>OY294046.1:20600225-20908391 GCA_958510825.1 Brachypterus glaber
CCTCTAAATGATGTATATATACATTTTTTGAAAATGTTTGCGGTCTTAAAAAATTTAATTTAAGTGGCACATTGTATATACAATATCATCCACTTAATTTTTTTTAGAGCTGTATTTTTTAAATTTTAAAATATAGTACAAATATGGGGTATTAAATCATAGAAAGGTATTATCTCCGCGTCAGGTAAAAAAAAATAAATTTTTGGAAAAAATTCAGATTTGATTTATTGTGTATATTTTTAGGTTTACAATGAAATAAACCTAAACAATAGAAAACTACTAAAATATTAAAAAATTTCAATTTTTTTAAATGGCGTTTTTTTATTTTCGTTTTGAGGTTTAAAAAAAACTTTTTCGGTCAATTATGTAATTTTTTATACTGAATTTGAATCTGAATTCCCATTCCATTTAAAAATTTTAAGTTACCCCCTCTCCCGCCTAAGGACGTGGATGAAAAAAAAATCTGCTTTGATAAAAAGCCCCCCTTGACATTGAAGCTTAGTACCAAATTTCACAAACTTATACGGTTTCTGAGATATCGACTTTTAACCGTTTAAATGGCCCACGCGGATTGCAGTGTGCCACTTAAATTTAATTTTTTACGCAAGGCCACAAAAATTTTCAAAAAAAATGTATTTCGATCATTTAGAGGACACTATAAGGTTTATAAATATTTAACATTCGACGCTTCATGATTTTTTTCCGTTTTTTTGGTATTTTTTACCTTTATCTCTCCGATTTAGCTCAATTTTGGCACATTCTCATCAAATAGGGTCTAGATTACTACATCGAAAGGATTTTGCTAGAAAACGACTAGTTTTGGAGTTATTAGAAAAAAGAAAGCTTATAAAATTCTCTACAAAGTACTTGCTTAAAACTTTTACAAAAAAAAAATATAAATTTTAATTTTAAAAGTCTCAAAAAATTCCTTGTAAGCAATAGGGTTCTCTGTCCAGTTTTGAGGGCAAAATACAAGAAATACAATAGTTGACCATAAAAATACAACAAAACGCTGTATCAAAATAGCCCCAAGTTTGGGGCTATTGTGGATACAGAAAGGAACTATTGTGATACTACGCTTTAATTCTGTCTCCAACAGATTTTAAATACGTGGGGTTAGTATGATACACTATTGTCCTTTATCATTTTTCCCTACAATTTTGACAGCCATCCTTTAAGTAATTTTTAAGTTAGGTAGAGCAAATTAATTTCATTTTTTTTTTAAGTTGTCACTAAAAAAATAGAAGTTTACTAAGCAAAAATTGTAGCTAAAGTAGAAACATTTTTTTATTTTTCAAATTTTTTAGATATTTGCAAAAGTGAATATGACTTATAATTAAGTATATAATTCTCTACTTCAACAGACTGTAAATATTTTTGAGCTAGCTGTATCATAATAGCCCCATTATTTTAACTGTATCACATTAGCCCCAGTTGACCCTACAGGTTTGGACTTTTTTGCAAAATATCTTCTAAATGGTCAACTAATTAAAAAATAAGTTATTATAAAAAAGGAAGTTTATAAAATTCTCTAGAAAACACCTAGTTACCATTTTTTTGTATCTTATCTAGTTTTTGAGAAAATGGGCAAAAATTGAGGATATCTTGATTTTAAGGTAAACTTTTCGATTTGGATTTTATTGTAAACCTGATACTCGAGAAATCACATAAAACTAAAATTATACATCTAGTTTAAGCAAATATTGAAGTTTATATCATCTTTATCCAGTTAGTTGGGAAAAAGTACGCTATAGAGAATTTCATAAGCATTATTTTTTATCATAATTTATTTTTTAAAGATATTTGCAAAAAAGTCCAAAAGTGTTTCTTAAAATCAAGATATCGGCACAATTTTTGACCATTTTCTCAAAAACTAGGATAGATAAAAGTTTTAACCAAGTATTTTGTAGAACATTTTATAGGCTTTCTTTTTTCTAATAACTTATTTAAACAAAATGACTGTTTAGAAGTTATTTGCAAAAAACTGCAAAATTGTACCTTAAAATCAAGATGGAGGCGCGAGAGCAACTTCAATTGGTACGTTCATCAGGATAAAGGTCTAGATATTAATATACATGTATAATAGTCTATAGAGCTTTAAATCAGGAAGGTCTAGACTAAATCTCCACCAATTTTCCAGACTTTTGGATTTTTTTGAGGCAACAAAACCTTCGTTGCTTGGACTATATTACCAACGATGGCCGAAACCACAAATGAAAATCTGACATTTAAGGTGGGTTTACGTAAAAAAAGGGATTTTCAAGCCAGATACTAAACTAAAAATCGCACAGTAAATATTTTTACAACAGGTTTGAATAGTAAATGTTTGTGTGTAGAATATAGTTATGTTTTATAAAATAAACTACGCAGTAAATTCGCACATCCAATATTCGAATCTGTTTTGAGAATATTCACAGTGCGATTTTTAAATTACTGTCTTGCTTGAAAAAACAGACCATAGTACTTAATTTTTTTGTATAAAGAAGACAGTATAGGAGAAAATACATTATTTATTAGGTAACCATCAGTATACTGATTTCATCTTAGGCATTCTATAGAATGCCTAAGATGAAATTAAACAATTATTATTAAAATTATGAAACAAAAATTATTATGAATATTTCTTATAACTTCATAAATATGGCTCAAATTGAGCACCGTTTTGTTCAATGCAGGCTGCACATCTTTTAATTACTCTATTGGTCACTTTGAGAATGTTCTCCAGAGTAATAAAAACTTTATCTTTTAAATAGTTCACATTAACAAACTTTAAACGTCAGATTTTTATTTGTGGTCGCAGGCAATAATAATTTTATTATTCCAACTTTGTGATCCGATCAGAGTTCTCCAAACATTCAATCCGCCATTAAATCTTCACTTTTCATTATAGAGATTTTTTAAAACACCATTGTTTAAATAAAAAAAATATCTATCCGAATATCAAAAAATATACAGGGCGTTCCATTTGAAAATCAAAAGTTGATGTCACTTCCGGTTACTTTCGGAAGTGAGAGCAGCTTCTTTACTAATGCAAAGAATAGCATAAGTAGTCACAAATACCTCAAAAAATTTTTAATATATACATGCCATAGGAAAAAAGTTATAGGCTGGTGCGGTTTTCGAAAAACACACATATAAAAGTTTAGAAACGGTACTGGGTCATTCTCAAGAAAGGTGTTCAAATCGATTTAAATTTAAAAAAAAAAGAAAAAAATAAATAAGCAATGGAGCTCTCTACAAATAGAATTATGAAACAAAAGACGTCTACCCTATCTCTATCTCATTTGTGATACACTTTCCAGCCAACCAATTAAATACTGTATTTGTTTTTCATACAATAAATACAGTATTTATTTGGTTGGCCGGAAAGTGTAGCACTGAGCGGCACGAACGAACATAGCTAATGTGAATCTGTAGAATAAGATAATTCTACTAAAATTTAGATGGCGCCAGTAATTTCTTTAATAAAAATCATAGTTACACTTTTCGCCCGGCCAAGTAAATATTGTATTTGTTCAACAAAGAACAAATACAGAATTTGTTTGGTTGGGTGGAAGTGGGAGTGTATGTATATCTTGTATCCTTTTTGGGTAGAACTTTTGTCCCTGTCTAATCTAACGGGAGAAATCGCCATTAAATACATTTTTAATGATAAATATGGTCAAACCCTTTACCTATTTTCAAAATTTTAAGGATTTTTAAAAATCATTCACAGATGTGAGAATTACATATCTTTGCGATTTCATGCTAAATTGTTCTATAATTTTGGTTTGTGATATTTACAAAAATGGTTAAAAATCATTCACGGATGTGAGAATTACATATCTTTGCGATTTCATGCTAAATTGTTCTATAATTTTGGTTTGTGATATTTACAAAAATGGTTAACATATAATTAAAAATAACTTTTATTAATAAACACCCTTAAAAAAATGAAAAATTTACCATTAACAACAAAACAACTAAAAATATTATCGCATAAAATAACTAGTTTATGTTTTATTATTTAACACTCTTAGAAGTGGTAAGAAAAAAAGGAACATTAATAATAAAAAAAATCAAGCTTCTTACAACACATAAAACACTTCCGTGAACTTCTAGCTTCACGGATTTGAGATTCACGGAAGTGAGAAATTTCGGTATTTTTAATAACTTTCTATCAAACTGCCTTAAATTAATAATTTTTTAAACAAGTGGGGATAAAATGTCACCTATTAACACAAAAATTACGTAGTTTCCTTACTTACCGAACAAATTTAATTCACGGATGTGAGAACAACAAATGGCACACGTGGGTTTACTAAACTATAAACTAAATAAAATAAAGGGGTCGCAACAGGCTTTACACTAAAACCACGCAAAAAACTAAAATATTTCGCTAAGAGTCGAAATCTACACCAAAAAAATACTTCACGGAGGTGATATTTATATTTCGGAACAGTGCTTAAGGCAAAAACAAGTAAATTTTATGAATTTTTATAAGAAAATTCTAATATTAATTTTTCTGGATATACATATCCAGAAAGAATTTCCATAACTTTTAACATTAGTGGTTGCTCGCAGTTTACCACGCTTTATGTCACTCTAAAATGACCTACTGTCTGTTATGCTGGGGTCAGGGGTCCGGATGGGATAGAATTTTCAGGTTACAAAGGCATGCACTCAGAATTATTGATAATTTAAACTACAGAGCTGATTGCAAGAGTGCGTTCATTAAACACAAAATTCTCACCTTCCCTTCTGCATTCATTCTGGAATGTCTTCTTTTTATTAAAAAAAAAAACGAAGAGAAATATCAGAAGCATGCTGATGCTCACAGATATCCAACTAGACAAGGTCAAAACATTGTGCCTAATTCCCTCAGATTAACTAAATCCCAGAAAAGCTACGAGTACACAAAGTTTAAGCACACAGTAAAGAATTTTCTGCTGCAAGAGGCTTTCTTTTCTCTAGATGAGTATTTGTGTTTTGATTTTAAAATTTTTTCAATGTAGTCCATAATGTTTTACATATGTATAGTAACGTTTTAATTTATATTTTTCATGTTTTTTTTTAAGAAATGTGTCAGTAATGAATACTAGTTGTACAACTTTTCTGTATATTTTTTTTGACTTGTGTAAGTGCACTATTTCTGCACACCAGCACCAATAAATTCTATTCTATATTCTATTCATGTAGTCTAAAACCGGCGATCGTAAAAAAGAACAGTCACGGAGGTGAGGTTTTCAGATATTTTTTGATAATAAAAAAAATGCAAAAATTTGAAACGCATCGGTTTTAATAGTTATAAATAATCCTTGGCTTTTAAAGGGTGAACCTAGGCAACAGTTTGATTTGTAATTTTTTACATTATTTTTTAAATATGTACATAAGATTTTCATCTTTCATGAGAATCACCCTACCACGTTTCGGACATTTTCATAAAATATTTTTCAATGTTTTTTATGAAATATTGCCTTTTATTTTAAAAGAAGTTTTAACCGAAACTAAGAAACATAAATAAAACAATTTTTTTTGCAAGAAAGCATTTATTTCCCAATTTCACAGCAGCTTGTATCAAAAATAATTACAAAAAAAAATACAAAGAATTAAATCGGTACATTAAATAATGTACTAGAGAACCTTAATACGACCCAGCAGTATTAAGTCTGCAGCAGTACATATTAAATTACTTACAAAACTAGCTTTTCCCAAGATATTTTTTATTTTCTTGTCAAATATCAATTATTTGATACCCAAGTATCAAACCCCCTTTTAAACTGCGCAAAACGGTTTAACCTACAGAGAAATAAACAATTTCTTTCTTTTTATTTTACAGATTTTTTTTTACGTTTTTAGTTTTAACTACAAAGACTTTCCGTTTCGTTTAAAAAATTGGAAAGATACAAGTTAGGTGTTTCAATCATTTTTTTTTTGGTACAACAATTGTAGTTATATAGTAGACAATCGTTGATTTTTTGGGGATATTTTTTATATTGTTATGAAGGAAAAAATCATATTGCAGTCAGACATAAGGTCTTAAAGACATTTCAAAAACGATTTTATGTATAGAAAAGGCGAAAAAGTTTGTCATTTCTTTCAATCAGGTTTCAGATTACAATACAAACATTTTTTTAAATGATTTTATAAACTAAATATAAATGTATCAAAAAATGTTCCATTCTGAACCATTCTTGAAAGCATTACAATGCCAAACTTTATATGAGCATGCATCACTTGCGACTCTGAAGATTTTTGTTATATAATTAATAGAATGCATCAGATGCGTCATGAAATGTCTTTTGTCTGCTTTTTTTATAAAAACACGCGCTAATAGTTGTTAACATATATGAATATAGGATTGTGGGTGACT
Source organism: Brachypterus glaber (assembly GCA_958510825.1). Classification (NCBI taxonomy): domain Eukaryota; kingdom Metazoa; phylum Arthropoda; class Insecta; order Coleoptera; family Kateretidae; genus Brachypterus; species Brachypterus glaber. The sequence goes on from OY294046.1 coordinate 20,606,578, forward strand.
CGAGCGCGAATAACGCTTAAGCCGTGCTTTCTGTGGTTGTGTTCTGCACAGGCTGACTCTCCTGCAAAGAAAAAAAAACAAACATTAGGAATCGCAAATATAATTCTAGTCCAAAAATAGCCATTTTGAAATCAGATAGCAAACGTACGCAAAATTTGTAGCTTTATTCACTTTGCTTAACTATAATTACGCCGTTCTTTCACACGATTTGGGATTATATTTTTGCACGGGTGTTTGGAAGTTTCAGATTTTTTTTGTGCGTTCCTACATGCATGTCAATCCTTTAGCCAATTTTTTTTTCTTGATCGGGCCCCAAACTGGGCCCTCAGCTACCAAAAACATCATACTTTGAGTGAAAAGCCCTAATTTCTTAATTCTTGTTTAAAATTGTTATTATAAAATATATTGACTTAAAATTTGGGCAACAAGTGACCCTAGTGAGTTACTATAATTTTATAAAAAGAAATGTTTTGATTTTAATGCATAAGAGGCGCTGTGATCAATTTTTCTTAAAAGAATACCTTTTTTGGAGAGCCAAATTCTAGAGGGGGCAACGGTGTTCAGAAAAACCATGATATACAGGTTATATCAGAACTCACGTTAAAACATTTACATACGGATTTATGCAGCAATAAAAAAAATTAAGCAAAATTTGGGTGGAGGGTGTATGTATAAAATTTTGAGATAAAAACGTTTTGTTTTGACCAATTTCAGAAGCTGTTACAATTACCTATAATTTGTCTAAAATAGATACAGTACTTTATTGACCAAGTCAAAGGGCTATCGACCGAGGTCCTTCCGCCCGTGTCTAAAATATTTTTTAAGAAAACAGTTATATTACTGGAACATTATGTTTTTTTTTAACTTTATTGTAATAATTTTGTAAATTTTTTAAGTGTTTTTTCTTTGTTATAATTCTTCTTTACATTTAAGGTCCTTATTTTAAACGGTTGAATAATTAAAAGTTCTACATGTGCACATAAACTGAAATGGAATACCACTATTCAGGCCTATTCACATGTACCATTGAGATTAAAATTTGTGGCAATATTGACGAAAATTACAAGGTCACTTACGTCAGCTGTATTAAAACTGCATGGTATTGTAATTTTTATCAATGTTGAATAGATTTCAATGGTACATGTGAATAGGCCTGATTTAAAAGAAATACTGAGGAGTATATTTTTAAAATGCCCCTAGAAAACCATTTAATTGACCATTTAATTGACATAGACGCATCTATGTCCATCTGGTTTAAAGTTTTTTTTAGGTTGTGTATAATACAAAATAAAATTATCGAATTATAAGATATAAAGAAGTCAAAATTAAAGTTTCTTGTTTACCAGTTTATTTGGTTACACGTATGTAAAAAAACTAAATTAAGTATAAAAAATAACTTCTGTAAAAGTTATTGAATAAAATGTGTGATGAAAAAATTAAATCAAAATAAGTTGCATATAAATACACCTAATAAGATTACAAATAAACGGTACAACGTAAAGTTTCTTTGCCTAAATAAAATTCTCCTATATAATTACACAAGAGCCTGAGAATTATGCGGGGAAAAATCGCTGTTTTCATGAAAATTTGATGTCTGGAAATAATTATGACCGGGCATCGCCCTGAAGGGACGGTGCCCCTGGAGTAATTATTTCCTTTGACAGCAAATTTTAATAAAAACTGTGAATTTTTCCCGATAATTCGAAGAATCATGTGTAATTCGGAAGATTTTTTTTTAACGATTTGTAATATGTTAAACCAACTTTTATATTTTTTTCATCGCAAAAAGATATAATTTTTTTTATTACTTATCTTAATATTTTTTACAGGCCCATTCTTTAATTTTATTTATTTAATTCCTTTCTAAATTGCTAAACTAAAACCTTTTATTTTATCCACTTTTAATATGCAAATTATGGTTCTGTCAATAGTTAAGACACTTACTGCAGTACTGACTAGCGCGGTACTGCAATAGGCATGTTCATAAAAGTCAACCTATAAAAACTGTCATTAAACTTTATAAAAAGAATATTTTTTGGTATTTTTTAGTAAATAATAAAGTAATAGCAATAATTATAAATAGTAATATATTCATATTTAATTATTACTTAGTTTTAGGTATGAAATCTAGTTGTAAAAGAGAAATACTAGAATTTTCTACAGTAGAAAATTCCCGATATAATTGTAGTATGATTGGACAGAAATAAACACGTGGTCGGAAATATTGTTAAATGATTGGTTGATAAAAATGTTAAAAAAATAATCTTCATAATCACACTACGTTTTTTTCCTAGCCTTATTTCTTCACAAATGCAATTCTTCTTTATATTAATAAAACTCTTCTATGTTTGTCTCAGCTATTAAACGATTTCATCATCAATTATGACTGATTATTTCATCTAGCAAATTTTAACTTTTAAAACATTTTAATATAAACCAAGTTACAAGTTTTTGGACTAATTTACATAGGTTTTCTTAAATAGTATCCTATTTCAGAACTGCACATGTATAATGTTAAGAATTACATAATCTTTCGGTAATATAACAGTTTACATCTTAAATATAATTTTGATTAAAAGTCATAAACAATTTTAATTTGACAATGTCATCAATAATTCAAAATGTACATGTTTCCATAGAAAAGAATTGTGTATTTTACTCAATTTTATACGTAATTGTAACAGCTTCTAGGATTGGTCAAAACAAAACGTTCTTATCTCAAAATTTTATACATACACCCACCACCCAAATTTTTCTCAACTTTTTTTATTGCTGGATAAATACATATGTAAAATTTTTAACGTGAGTTTTGATACACCCTGTATGCGTGAAACTATAGGTATCTCTTTAAATTTAACAAACTGCTAAGTACTAACATAATTTCAGACCTAAATAATTTCCATCTATGTTTTTACAGACCTCTAGACTTTCGGTTTTTCTAATAATACCCTATATTTAGGCACCAATATCTCCAATGGGAAGGGGGGAATTTTTTTAAATATTTTATATGTTAAAGCGCTGTACGTAGTTATTCGACAGTATTATTTGTTGATTTGTTTTTTTTTTCTTTAAATAGTCGAAAAACAAAATACAAAATACTGTGAAATATTGCGTTTGTAGGAAGTAACGATATCTGAAATATATTGTAAATAGGATACAAATATGAAACAAAAACAAAATACAAATAGGCTACATTTTTTAAATTATTTTTCAAAATGGATTAAATAAAAATGGCCTCAAAGGAGGGTATCGTATTTTGGACTAAATCGACTGCAACGATAAGACTTTACATGCTTACAGACACATAAAAAATAAACACAGCCAAAATTTCAGCCTTTTTTACATCCCGGAACATACTTTAATTAATTATTCTAATTAAGAATTTTGACATATGTCAATGCACGATTTGGTAACATTGCACCTAAGGAAACTTTTTAAGTGTTTAAGTGTCTTCAAAATAAAAATAACTTTGCACATTGCAATGCATTGACTACTACAGTGGGGTCAAAGGAAAGAGTATGTGTTGTGTTCATTGCTCTTGACTATACAATTAATATATTTTGTTGTCTTATTAGTTTTCACGGATTTAACATGCTGTAACTCAATGTGTAATTAGGCTTGACTTATGTGACTAGTTTCTTAAGTTTCGTTTGGATTATCGAGTTTAAGGTATTTATACTATAGTACCACTGTAAGTAAACCAGCATCTTCAACAATAAACCAACGGCTTGCAGTTCCATGGGACAGTGTTGCCCCAGACAAGTAATTTAATGTAGCTTTTAACGTGTTAAATAAGTTTACTTCCATGATATGATTTAAAACTAGATTATGAAAAAGTTATACATAGACTTTTAACTTAAACAAGCATAAATTAATATTGTACAAAGTTTTTATTATACATTCTACCTAAATGTTATTAGGTTGGTTTTTAGATAAACAACAACAAATATTAATTTTTTTTAATATGATACAGAGTCACATTTAGCGCAAGAATAATGCATTGTTTTCTGGTTTACGATAACAAATAATTCCCTACAAGTTTTTGTTTTTTCATTTTGTTCTCTATTAAGAAATAAACTTGGTACACAGTTTTTCATCATTTCTTTTCATCATTTTGCATTCTTTTAAACAAAAACAAATTTTTCTTATTTAGCCCAAAACTCACATTTAAAAAAAAAGTCCTTTACAGTTAAAAAAAAATCGTAAAAGGCGGAAATATTTTTGAAAGGGGACTGACCTGGGGGTCACTATTTTTTTAGATAGCTACTTATGACTACTAAATAATTCCATATTTTCAGACTTAAATATTTTGTCCCTATTTTTTTAAAGACTTTTAAACTTTGTATTTTTATTCAGAAATAACTTAGTTTGAAAAAATTTTCAACAAAATCATAACTTGTCCAAATCAGATTGCACAACGTTCATTTCCGAGATTGAATTTTCTTCCAAACATGTTATTATGCATTAAATGTACCGGAAAATTGATTCGGTTTACAAATTACACTGCTTTAACACGTTGGCTACCACGAGAGTCACCGGTGACTCTCAATATTTTTTCCATATTAGATTTTATACAGGTTAGAAACCGTTCCTGTAGTGGCTGCGCCACTGATCTAGTGTCATTAGGTCAGGATTTTTTTACTGTAAATTTTAGTCCATTTTTAACCAATTTTGAAAAATAAGTTTAAAAAACTTTTTAGACAAAAAATGTAGCCTATCGTATTTTGCTTTAAATTTTTATCCTATTTACAACCGGAGATATTTAAAATATTCTAACATGCTAAAAACGCAAAACTTGCAGTGCACCGCAACCTTAAAATGGTCGCCACGACCAAACAATTTTTTTTTTTAAATAATCCATAACCGGTTTTAAAGTATAAATATCGAGAGCTTCATAAAATAGGGGCGTATCTTCTATACAGGGTGTCCAAACGAAGCCGAGTTGGTCGATATATAGTAAAGTATCCACTTTAGAGAAACATTTTAATGAGAAAAGTTGTATGGTTTTAAAAAAGGCACATTTTAAAAATATTTTAAAATATACAGGATGGTCCTCGCAGGGTGAATTATTTCTTTTAAATGGAATGGTATATTTTTTATTATGCCATCTTGTTTTTCATTAAAATGCTTTTATTTTGATACGATATTGTATCGGTCTATTATTTATAGTTTTTGAGATATATTTTTTTTTTTGAGAAAAAATGCATTTTTAGTGATAAGATAAGACCTTCTCCAATTTCTTTATTTTTTGTCAAAAATTAATAAAATTTTGCAATCGTATCTTAAAAGGGTGTACCCAATTGCTTTATGTGCAAAAAAATAAAATATTTTATATAGGGCGTTCAAAATAAATATTCAAACTTTTGGATTTTCGAACATAAAAAAACTCCATTTTTTTTAAATGGAATGCTATATTTTTAAGTTCTCTCGTTAAATGTAGAATGAAATTCTGCATAAAATGATATAAGATACTTTATAGATCCCTTTAGCGGTTTTTAAAATAATTGAGTTTAAAAAAATAAAGCTGTCAAAAATTTTATTTTATTTTTTTAGTGCATACCCACAGGCTCGCATAACAAGCATAGTACATAAGAATGCCATGCCGTGATTGGCTTGATATCAAAATAAAGGCATTTTAATGAGAAATAAGATGACATAATAAAAAATATAACATTCCATTAAAAAAAGTCAGATATTACCCACCCTAAGAGGACCATCCTGCATATTTTAAAATATTTTTAAAATGTGCCTTTTTTAAAACCATACAACTACGCTACGCATTCCATTAAAAACTATTCACATTGGGTGGTTGCGTTTTCCCAAATAACGCAACTTTAAAATTAAAAATAAATTAACAATTTTTTTTGTTCAATTTTTTTTTTTTTAACAAAATTTTTCAAAAAAATATTTTTTTTTATTTTTTTTTCACTGTGAACAGTACATAATGGAATGCGTAGCATTAGATATGTTCACGGCTTGTTTTGTCTTTAAAACTCTAAGAATGTAAGAAATTAAAAAATACAAATAGGGAGCGTTCAAGTAACGCGCTAGGGGGTGGGGGTCCTCGAAAACGTTACGCCGCGTTACAGAGGAGGGTGGGTGTCAGTAATAATGTTACGTAACACTTTAAAAATTATAAACTTATAAAATGTTTATTGAAATACGTTTTTAACAATGATTATAAGATACGGACTGGTTGCAAATTTTATTGCACACGGCGTTCACTAAATCCTCTAAACAAAAATAATAGACATGGAAAACCATAAGCTATAACCGGTTGCAGAAATTACCTCAGACCAGTTTTTGGTTAAAACACGGAAGCAATAACAGGTTAAAAACCGGTTTAAACTTTAAAGCAAAATGTTCTTTTAATTTCTTTACTTTTTGTGAAAAAAAAAAATTACCTAACAAATGGGAGGGGGTGGGGGTATTGAAAATGTTACGCCGCGTTACATGGGGGGGGTCAAAAAAGGCCAAATTTTGCGTCACGTAATACTTGAATGTTTCCATACCTCATTATTATAACTGAGTTGGGCGGGGGTCAAAAAATGTTCAAGTAACCTGAAATTTGGTGTGCAAGTATAGCTTTTAAATTAAAACAACATAGGAGGGGTGCATACGAAAAATTAGGAAAGTGCTTTTTACAATGCCCTAGTACTTACTCGTGTAAGGAGGCTTTGGCCGATTGTGAATTGACCTATAGTTTTGAGATGTTTGTTTGTTGGTTTAACCTCGTACTATTCTACTTAATTAAGCATCCCCTAAGTCCAGGACTTGTGTGGGCTAGTAGTAGAGGGAACCACCGGCTTATACTGACTTTCGAACCAGTTTTTATAGGAAGTGTCCGCTTCACTTATGCCTTGGCCAAATTTTAATTATTAATCAACTGAAAAAGGCAAATTGGAGCCAGTGAGAATCGAACTCACGCTAATTGTAGTAGACTTGTCATGTACAGTACGCGGTAGACCACTACACCAATCCTCCCATTAACAAAAGTCAAAAACTAACGCATTTAATAGGAAAATGCTAAGGAGTTAACTTACTTCAGTCTTTACAGGTGCAGTAGAATCAGGAGCCTATAATGCAAGAAGAAAAAGTGTCAGAATTTATGCTAATATAGGATTAGTTTAACACGCCGCTTTCCAGTCCCATTATTATGCAAATTACACTAGGCAACAAAACGAAACTTTTATTTTTGTCCCGATCTGAAAGTAATTTTTTCTTACTAATTCAAGGGCGTAGAATTTGAATCTGCCCTTAGAAAAATTAAAGCACCTCACATTTTTGAGATGTAAATTGAGGAATTCAAAAATCTATATGTAAAGGACCTACTGTCACAGTAAGTACGCGAAAAAAAATAAATAAAATGGTTAAAATTAAAGTGCAGTGTTTATTTAATTGCTCATTTGTGGCAAGACTATCAAATTTGTATAAAAATTTAATAGGACCCAATTTGTAGATTATAAAATTCTCTACCAGAATATTTATACAAATATTTTCATTTATTTTTCTTAGTTTATTCGTTAAAAATAAAATAATTGAAAAAGCAATAAAATTGAAGCACACAGTGTAAAATTTTTTACCGAGACAAAAAAATATATTTTTCTTATCAATTTAAAGGCACAGAATCCGAATTTGACCTTAAAAAAATCAGCATGACTTGTTTTTCAAATTTTAGTACAAGCAATTATGCCAATTTAAAAATAATTTATAAAAAACAATACTGCATATATTTTTTTTTTCGTTTTTTTTTTTTTTTTAATGGTTTTAGATCATAAAAATATCACTTAATCACCGTATTAACATATTTTTAGTTTATTTATGACCCCTAGTAATGCTTTTTGGCGTTTTTTAGCATGAGTTGCGTCACAGAATCATTTTTTTTTTCAATTTTTTTTCTCTAGTATCTACCTATTCTAAATTTAGTTAAAAGTTTCCATAATCTAAGTTGAGTATTTTTTAACTAATATTGAGTCGCCGAGTTCAAATTTGTCCTCAGAATATTTTTATCTCCCATGATTTTAGAACAAAATTCCAAACCAAATAATAATTTTTTACCACTCTTGTCTCAGAAATCTGACGTAGTAGAAACATTCTGAGGCCAGATTCGGCCTCAGCGACCCAAAAAACATATGACTGCAATCAGGGCAAGAAACCATGTTGCCTAGTGTTATTAGTTGCAAATATTTAATAATAACTAGATGAACAATTTTATTTATTTTACAGGTCACAGGGTCATGGAGAGCCCCAAATAAGCTTAATGATTGTGCTAGGGGCTCTCCATTTTGACAAATATAATTAAAATGTTCAAAAACGGTCTTCCAATTCATGTGGACTTGCAAAAATTGTGTACCCCATTTCTATACAATTAAATCTTAAATGGGATATTGGTAACCATTTTTTTTCTTTTATGATGATTTGAATGTGCATTTTATGTGATTAGGCAACAAGAAAGTCTGTATCTCCAAAACGTTATATTCTAGCAAAAAACTGTACATAACAGCTTAAAAAGAGTTTTATTTGAAATTTTGAATAAACTATTATATTATTTTATTGTAGAATTCTTATCTATAATTACTTATAAGTATTATAATACTTTTTATCTGTTTTGTATTACGTATGTTGAACTATGTTTTATATTGTATTATTAACAGGTTTAACAGGTATTTCCTTAGTTACCTATGACGAAAACGAAAAAATCCTTAGTACCAGTGGTTTTTTCGAGTACCCGGGATTTCTTCGATTGAAAAATGGATGATTGGTTCGTGCCCGGATTGGTTAGATTACATAACAATAATGAAGTGTGAATTTTTCAAACATAAAATACATCGGTCATTCTACCAACTGTGACCACTAGGCTGTCTGGAACTTCAGTACAAGTTTTTAATGTTTTAATTTTTACTTTTTTAAATGTTTCTAATATTGTTAGAAACGTTAATGTTTGTCAGTTTGGCGCCATAGATTTTTATAAACATAAGTTACTTTTTGTGAATATTGTGATATGTTTGGACTAAATTAAAAATACTAAAATAAAGTTTTAAACAAAATAATTGAAATACGTGAATAGTTTGGATTCTGAACTATTATTCCCAGAATAAAAAAAAAAGAAATAAAAAAAAATAAGATATTTTTTTAAGAAAAAAAAATGTCATATTTTTCTAATGTAGACTATGTAAAGCTGGTTTTCGGGGTTATCTGGGGACATATTCGTTGGTTTAACGTTTTAGTTGGCAACAATAGTCTTCTGTTGTGTCGGTTTTGTGAAGAGTGTTTACTTCCCTTCCATCCATAATCACTTCAAAAAAAATCCATCACCCCCCATTAGAAAAAAACTGCAATAATTCTCAAGCATTTTTAAACTATTACAATAATACATGGTCCAACTTCGTTACAATTTATACAGACGCCTCTATCAGCAACCAAAATGTAGGAGTGGGGGTATACATACCCGCTCTCAACTACAACTTTGCCGCTAAGATCTTAAACTATTTCTCCATATCCTCTGCCGAAGCATATGCGCTTTATAAGGCCCTCTCTGTGCTGTCTGCCGAGAATTTTAACAATTTAAGAAATTTTATAGTTTTTTCCGACTCTCGTTCCGCCCTTTCAAAAATTTGCGGTGTAAAGAACTCATCAAAGAAAGACAAAATTTCCTATTCTTGTAAATTCCTTATCCACACCCTAGAGTCACGAGGTATGAAGATTGAGTTTTGTTGGGTACCAAGTCATACGCAAATTCCGGGGAATGACAGAGCAGACAAACTAGCAGCACTGGGAACAAAACTGAACACCCAACTAAATCTCAGGATTCATTGGACAGAATTTTTGAAAAATATCAGGAGTGGCCACTGCCTCTCAAAGGCCCATCCACACCGAATAGGCGTGGAACGAACCTCCTCTTGTTCCTGTGGAGCTCCAGTGCAAAACATCAAACACATTATGCTAGAATACCCTCAATACAGAAACGAAACAAACCAGCTCTATAGAACATTGGCTCACCATCTTGGAAACCCCCTTGATATTTCCACTATTCTCGGCAACCCAACATCCGCTGTAATTAAAGCAGTTAATTCATTTTTCGCCTCAATCCATTTAAACATCTGACAACCTTCCATTTTATCTATTCTCTTTCTAGACTTACCCCACCCCCAAAATAAAACACAAGTAGAAACAGTAGTAGTACTAGTAGTATCGCTTAATTAGAAAAAACATTTAGTAGTGTAATAGAACAAAAGTAGTGTAATAGAACAAAAAATAGTGTAATAGAACAAAAAGTAGTGCAATAGAAACAAATAGTGTAAAAACATAATAAAATTAGTGACATATACCATTTCAAGGCCTGGACCACGAAAAACCAATTTAGCATATAAATTTCACGACCGGACCACTGGCCGATATGGTTATCGTATGACCAAGGCCAATAAGAAAGGAGGAAGAAGAAGAAGAGTGTTTGATTAACGGGTGACTTTTTTTATATTTTCACAAAAGTAAAAACTCAACGAGCGTGGATTTATTCTTTGTAGACTATGTAACGCTAATAACTTGATTTTAATTAATAATTAATAAACTGTCTGATTTCTAATTAGGCATATGTAAGGATTCTAACCTCAAAATTGCAAATCGACATAAAAAATATTTCTGGTAGAAAATTTAAAATAACCCTAGACTATGTAACGCGTAGACTATGTAACGAAGTAAGTGGATATTTGACAATGGGGTATTTTCATGTGAAGAAATGGCCAAATAGCCCCAATTACGTTTTAAAATAAAAGTTTAGTACTTTTATATGTATATTTTTTTTGTTTATGTATTTTTATATCTAACTACATATTTTATAGGTTAAATCGTATTCCAAAACGGACCAGATAATTTACTTATTTTTTTCGCTATTGTTTGGACTTGTTTGGACATTTTAAAATAAAAAACTATTTACTTTAAAAACGTCTAGACTTAAAAACATAAAATTTAGTATGGGCGGTCAAAAGGGAACGTTCAAGTATTACTTAACGCTCCTAGGGGGGGATAGGAAAATAGCTTTACAGGGGTGTCCAAAATGATCAAAATTTCCGTTACGTAATACTTGAACGTTCCCAAATGGGAAGGTCATATCAATAAGTAGTAGGATTACTTTAATATTAAAAGTTTATATAAAATAGTTAAAACCGCAACACAAGCTGAAGGGCTTAGGCGGTAATTAATGTCATAGTAAAAACGAATGAATAGAATATTTTGCTAAATTTTAAAAGCCTAGACATAGAAACTTGAAATTTGGTATGGGTGGTCCCTTAAACAAGACCAATCTACAAACCTGTCAAAATGACAGTTCAAGGTCATAGTTTTAGATATAGAAAAATTTTATTCCAAGATTCATATTTAACGACCTGAAAAACCCCAATATACTCATTTTTAAGAAAATTACCCCCCGCTCCTCAGGGGGTGGAGTTAGAATTTTTTTATTATAAGATTCAGCTTAAGCCACCTCAAAAAACCCTATATACCAATTTTCACGAAAGTAATGTAAATATTTAAAATTAATTATCCCCCACACTCCGGAGGTGGATTTAGAATTTTTTATTATCAGATTTTGTTTTACCCCAAAAACCCCCATATAACAATTTTCACGAAAATATTATGAACATTTTAAAATAGTCACCCCCGGGGAGTTAGAATTTTTTTATTTACTTTCAATTTCGTCGACACTAAAAACCCCTATGGGAACGTTCAAGTATTACGTAACGCTCCTAGGGGGGTGGAGGTCATTTTGGAGTGTTACGGTATAGGAAAATAGCGTTACAGGGGGGGAGGGGGAAATGATCAAAATTTGCGTTACGTAATACTTGAAATTTCCCTATATACCAATTTATCCCCGCGGGGGGCAAAAACCCCTATACAGCAGTTTCCAAATTTTTGTAAAAAAATTATTTTTTCCCATTTTGCCCCCTAGCCCCAAAAACTAAAAAAATAACGCAAAAAGTGCGCTGCTGAGCACTGTTACTTATTCCTCAGATAAGTAGGAATCTAAAATGCTAAATAAAATGGCACTAGCCTGCCCTTCCTAAAATGATAATTTACCTAGTGAAAATGCCACCTTTTCGTAGAATGACCGACACAACTTATAACAAATGACTATACTTTTCTTACCTTATTGTTTACAGAGTCGGACTGGGATTTGCCGTGAGGACGTGGAGCTCCTCTCCTGCGGTACCTGGGTGGTCCGCGTGGTCCATCCTGACCATCTCCGGCCTGGCCGCCGTTCTGGCTGTCTTGTGATGGCGGGCGCCTGCCACTACCTCTGCCTCCGCGGAAGTTTCTGCGGAAATAGCGACGTGGTGGACCGCCTCGGCCGCGTCCCGGACCGTCGCCGTTTTGTTCGTCACCGCCTCCTGGGGGGCCACGGTATGGCCCGCGGTAATAGCCGCCTCCACCGTAGCCGCCACGGCCACGTCTAAAACAATAGGAGAAATAATTAAAATCAGGCCATTTATACAGGGTGTCCCAGCTAAAACTATCAATCATTTTTTGGCGTTATTGTTAGAGCTATCGGAATATAATTCACGTCAGTCAATATACACCGAACAAGCTATAACTGTGCATAAACAAAGGTTTTCTGCTAGTTTTTGTTTTTGAAATACAGCTTATTTGTCACCATTTTTATATGTCATTTTAATTTACAGTAGGTTAGGCTAAATGTGACACCCAGGGTAATTGTGACATGTCCTGTTATAATTCTTCTAAACAAGTTTAAATCAAATCGAAATTTTACGCGAAATATTTAATACTGTCAAAAACCTAATGTTGGATTGGATATAAACTAGTTTAGAAGAATTATAACAGGAAATGTCACAATTACCCTGGGTGTCACATTTAGCCTAACCCACTGTAACCGTTAAATCCGCAATTTAACCAAATTTTTTATGAAGGTTTTTTACCCCTAGATTACCAAAAAAAAATATTAAAAAAAATCTAACTCGATTTTTTTTGTTATCTTTTTTTTATGTTGCATACATGTCACGATAAGCATTTAGGCATGTTTTTAATACAAAATTAAAATGTTATCTTAATATACTTTAAAAAATAAAAGAAGAAAATTAGACATGGAAGTTACAAAAAAAAAAACAGTTTTTGTTGAAACACAGTGCAGCTGAACATGTTTCTCAGCTAATGTAATCTATCTTCCACATTTGGAAATTTAAAGCAGACACGCTTTTCTATGCATCCAGAATGGGCAATGAGAACTTTCGTCTTCTCTATAGAAAGGTTCTAACCTCACTGGGTGGAATAAAAAAATAATGAAACCGCTTTTTTCTTGATGCTGTTTTTTCAATTTTAGGTTAGCATTCTAATTCATTAAAAATAGTAGAATATTTGGTGCTGTCTATATGTTTTTCATATAAATTCTTATAAATAAACATCTTAAGATGTGAGAAAACAATATTGTCCTATTTTATAAAAAAGCATTCAAGCAAGAAATTTTTTGAAGCGTTGCATATATGCACCATTGTGCATTTAAGGGTTATTATTATTTAAAAAAAATTCTTTATACACGGATCAAATAATGTTTCATAATAGTTTAGTATTTAAATTATAAATAATTTCATTTGGAACAATCCTAATTTATTATTATGTTAAAATCACAATAATTTGTTTAATAGCGACTGTGGTTAAGTGTTTCAAGTACCCAAACTATTTCCTAGATGGAACTACTGTATTTTTTTTAACACATTTATCTGACTACTTAGTTGATTTCATCGGCTACCAAAAACTACCTTACTTTTAAGTTGACAATTTAACCTCTTCCTGAAAATAATTACTTTACATTCATTCTAGATGTATTAAGCTATGTTTTATTGAAAAGAAAAGATTAATATAATATATTATGTGTAACAGTTTTTAATCTACGGCAATTTAAATTCAGCTATGCAAATACGATTTTTTTTTAAGTTTTTTTTATTTACTAACAGATATGGTTGCTGATTCATCGTGATTCACTTGTAGACACTGTTAGAAAGCCTAAACTTTTAGCTAGCTTCTGGCGCAAAAACTTGTCCCCATTAAGGAATCATTTTGAAAAGAAAAATAAAAAAACTTTAATGATGCATTTTTTGATAAAATATTTTTTCAACAGAAATTATTAAAAAGTGACCAAATTCCAATCATAACTTCAAAATAGCTCCAAAATGAATCACAAACGATATAATTAAATACTATAAACTGCCAGTAAAAAAGCTTTCCCATTTTACCACCTGCGCGTAAAATAGATTTTTTATTATCAGATTCACTTCCAGCAACCTCAAAAACGTCAATATACCAATTTTCACAAAAATCACCCCCCACCCCTAAGGGGGTGGGTTTCAAAAAATATATTTCAAGATTCATTTTTATCAACCTCAAAAACCCCTATCTACAAATTTTCAAGAAAATTTGGAAAACATTTCAAAATATTTACCCCCTGACCCCCTCGGGGGTGGAGTTAGAGAAATTTTATTATCAGATTCAATTTCAGCAACCTTAAAAACCTCTATATAGCAATTTTAAATTTTTTCTAAAAAAATGTATTTTTCCCCATTTGCCCTTGCCGCACGCCAATGTTCACCAAAAACAATCCCGAGCGAGAACTTTTGGTAACATACCTGTATGCCAAAATTTAAGTCTCTAGCTTAAAACGTTCTTAAGTTATGTGCTTACAAGATTTCCCGGAAAGACCGATCGACCGACAATTTTTTTTTTTGCTTGAAATTGATTTATATCGACATAAAACGTCATAAAACGCAAAAATTCGCAAAAAAAAACATTTGAAAATTTTTGCACGAATACAAGGCTTTCCGAAATTTTGAAAATTTTCAAAATGGGAAAGCAATAAACTGGCATGGTTTTTTTTATACGTTTTCGACCACCAGTTTTTTTATTTTAATTTGATAAGATAATAGATAAGATAATCTTTATTATTCCATTAGCTATTTTACAATAAATTAGACATTAAAAAAAAATACAAAAAAACAAAAAACAGATTGTATAATAAACTAAACATAGATGCACTAGCAGGTATATAACATAATATGTAATAATATAATGTAATAATATATTATATTATTTTTTGCAGAATTCGGTAAATCCTATAACTATAAAAACTATAAGAAAAACTTCAAGTTTCTTTTTAAAAATACTCAATTTCAGTTTTTTAATTTTTGAGGTAATAAATTAAAGAAAAATTAACCAGCATACTACGTGGATTTTTTATAAAATTCTAATCTACATTTAGGTAAAAGTAATAATACATATTACTTTATTATTATATTATTCACAGCGCCTGCGCTAGAAAAAATAAGCAACTTTCTTTTGAAATGTCCGTCCGGCTGTCTGATGTCACGTTTTTGTGTAAACGATAACTCAAGATCCGATCGACCTAAAATTTTCAGGAGAAATCAAGTTTTATGAGGGGAAGCTCCCTATTTTTGTTTTTGAAAGTAATCCCCCAAAAAAAAAAAGTTGATTCCACGTTAAAAAATATGAAAAAAAGTTCCTATAAAGGTTGGTCCGGAAATGAGCCCTAAGGGAGCTGCGTCCCTTCGAAGATGGACATATTGAATGTGGAACAAAAAAAGCACCAATAAAATTTTAATGCTGCAGGGCGATTCTTCATTTAAAACTGAGCAAAAAAGTATTCTTCACCAAAACACCTAAACTTAATATTAAAGGAGATATAGCCTTTCAAAAGCGGTTGCTCCTACAGTGTTACACTATATGACATTTTTTATGCATTTTTACAGAAGGAATCTATATCTTTTACAAAAAAAAATACACATAGTTTGGGGCAAAAATGTAGTAAGCCTCACATATTTTGTCCGTCTAGGCACGCCTCTGGACAAATTTTAAAAAAAAATCATAAACTTATTGCCCTTATTAACATTAATCAGAATAAATTCAGTTATGACTCATCAACGTTGAAAATAAACACAGAAACATAGGCTTACGGAATAATTTTGCCGAATTATGAGGGAAATTTTTATAAAGGTCACTAAATCGAAACGTTTGACGACTAATTTGTTACACACAACAATATTGAATATACATATTAACTATAAATATGTAAATATATCGGTGTTTTTCGAAGAAAATAAAAATGTAAATATTTAAAACCTCGCGTCAACGATAGAATTGACGCGGCGCCTATGCGAGCACTAGAAATTCGCCGATGACTGCTTATTAATACTAGTATACATGCAAAAGCTCGTCGCTCTAGCTTAAAAGGTACAAGAGTTATTAATTAAAAACCTTATTTTTATTACAATTTTAGAAAGCTGTAGCTCCCTTAGGACCCATTTCTGGAACAACTTTTATAGGAACTTTTTTTTCATACTTTTTAATGTAGAATCACCTCTTAAATTTCTCGAACTTATTTCTGAATAACCCTGTATAACACCGGCAAACAAAAAAAATCTCGAGTGCGGCAGACCAGACTATCCAATTCTTACGTATTTTGGGTCGCTGAATCCGAATCCGAGGTCAGAATTTAAAAGTTAGCGTTCAAAATGGCGGATCCAATGTGGCGGATTATATTTTCTTAAGATACTCGGATTTGCTTGAAAGTTGGTACTCAAGGGTTTTTGGGGTCGCTGATTACGAATCTGGTACCAGTTTTCCAAAATTCAAAATGGCGGATCCAATATGGCGGATTAGATTTTAAAGGTGCTCAGATTTGCTTAAAACTTGATACTCGGGGGTTTTTGGGGTCGCTGATTACGAATCTGGTGCCAGTTTTCCAAAATTCAAAACGGCGAATCAAATGTGGCGGATTATATTTTCTTAAGATGCTCGGATTTGCTTGAAAGTTGGTACTCAGGGGTTTTTGGGGTCGCTGATTACGAATCTCGTACCAGTTTTCCAAAATTCAAAATGGCGGATCCAATATGGCGGATTATATTTTTTAAAGGTGCTCGGATTTGCTTGAAACTTGGTAATCGGGGGTTTTTGGGGTCGCTGATTACGAATCTAGTGCCAGTTTTCCAAAATTCAAAATAGCGGATCCAATATGGCGGATTAAATTTTCCGTTAAACTTTAAAAAATCTAATCCGCCATATTGGATCCGCAATTTTGAATTTTGGAAAACTGGCACCAGATTCGTAATCAGCGAAACCAAAACCCTACAAGTATCAAGTTTCAAGCAAATCCGAGCAACTTTTAAAAATCTAATCCACCACATTGGATCCGCTATTTTGAATTTTGAAAAACTGGCAGCAGATTCGCAATCAGCGACCTCAAAAACCTCCGAGTACCAACTTTCAAGCGAATGGGATAAATTTTAAAAATTCCGCCATTTTTGGTCCGCCGTATTGGATCCAAGATTTTGAATTTTAAGCATATTCAACTGTTATGTAACTTTTGCATCTGAATCGACTGTAAGGATTTCACGTTTTTTTGTTACAGCACAAAATTTACAAAAAAAGTATGTTTTTATTAGGTTTTTATCCCAAACTTTTTTCTGTGTATTTTTTTTTTTTGAAATATGATTCCTCAGGTCAAAATACATAAAAAAGGTACTCCTGTTCTAATACTCTAGGATTAACCGTTTTCGAGAAAAAATCATTTGATGGAGGACGAAAAATTAAGTACTAATATGTTTAAACCCAAAATTTTAATGATGCAGGGTTTTCAACATTTTAGTACTTAATTTTTCGTCCTCGAAATGTGAAATTTTACCTTTAAATTAAGTTTTCTAGAAAACGTTTAAACCTACAGTATTAGAACAAGAGTATCTTTTTTATGTATTTTGACCTGAGAAATGATATTCCAAAAATAAAATTACAAAAAAGTTACACAGAAAAAAGTTTGGGACAAAAAACTAATAAGGCCCCCCAGTTTCGCACATCCCTGTTTAAAATATAGATATAATGTTGTATGCTTGTACACGCTCCTGCTAACCTGACCGCAAACCCCCTGGTCTGACAAAGATCAAAGCAAACCGACGGGAGTCGGATTACTGTTTCTTTCTATACTATGCCCTAATCTCGACCTAACAGTTCCATAACAAATATCTGAAATTTGGCCTTTTTGGCCTCTGCTATCACAATCCAAGTATACATGCTTACAGTAACCCACATTCCAAAATAAATGATATGTATTGAGTAAAGACGTACTAATGCGCGCAGTTACCATTCTCAATTTTATTGACTGCTGACTGACGTGGTCCTATCACAAATGAGTCTGACTGTCTCCTTTATTATTTTATAGTTTTAATTAATATTTTGGAGAATTTCAGCCTTGCGAAATCACTTTGACTCACGTCATTTTTTTGACAGGTATGGAGTAGCGCTGACGCCACGTGTCCCTATATTTTGCTGTCTGACTGTTGGATTCCTGTTTTATATTATATTTGCTCGTTTTCTGTAAATTTTGAGCTTTCAGAAAAAAGTTTAGAGATGTTAATTAATATTACACCTTTGCGAGCGTTTCAGCGCCAGGTGTCCCGGTACCGGAAGTGCTGACTCTACAGTAACTTTCCATCACTAAAATGTAACTTAATCTGAAAATATTAGCCTTGCACATTTTCGACGCCAGCTCTTGGACTATACATTATTTGTTTGGAGTATTAGGCAAATGTTAAGTCACGCGATGACTTTTGTGCAGAGTATTTTTATAGGTAAAAAAAGATAAATAAATATATATACAGTATAAGCTCGATAATGTGAACATGCGTATATTCGTTTTTGTGAACACAAAATGTTTCTGTTGACTTTTCTGTAATGTGAAATCATAAACTCTCGTTAAAGTGAACTCACGTTAACGAGAGTTTTTGATGTCCACTTTACAGAGAAGTCAATAGAAAATATTCTGTGTTCACAAAACTGAATAGTTCACATATACGCATTGTTCACATTATCGAGCATATACTGCATTTTTTTATTTTTTTGTGGCATTTTTTACGTTTTCGTAGGACCCGGATATCTGTGTATAGGGTTTTCCGAGGGGTTTTCAAATAATATTTTAGGAATCCTTAATAAAATTAAGAATAATATTTAGGACAAGAAGGGGTTTTCTTTGTTGAAAACGTTACTTCACCTCATAGTTTGAGACATTTTTTAAAACTTTTATGTTAGGAATCCTAACTTAGGGTATTTTAAAAGGTCCGTAAGAGTTAATGTTAAAAAAACGTAAATTTCGGTTCTGGTTCTAAAAACTTTTAGAAGAAATTCCTCTCGATCATCCGAGATATTTTTTTAATACACTTACCTAGGCCTGTACCGACGTGGTGGACCGCCTGGTCCGCCTTCCCCTCCGGACACGGTGCCATCTTTACCTTCGCCTTCGCTCTGGCTGTCCCTGGGCCTTCTGGGGCCTCCTCTAGGGCCGCCTCCGCGCCCTCTAGGATAGTACCATTGACGGTATCCGCGTCTGCGGTCCGCCGCGTACGGACTGCCCTTCACCGGGTCGCCGTTAGGACCAGTCACGTTGGCCGCCTCGTTTCCTTTTTCGCCCACCACCACGCTAAACTCCACGATTTCACCATCGCCTACAGAGCGAACGGCCTTCTTCGGGTTGTTCTTGATGATGGCTGACTGAAAGAAATAAAAATTGAATATACAGTGCACGATAGATCGATAACGTGAACTTAAAAATCCAGAGGAGAGGGAGTGTTCGTGATATTAAGGGTGAAATTTAAAGTGTATTTTATAATTTAAATTGAAACGCACATTAATAAATTCGAATTTATTAATTTAAAAAAAACACACCTTGCATTAAAAATATAAAATATATAAATATATACAGCGGAAACTATAACTCGAACCTCCATAACCCGAAATGTTCCATAAGTCGAAGTTTACTTCCCCGCACATTTTCTACTGTAACAATATATTTTTACCTAACTCGAATTTCTATAACTCAAAAATTTCCATAATTCGAAACTGGAAATTCTTGAAACGCCAGTAACACAGTATTCTTCATAACTAGGATTTTTGGGCAGCATAAAATAAAGTTTTACGTCACAATATTATGCACTTTAAAAAATCAAGATGCCACTGGGCCTATCTTCGCACGCCATCCCTCAGAATAATCAAAGAGCATAAGCATGTAAAAAGTGCCCCCGCATGAAATCGACTATAATTATGCTTAATAGGTGTACTTTGACTTTGTTAATACACCACCAAAATTTCAGCCCCCAACTACCTCTGTAAGGAGAAAAAATGTTAAATACCAGGTATTCCAGGTGGGAATCTTAATTCCGTGCGCTTTCCAGATTTTCAAGGTTTTCCAGGGTTGGTGGGAACCCTGTAAAGCTATTTGGAATTATTACCTTTTTAAAATGCCTACATTCTTAACAAAAAAAGGCCAAGTGCCCCAAAACGATTTTTTATTGTTTTTTTTTACTCAGAACAGTCCTCACAACAAATTCCTTAAGAAAAAACGGGAGTCTTTTTTTCATCTTATTTTAAGTGTCGTGTAGAAGAATTTGTTGATGTATTTTCAATTTTTGACATTTTGTCTCTTACTATATCTTCACTGATAATACCGAAACCAACAATCCAACTACACGGTCTAAACCCGAAACAGAATGTTCTTTTAATTTTAATGGCCGTAAAAGTTTAAAAATTTAAATTATGTGGACTGTTAATTCTATATTTAAAACGAATAAACTATATGTTCGATTTTCATTTTTTTACTATTTTTAATATTTTTATTTTAATACTTTTTTTAATTTGTTACAAATCAAATTATATTTAAACTTCAAAATTCCGCGCATCATTTTGTGACATTTTTACATTTTGCTGCGCAACCGCAGAAACACACAGTTCAGTATAGAATTCAAAAACATGGAAACGTGTTAAAATCGCTCCGCTTAAAATTATTTCTGATATAATCTCCGCTATTTGTTATTATTTTATATACATTATGTGCATCGTGAGACACCAGACTGGAAACCACATCAAGGGCGCCCTTGGATCAAGAAAAACTGAAGAAAAAGATCAGTGCTATTTTTTTGTAACAAACATATTCTATTCGTGTTTTTTTTGTGAAAAATAGATTTAATAGAGCAGTCCCGCGTGCTCCACTATATAATATTTTTTTAACCTATACCCGTTTAATAAAAGTAACAAAACATTGATAAACCACAAGAAAATTCAATACTATTGAAAAATAACAAAAATAATATTAATAAAAAGTACTTCCGCTGTTGAGGTTTGAACCCAAACCACTTTTGCGAATTTGTTAGCTAAACTGACTAATCTACTGACTGTATTTCTTTCCTTTAAAATAATTTGACTTAAGGTGAAAAATATTATTTTAAAAATAACGCATTACCAACACAAAATTCTACTTGTCAAAATTTTATATTTTATATTTTTAATGTCTCTGTTAAAGTTATATTGTCCTATTTATCATTTTTTATGGCTATTTTAACTGTGATCGTGACGATTTTGTACGCCTGACAAAAGGGCCTTGAAAATGACTACATAGGTAGTTGAAAGTCGGCTCGGCTATTAATAAATTATATACCGAAATACAAAACTCATTCTTTATTATTGCATGCGTGTATATTAAAGACTTTGTGTGTTAAATATATAAAATTAAAATATGATTCGATTTAAGCTAGTTTTCTTATACTGAAAATTAAAAAAATGACTACCGCTACGCCCATCATTTCCATTTCACCGGGAACTTTGCATCACCCGGTACACACGATCTTTATAACACACAAAGCTTTTATAAACTGCTTTTTTTCTTTTGCGAGCTTTCAATAAATCTTCCCCTATCTCACGAAACGACGTAACTGACAGTACCGATACTGTCAGTTACGTCGTTAAGTGAGATAGTGGACGATATGTTTTACGATATGATTGACTTTAAAATATGTACTTAGACTACAAGCAAATAATTGCCCGTATTAATTTTGTAACAAAATTATCAATAAATAATAAAATATGAACAAAAAAACTTAAAATATAAAATAATTTGAAAGAAATAAATAAAAATTGAAAATATATACTTTTCAAGGTAAAAGCCGTTCGAGGTAAAATCTTTCGGAGCAATGTCCTTTCGAGGTAATGTCCTTTAGAGGTAATGTCCGTGCAAAGTAATGTCCTTAGGAGGTAAAGTCCTTTCAAGGTATGTTTTTTTTCTAAATATTTTATCGAGGTAATTGCTTGCGAGGTAATTTTTTTCGAGGTCATGACCGGCCTTCTACAATAGCAATTTTGCAAAAAAATTATTTTAAACAGATTCATATAGTTTTCGATTTATTCTTACTTACTTGATGTACAAATACGTCTTCCTTAGTATCATTTCGGTTGATGAACCCATAACCACTTTTTACGTTGAACCACTTCACTGTGCCAGTAACTTTGCTTGCTGAAAATTAAAAAAAATGGTAAATAAATACGAGAAAAAAAACATGAGAAACGTTACAAAAACATTAAAATTGAAGCGGCAAGTGGATGAAGGACCTTCATTGAAGGAGTTATTTAACATTTTTTTAAACCCTTGAAATTTTTAATGAATTTAGAAGGTAAGATACCCTTCTGCGCGTATACGATAAAACTTAGTTATCTCTTTTAGTTTTTGAGAGAATCACTGCCTGAATAAAGATGAGATCACAAAGTGTAGTACATTACATGTCTGTTTACATCTCTGTTTAACCTCGTACTATTCTACTTAATTAAGCATCCCCTAAGTCCAGGACTTGTGTGGGCTAGTAGTAGAGGGAACCACCGGCTTATACTGACTTTCGAACCAGTTTCTAGGGACTGTCCGTTTCACTTTTCGCCTTCGCCAAATTTCAATGATTAATTAACTGAAAAAAGCAAATCGGCGCCAGTGAGAATCGAACTCACGATAGTAGATTTGCTATTCATACGCGCTAACCACTAACTTAAAAATAGCAAGTATAATGTACCATTGTATTGAAAAAATATAGTGTGCTACAGAAGTCGCCAAAAATATGCCCCTTTTATTTTTTTACATATTAAATTTAAACTAAGATGCCTTGACATTTTGATACTGTCACATAAAAAACTAGTCATATTAAGTAACATGAAATAATTTTATCCTGTTTAATATTTTTATTTTTGTATGTTTTAAATAATGAAAATTTTACATTTAAATCAAAATAATAAATTAATAATGGCTTGTTAAAAGTACTACCCCCTGCCCCTCAGAGGGTGGAGTAAGAATTTTTTTATTATCAGATTCACTTTCAGCAACCTGAAAAAACCCCAACATACCAATTTTCACGAAAAGTACCCCCTGCCCCTTTGGGTGGAGTTATAATTTTTTTATAATCAGATTCACTTTCAGCAACTTCGAAAACCCCAATATACAATTTTTCACGAAAACTACCCCCTACCCCTCAGGGGGTGTATTTAGATTTTTTTATTATCAGATTTACTTTCAACAACCTTAAAAACCCCAATGTACCAGTTTTCACGAAAACTACCCTCACCCCTCAGGGGGTGAAATTAAATAAAAATAATTATCAGATTCATATTCGGCAACCCCAAAAACCCCTATATACCAATTTTGACGAAAGTATTGAAAATATTTACCCCTCTCGGGTGGAGTTAGAAAAAATTTATTACCAGATTCAACTTTAGCAACCTCAAAAACCCCTATATAACAATTTTCAAATTTTTCTAAAAAAAAATGTGTTTTCCCCATTTTCCCCCCTTGCCGCAGCCCAATGTTCACCAAAAATAATCCCGAACTAGAACTTTTGGTAACATACCTGTATGCCAAATTTCAAGTCTCTAGCTTAAAGCGTTCTTAAGTTATCGTGCCCACAAGATTTCCCGGACAGACCGGTCGACATTTTTTTTGCTTGAAATTGATTTATATCGAATACAAGGCTTTCCGAAATTTTGAAAATTTTCAAAATGGGAAAGCAAAAACTAAGAAAAATAAAAATGTATTGCGGATTTATATTTATGGGCAATAAAAATTAATATATTTAAAAATAAAATTTTGTAGAAAAATAAGAAATAGGTATAGTTTTGGCAAAATGAGAAAAAATTATTGTGTTAAAAATTTTAATGGAAATTTTTGTAAACCAAAATATCAGAACATGGAATAATGACCATAATAAAATATGTATTATTAGAAACCAACCAAGATCCTGCACCATAATAAAATATTTATTATTAGAAAATAAGGCGGTATTCAGAATAATTTTATTTTTTTGTAATAAAAATATATTTACTTTTTTCATTTAGCAAATGCTCCTCTTGATTTATTTCTTAACTTTCATGTAACATGGATCCCTAGAATACAATACCCATTTTCATTCAGCTTTATCATTTTACCTTTAATTTTTAAAGTAATTCGAAATTTTTACAGATCATTGTTGATTTTGAATACTTTTTAAATTGACAGATTCTTTTTTAAGTGATGCCAAATAAATAACATGCCTATATATATATACTCAATCAGTTTTTTATGATAAAATATCAATTTATTGAAATTTGTAGCCTTTCGGAAAAATATGAATAAAAAATAAACTACAAGTTCAAATTAAAAATTAAACATACTAAAATATTAAAGAAAGATCGCTGAACATAGTGAAGTCGAAAAGTTATTATATTGTACATTTTGCTCTGAACCCCAAAGCTTTAAAACAACCCATTTAGAAAAAGCTTTATTACTGAAAAATAAATTAATATTTTAGGTATATAAAATTATTTACCAAGCTTACATGTTTTGGGCTTATCTATTCCAAATTTGGTATAGATCGGTCAAAGGCAAAAAAAGTTATAAGGGTTTAAAAAGTGTCCGGTTTTTATTGGGCCACCCTGTGTATCCATAGGCTCAGATCGAAGAAGTCAGTAGTGCTAAAGACGATACAAAATACAATAGAATATAGAATACAAAATCTTTGGGGTTCGATGGTTAAACGACCACAAACGAGTACATTTCTTATGGGAAATGGCCCCCAGTTAAATTTGCTGAAATTTAAGTATGTTGGAGTACTCAAATGACTGATTAAAAGTCTCCATGGACACAAAGAGTCTGAGTCTGAGTTTTTGTTCTGGAGCTTAACAAAAATGTAATTTTGCAGATACATCTTTTGATGAGTCTTTTGATATAACTCCCTAACGAAACAAGATTTTTAGATGGAACTTGAACTGAGTTACTTAGAATAATAACAGCTTTATTTTAAAAGTCAGTAGAGTACGAAAAAAATATATATTTTTTATTTTTCCCTTTTTTACCTAGTTGTTGTTACACCACTGACTTTTTTAAGGGTTCAATATACTGAGAGATATTGGGGACTAATGCTTTACATAATTTAACCAGTTCTTAGTTTATATTTTATTTAAAAAGTTACCCTTTTTGTCTACGGCACTGCTTAAACTGTGATTTTTTTTTGTTAATGGGACTTTTCGTTTCATAATTGGAAAAAATAAACTTTTTATTTTTTTTTTGTGAAAAGAATATTGTATTTATTGAACTGATTTCTTTTGGACATATTTATAAAGCATATTAAGAATATAATTTTTTTTTGCATTTTTAGTACATCTTGACCACTTCAGAAGGCGTCTTCCAAAAGACACTTTTAACACGGCTCCACAGTTTTTGGGCTTCCTGTAACACATAGAGTAAAAATTCCAACGGGATTCTATTCATAAGACTAACTACTAGTAACTAAACCTAAAAAATATTCTATTTTTATCATTTTATAAACATTTTTCTGAAAAATTAAATGGCATTTTTTTTCATTTTTCAGAATAATGTTTATAAATTGATAAAAATACTAAAAATAGAATATTTTTTAGGTTTAATTAAGTTTAATTAGTATTTAGTCTTATGAATAGAATCCTGTTGGAACTTTTTACTCTATGTGTTACAGAAAGCCCAAAATCTGTGGAGTCGTTATAGTCTTTTGGAAGACGCCCTCTGAAGTGGTCCAAATGTACTAAAAATGCAAAAAAAAATTATATTAATATGTTTTATAAATATGTCCAAAAGAAATCAGTTCAATAAATACAATATTTTTTTCACAAAAAGAAAATTAAAAAGTTTATTTTTTTCCAATTATGAAACAAAAAGTCCCCTTAAAAACTTTTTAGATATAATAGGTAATCTAAATCCGTAAAAACGAATGACTTTTTTATTTTTTTTTTTAATTTGTACAAAAAAAATTATAAGCCTAAATTGACGAAAAAAAAAATGGATAAATCAATCTAGTTTTTTTTTAGAATCGGTTAAATTGGCTAAAATTAAATTATGTTTTGGAGTTTAACCCACTGATCAAAAGTCTCCACGGGCACAAAGCTCCAAGTATTATAGTTTTTGGGCCAGAGCTTAACAAAAATAGCTTTAACTGGATACCCTTTAATATAACTGCCATTTTTACTTAGTTTTTAAAACGCCACTGACTTTTCTGACGTTTTGTACAATTTTGGGTACTTATACTTTACACGATTTGGCAAGTAGCGTCCTGACTTTATTTTATTTAAAAAGTTACCCTTTTGCCTATGGTAGTTTTTAAATGGGAAAAATATATCTTTTTTTCGTACTCCACTGACTTTTAAAAAGAAGCTTTTATTATTCTTAGTAACTCAGTATAAGGTCCATCTAAAAATCTTGTTTCGTTCGGGAGTTATATCAAAAGATGTATAAAAAGCAATTTTTGTTAAGCTCTAGCACGAAAGCTATAAGAGTTTTTGCCAGAGCTAGAGCTTTGTGCTCATGGAGACTTTTAATCATTCAGTTGAGGTCTCCAACATACTTAAATTTCAGCAAATTTAACCGGGGGCCATTTCCCTGAAAAAATGTACGTGGTCCTTTTCAAACCGGGCTGAAACTACCAGCGCAGCCGAACTAGCCTCGTAGCAAAACAGTCACGCGACTTTTTTGAATGAAAATTAACATTTTTATTTGATGTCCATGTTACGGGCAAAGACGATGATTCAATAAATTTGAAGTTAGATTAAAAAACTAACCAAACAGGCGCAAAACCAACGTTAATGTAAACAACGACCCACCAGTAAAAAAAAACAGCAAATCAGGCAAAAACCAAACCAAACCACAATAATGTCCAATTTATTATTCTTATCATTGACCGGCCATTGTCGTCAATACCCATTAGGGGTTGTCCATAAAATACGTCACAAAAATTGACCAAAATTCATACACTTCATACCCCGTTTCTCGCGTTATTAAAGGATGTAGAGATTTCATATTTTCGCTACCCTCAATAGGGGATTGTTAGGGGGGTAGCCAAAATAATAAAATACGTCACACAAATGACCAAAATTCATACCACTTCATACCCCGGGGTAGCCAAAATATAAAATCTCTACAGATTTTAATAACGCGAGAAACGGGGTATGAATTTTGGTCAATTTGCGTGACGTATTTTATGGACGACCCCTTATCGTCTTTGCCCGTAACATCCATATATTACGTAACGCGCCTAGGGGGGGGGAGGGGGTCACAGAAAATTTTACAGTTTGTGACAGGGGGAGGGGAAGGGGGTCTAGGAAAATGTTACGTAACGGACATTGATTTGAGCGAATAGGGGGATAGGGATAGGGGAGCCCTCCCCCACCTACCTTGAAATTCGAAAAAGTTGTAAATTTCATGGGTTAAAAATATAAATGTTGTAGTTTTAGCAGTACTGCTACTTCAACTACTACTTAGTGAAAACGTTTTTTTTTGTCATCAACTTTTTCGTCGATGGAAAAAAGTTTTTTAGCAGTAGTGGATCTTGAAATTCGAAAAAGTTGTAAATTTTATGAGTCAAAAATATGAAAGCTGTTTTTTTCGACCTTCTCACCTCCACTATATGTTCTTCGCTACGGCCTTGCACATGACTTTTTCGTGAATATTTTGTTTTTTGTAAGTTTTCTAGTACTGAATTTAATAAGTAACGCGATAAAAATGTATCCTTTAAATTTTATAAATTCTTGCATTATGCAATTATCACCCGAAATTCTTAATCTGTTAGTAAATGTAAGTGTTTGTGACACAAGGGGGGCGAGGGGTTCAAAACTTTCAAAAAATTGCGTTATTACACGGTGTATTTGAAATAGCGTCGGAAATTTTAACAGATGATTCTACATCATAAAATATGACAAAAAGTTCCCATAAACATATGTCTAAAAATGCGTCATAAGGGAGCTACGTCCATTTGAAAGTGGCTAAAAAAATAGGTTTTTATTTAATAACTCAGGAACCCTTTGAGATATATCAACGAGGATTTGCACGTCAACTAATCCTACCAAGGCCAGTTTTTATGTGTTATTTTGCACGTGAATTAATCCTAATAAGGCCCATCTATGTATGTCATTTTCACGTACTCATTTAAACCAGGGGTGTGCGAAACGGGGGGGGGGGATTATCAATTTTTTGTCCCAAACTTTTTTCTGTGTAACTTTTTTGCAATTTTATTTTTGAAATATGATTCCTTAGGAAAAATACATAAAAAAGGTACTCTTGTTGTAATACTGTAGGATTAACCGTTTTCGAGAAAAAATCATTTGAAGCTAAAATTCCACGGTTCGAGGACGAAAAATTAAATACTAAAATGTTGAAAACCAAAATTTTAATGATGCAGGGCGAATGTACATTAAAAACTAAGAAAAAAACCTTATACAGGTACTTCCAAAAATCAATCCTAATGGAGCTATGGTCTCCTAAATATGCACCATTTTTAAAGGGCTATGGTAGCTTTAAAAGCGTTTTTTCGACCTACATGTATGGAAACTTTTTTTCTTAGTTTTTGATGTAGAATAACATTGCATCATTAAAATTTTGGTTTTCGACATTTTGGTATTTAATTTTTTGTCCTCGAACCGCGAAATTGATGAACTTTTGAAATGAACTTTTCTCGAAAACGGTTAATCCTACAGTATTAAAAAATTTCAGGTACAGTAAAATAGTTTTAGTATATAATAATAATATTAAAGTAACAAAAAAATAAAAAAAATCATTTCGGGTAATTGATTGTTATTCCTCGTAGCATTGTAAATTTTGTAAAATATTTTTTTTTTCGAAAAAAAATCTTCAAAAAATGAATAAAAAACAAGAAAAATTGATTCTTTAATTTTTAGCAAAAGTCACAATATCATTCATTCGGATCACAGTGAAAAAAAATTGGTTTGAACGTTTGAGGATTTCTTTGGGGATTTCTTTGGGGATTTCTTTGGGATACTTTGAGGTTGAAAAAAAAACCAAAAAAGTACTTTGTTTACTCGGCTGTGCCTCGCAAGAAAAAAGCACTCTCGTGTACTAAAAACTAGGTTCGCGTACTCGGTGCGTAATATACTATTTTATCATTGCTCTACGACCATTTTTCGCCAAGTTACAGGCTCTTAAAATCACCTAAAAATTTAGGATGTTTTTTAATATCCTTAAATTTTTGTGGGTATTTAATTTTTCTTAAACAAATTATATTTTTGTATGTTAAATTCCAGGTGATATTACAACATTCCAGGTAAAAAAACGTGCTTTTAAGAAAAAATGTTAAATTCCAGGTATTCCAGGTGGGAATCTAAATTCCATGCGTTTTCCAGGTTTTCAAGGTTTTCCAGGATTGGTGGGAGCCCTGAACAAGAGTACCTTTTTTATGTATTTTGACCTGAGGAATCATATTTCAAAAACAAAATTGCAAAAAAGTTACACAGAAAAAAGTTTGGGACAAAAAACTGATAAGGCCCCCCCATTTCGCACACCCCTGGTTTAAATGAGTACGTGAAAATGACATACATATATGGGCCTTATTAGGATTAATTCACGTGCAAAACCTCTTTAACACATCTCAAAGGGTTCCTGAGTTATTAAATAAAAACCGATTTTTTTAGCCAATTTCAAAGAGGCGTAGCTCCCTTATGACCCATTTTTAGAAATATGTTTATAGGAACTTTTTGTCATATTTTATCATGTAGAATCACCTGTTAAAATTTCCTACGCCATTTCAAATACACCCTGTATATGAACAGCCCCTTTTATGACGAACTAAATCGATTTAGGACAAATCAAAATTGTCAGCTCGTCAGTCAGTCTGTCTGTATGATAAATCTTGCAAGTACGATAATTTTTAAAAGATATATCAAATATGTTTTTGGTTATAAAAAAATATAACAGACTCTTGACCCCTTATGATTTGTACACGTATCAAAACAGCATTCATAATAGAGTTTTTGAAAAAAAATACAACCCCCTAGGACATTTCCACGGGGTAGTATTTTCACCTTTTTTAATATTTACAATTCAATTCAATTTTATTCAATTCAAAGATAACATTAATTATTTTGACAAAAAATTATACGCCTAAACCTATGGTTTGTGTTGCGGTGAATTATTATTGTTTAGACTAAGGCTTGAGACGCTATATTAATATATTCTTGGTATAAAAATATAACCGAGTGTTGATCCCTGATGATTCGTACAGCATTCATCATAGTTCAGAAAAAATATACAACCCCCTAGGACATTTCCATGGGGTAGTATTTTTAAGTTGAATCTGCTCAAAACGCTATTTTAATATATTCGTGGTATAACAAAAATATAAAAAGAGTCTTGATCCCTGATGATTTGTACACTCTTCGAAGCAGCATCCATCAGAGTTTTTTAAAAAAAATTACAACCCCCTAGGACCGTGCCACGGGGTAGTAAAATTAAGTTAAATATGTACAAAATGCCATTTCAATATTCTTGGTATAAAAAAATATATATTAGAGCCATGATCCCCGATGATTTATACCGGTATTGAAACAGCATCCATCAAAGATTTTTTTGAAAAAAATTACAGCCCTCTAGGGTCATGCCATATAATTATTATATGGTATGCCATACCAACTTGAACAGGACTTCTTTTTCAACAACAAAAAATACATATACGAAAACTTGCATAATTAAGTATTTTATTTTTCTTTAGACATACATTAATATTTTATACTTAATTATTACATTTTTTTGGAACACTCTAAGCAGAGCTTGTATTGTGTTTCAAATAAGAACTTACACTATAATATATAATAATAGTAAATAATTACACTTTAACAAAGAAAACTTATATAAATAATGTCCCATTCATCCTTCATGGTGGGAGAAATGGGACAGTATTTAAGGTGAATTGGGACAAAAACTAATGTAAGTTATAAGTACTGAGATCAACTAAAAACTTCATAATTCTTGCTGTCCTAGCAGTTTCAGTATTTATTTGTTTGTTTACTTTTAACCTTGGCACTGGTATTTTTTTAGATTTGCAGAGGGCAAAACAGGTTATATGATATTCTATCTGGTTAAAATTTTATGTTTGATAGGGCTTTTATTTTATCTTGATGGCGCCTTTGAAAAAATCCCTTGACATGTACCATTTCTCCTGTTAGAATTTGTCCCATTGCTCCTAATTACACATTGTCATCATTTTATTAAAAAACAGACAAAAAAAATAAACAAACTGATTTGATATATGACTAAATTTAATGATTTTTAATCATACATAATAATTACCCTGCATTTAAATCGATGAGGATTCAAATAGTTCACCTGTTCAAAATGTATATCGAGCAATTTTATTTACTTTGAATACGTAAAAATTAAAAAAAAAAAACTAAATACACTGCATAATTGCTTCTGTTTACTTGGGAGTAATTTTAAATTCAACATCCCATTCCTCCCGCGTCTCATTCCTCCACACTCTCCCCTATCATACAATCATTTTGAATTCAAATAATGTTTATTTTTTTCTGTGTATTTTATGTTGGGGTTTAACAAACCCCACGTTGTTAATTACGTATTTTTTTCCTCCTGGTAAACGGAGGGTTAAAATGCCGTAACTACAAATGGCGGCGATGGCATCATGTAGCAAAAAAAACTTGAAAAGGGGCGCTTCGCGATAAAATATTAATTTGTACATTAACAACATCCGATTAACAACATAACACACTAAATTTTAAGAACTTATACGCAGAATTACTCAGGATTACTGACTTTTTGGACCATGTGCTCGTGATGAGAAACATGGACGCCGGGCCCACGCTTCTATCAAAAATATAATAAATTTTCACTCACCGATTACTTCTTTCTGTTTTGCTGCAACCTTCGGTTGTTCTGGCGCTTGTTGTTGTTGCTCCGCTTCAGCCATGATGTTCGGGCCGGTGGAAGATGTTATACCGCTACCTCACCTAAAGATGTTATTTCCTTCCTGTCGAATTCAGTTGTTGAAAGATGTTGCCGATGCTCGGATTTTTCAACATTAAATAAACTTGCCTGAATCAAGAACAGACAAACGATTCATCTTCTTTCTGCTTCTAACTCACATGTTATAGCAATGGCATATTTCGTAACTTGTCAACAAAATATGACATGCGCAAACACAGTCGTCTACACTAAGGCTAATCCACAGGCTTGCATAACCAGACATTAGTCAATTTTTTGTGGTAACACCGGTTAACCTGTATGTATCTCTTTAGTCAATTTTTTGTGGTAACGCCGGTTAACCAGTATGTTACTCTTTCTCTGTTTAATTGATTAGTTAAAAAGAGAGAGAAATACATATTCCCCTAACTTGGTTAGTAACCGCTGCTCCACAAAAAATCGCCATTTGTCTGTTTAATTAGGGCCACTTGCACCAACTTTTGATCTGGGATTATCTCGACTAAACCGAGTTTAAGTTAAAAATACTGCGTTATGATTGGTCGATCGTCAATTTAATCCAAGTTTAAAGTTAAACCATCGTTGGTGCAAGTGGCCCTTAATAAGTTAAAAAAAGATAGAAATACATATTCCCCTAACTTGGTTAGTAACCGCTGCTCCACAAAAGCCAATTTTTTGTGGAAAAACCAGTTAACCGTACGGTTTTTATCCCCACCACTAAATTCGTATAACCGACAGTTCTCACAAAAACGCATTGGTTATTTTCTTGAGGTTTTGACAAGTACCTAACCTAACTTCTCCCAAAAAACTGATAAGGTATATATTTTTTATATTTCCTTTGGATAAGATATAATGAAAAAGCACTTAAACTACGTTTCAAAAAGTTTATTTGCTTATGGGGAAGGTAATAAACAACAATGATATGTTTAAATAGTTTTTTATATAAGAATTTAATTTTAAACCACATAAGCAAACACTTAGAAGTTATAAAAAGTTGAAATACCTTACCTACTCTATTTTTTACATTTTGCATACAAATCGAGAAAAAATCCCACAGGCCTGTAAATTATGGTGTAAATAAACAATTTATAGGTTAAGTTTTTACGGTTAACCGTATCTAACTCACCTCCGAACCTGTGTTAGACGCGGTTACTGCCGGTTAGTGACGTCATCGCTTCCCCTCACTTACCGTATGTAACCGATTCTCACAAAAACGAGTTTCAGTAACCTGGTTAGTTCCGGTGACCCGACAAAAAATTGGCAAAAAAATCGGCTATAAGTTATGTCTGATGTCACCTAATAACATTATGACTAGATGCGCCTTAAGGCATACCCAGAAGCTTGCATAAGAACATAAAACATAAGAATGCTATGCCGTGATTGGCTTGCAGGATACATGGCGGCCCATCAAGCTAATCACGGCATCGCATGGTTATGTTTTATGTTTTTATGCGAGCTTGTGAATAGGCACTTAAGTCCACACCAAACCCATGGGCGGATTTAGGGGGGGGGGCGGGCATGGGGGCCATGCCCCCCCCCCAGCGAGATATATTAGCATAGAAATACCTCTTCAAAATTATATTTTTGGCGAAAGCGCAATTTTTTTCCTTATGGATGACTCCCCCCCTTAAAGTGAAATAAATCCGCCCCTGGCCAAACCGAAATGTTTTCTGTGCAACATTTAAGTAGACTTCACCTCCTCGCCACCTGAGGGCTTAAGGCCTATTCAGAAGCTTGCATAAGAACGTAAAACATAAGAATGCGATGCCGTGATTGGCATACAAGATACATGGCGGCACTTCAAGCCAATCACGGCATCGCATTCTTATGTATTACGTTCTTATGCGAGACTGTGGATATGCCCTTATCCGTGACGGCTTTAGTGGTTTTTTTACATACATATCCCAGGTAGCAAAATAACATCACATTCATGTTAGCACCATGTTAATATGTGACTTGTGATGTTACAATACTTGTGGCATTAACATTGATGTGACATCGTATGGATGTCCTAAGTCCTACTTCATTAACATCACAGTGTGATGTCCCAAAAATAACGTGTTTGTGATAATATATTATTCACATCCCCTCGATGTTTTCATATATAATTGTATTATTCCGTAATATTCTTATTATTATTTAAGTAGGTATATCCAATAACTAATAATAATTAATTATTAAGCTTGAGAAAAACAATACATTTCGTAATAAATATCATGCAATAAAAAAAAATTATACAACAAATATTAGGTTAGTTTTGTCAAAACAGTTATTTCGACCACTTATACCTAGCTAATTATCAATATAATTTGTTAATACTTACACCTAGTTGATCCATTTCACACAAAGACTTTATTGGTTATATATTGGATATTATTTCTTTGATTTCACACCTATTACTAACCAAAACTCACGTCCTCTTCAGTGGCAATATGAACTTGTGATGAAAACAACCAATGGGAATCGAGAATGTCCGCGTTGGTAAGTTTTAGTTCATTTGGGGACATCATTTAATATCACAAATTTCACATAGATTTAACATCAGTTTTTTCACATCGCATTAACGTGTTCACTTTAACATCAACTTTTTCACATTACAGTAACGTGTACACATTAACATCAAAAAAATTACTATAATGTGATGTTAAATTCTAGTAACATAACATCACACGCTACCTGGGATTTGCCGATTTTTTGTGGAGCAGCGGTTGCTAACCAAGTTAGGGGAATATTTCTCTCTCTTTTTAACTCATCAATTAAACAGAGAAAGAGTAACATACTGGTTAACCGGCGTTACCACAAAAAATTGACTATAATATATAATACATACATATACATAAGAACATAAAACATAAGAATGCGATGTCGTGATTGGCTTACAAGATACATGGCGGCAAATCAAGCAAATCACTGCATCGCATTCTTATGTACTACGCTGTTATGCGAGCCTGTGGATATGCCCTAAGGGCATAACCGCAGACTCGCATTACAAGCATAATAAATAAGAATGCGATGCCGTGATTGGCTTGATGTGCCGCCATGTATCTTGGAAGCCAATCACGGCACCGTATTCTTATGTTTTATGTTCTTATGCAGACCTGGATAGGCCTTAAGCCAATCACGGTATCGCATTCTTAAGCACTATGCGTGTTATGTGAGCATGTGGAATCCACATCCACATTGTGGATATGCCTTAACGTAGGTCTTAGGTTCGCCGTTCGCAGCGCCATCTACTATCTTCTTAAATTGAATCGACTAATTGGTAATGAAAATTCCTGTAAAATCGTTAAAAGTCATCTGTTCGAAATGGCGTGTTGTATAGAAAATAAGTGAAATATCTAAAATTATAAGTTATACGATTTGTTGTTGCTGTGTTTAGAGGTCAATGCTAAATTAAAGTGATATAAAAGCCTGTAAATAAAAAAACGTAGTGAAATCATCAAAATTTTATACATAGCATGAACTGTTAAATTGAAGGTTATAACAAGCATTTTCCCTCTACTTGTGTAAAAATGTTCAAGAACGAGACCTCTACTCCAAAACCAACTAAGAATAATGTACACATTTCTAATAATGATACTGTTAATGGAATACCCAGGAATATTTCATCACCACATATTACTTCCACACCACTCCTGTCTACGGGACTGTTAAGAAGAGACACATCTTTTGCCACACCTCCCAAGCAGCAGTTCTTAAGTCCCAAAAGGTAAAAGCTACAATTTTTGCAGCAATATAAGTCATACTTATTTTTGCAGGTACTCATTATCTGAATCTCCTCAATTTGTACCAGATCGAGGAGATGGATCTTTATCAAATTATATGCATAATTCAGTAGGACCATTGTTGGCATCAACAAGATATAATGTTAATGTTAGGTAAGTTAGTTTAAGCTGATTTGTCAAAACAATTCTAAATCTTCTGAAAACCAAATTTGACCTATTTTTCTTTTTAGTACTTATATGGACACAAAGAGTCCAGGGCTGGCAGGCAGAATAGCGCAATACAATGAAGAAATCGAACAGCATTCATTGCCTACACACCAGAAAAAATATGATAGTCCTGGTTTATTCCCAATTGTACACTTATTTAAGAAAAAACCGCCACCTTTGGATCAAAAACCAAAAACAGTAACAGTCAGAATAGCCTCACCAGGTAAATTGCATAAATTAAATCACATGACATCTTCAAGTTATCAGTCCTAAGGTCTACATCCCACCTTACCTTTAGCAAATTCTTTCCCTGAAATTTCTACACCCCACATAGTTTATTATTTGTAACCAGCATTCCATTTTAGGCCTGCCTACCTGTCTTCTTACTCCCAGCTCCCAGAATATCTTTATGTAAGCTCTCCTTTTACCAACTGAACAGTGGATTTTCCCAACTCAAGCATGATTATGGGAGGTGGTGCACCCCCCTACCCTCCCTAGGAACACTAGATCTAGGTCTTAAGTTAACAAGACGACAGACTTACTTATACATATTTCTAGTGTTGCTACCCCCCTCCATGGGATCACCCCTGTATGTGACTCATCATTTGATCCCTTCTCCTAACTAGCCCTTTCCACAAGACATGCTTTAATATGTTCCTATAGTACCACAGGACTCTTATTATTAACATTATTAGTTACTGAGTTACTAAAAGTATTATACTTAAAGAAAACGCAACAGTTTTTCAGAGTTTAGAGGTTCTAACTAAAGTTTATTATTAAAATTCAATTTCATATGGCCATAACTTCAAAAAAAAAGCTAGTTAAAAAGTTTTTGTTTAGTCATATTAATAGCTTATTGGGTCTTTAATCAACAGTATTAATTTAAAATTGATAGCTTTAGAAATGAAATGCACTGTACATCTTAGATGGTCCGCCCTGTATACAGGATGATTCAGAATTGGTGAATGATGAAAAAGTATATTTCCCATGTGAAAATAAGTCAAAAAGTTCCTATAAAGATTGGTCTGAAAATGAGCCCTAAGAGAGCTACGACCCTCCTAAGGGTACATGTGAAAAGTAGTTTTTATTTAATATCTCTGGAACCCCAGTAACGATTTTTTGCACATGTCTAAACATTGGTAAAGGTTATATTTTATATAATTAACCAAGGGCGTGCAAAATAGGGGGGCGATGTCACAATTTTGCCCCAAATTTTTTTACTGTATATTTTTTGACATTTTCTCAATAAACTATAATTTAATTATAGTTTATTTAATAGAGACCTTAACTTTTTTACGACGAAGTAAATATATTTCCACGTCAAATGGCTGTCAATGATTAAATCTAGTTAACATAGCTGAATTTTACATACCTTAGTCTGCAAATTAAAATAAGTTTGATTTGTAGACTTTTTTTTAATATTGTGGCCTATTCCAAGTGGATTTAGGCAACGGTGACTGCACTATGGTCACAGATTTGGATAAATTAAGTTTTAAGGGTACCTTATGACACCAGAAACAGATCCCCATTTGGATTTTTTCGAAAGACGCATATTTTTAAGATATGGATTTTTTTTAGTTTTTTCCTAAAATCAAAGATTATTATAAAATTGACTTTGCCGTATAATAACTTTAAAACTATTAAACAAACAACGTAAAGGAGGATATCGGGTTTTGGGCCATCCGCCGTCGTTCATAAGGTTTTGCACAGACACGGGTCTTTAAAAAAGACTTAATTTGCCAAATTTTTAGCTCCCAAACCATTGTTAAAAAAAAAACTGGTGAAAAGTGAACAATAATATTGTGTAAAAATAGTTTGTGTTAAGTTAGATTTTTAATCTATTAGTGTTTAAAACTAAAACAGCAGTTTATTTTTATTTGTTATCATTGCCGTCCTTATCTCTACCAGATATCCGTGTTCGGGTATAAGAGTGTATATGCCAAAAACTATCTAAATAATGGAATGTCTTAAATGCTGCGACAAAAAGGAAAACAGTATATATTGCTGTGCAATATGTTTTTCTTTGCTTCATAAACACTGTCTTCGAAAACAACGCGTAATTGAATATCTGGACGTAAACACAAAAATTATACTGTGCTCAAAAAAATGTCAGAAAGAGCACAATGAAAGGAAAACGGAAGAAGAAAAATTGAGAAATGCCTTAACAGAAATGGAAAAGGAAAATAGCTTAAAGGATCTACAATTGCAGAAATATAGAAGACAAAGTAGCGTTTTTGCATGTGAGGCGGAAAACATGGAACAACAATACTTAGATGAAATAAACCAGTATAAATGTACATTAAGTAACTTGGAGGAAAAACTAAAAGAAAAGGTACAACAGGAAATTTGTGAAAAGTGTACTCATTTGACTGAGGAATTAAATCAAAATTCAAGGGATATACTACAACTATGTACATTAAATGACAACCTCAAGAAGCAACTTGATGAACTTAAAACAATCTCATATGACAGTAACTTAATCAAGCAGGTTGAACAATTAAAAAGGGAAAAAATAACACTGGAAAATACATTCTCAGATTATAAAAAAATATCTGTAGTTAAAAGTAAATCTATCCAAACAAAAAATGATTTAGATAATCCTAAAATTTTTATTAACACTTCTTCACAAACTTCAAATAGGAAATTTACGAAAACAAAATCAACACAAGCAAGTGTCGAGTTAAAGACGAGTTCTGAATCGGATGACGTAATTGTTCTGACTCAGGATGTTAATAATAGCAGTTCAACTCCTAAAGTGGCAAATATTTCCAAATCAGAAAGTCTTGAAGAAAAATCTCTCACTTCAACCACAAAAAGTAAAATTCTAGTGTTATCAGATGAGCTTGGAAAAGGTTTGAATACTCAACTTCAAATAAAAATGCCGGATTATTCTGTACTTTCTTTCATAAAAACTGGGGCAAGTATGTGTTCAGTCATTGAAAATTTCGATTCTCTGATAAATGACTATAACCAAAATGACTTTGTATTTGTGATAGCCGGTAAAAACGATTTAAATCATGATAAATTACCGTCGCTTGGTAATATTTCTAAAAAACTTAAGGTACTCCACAAAACCAATATTGTATTTACATCCGTACCATTTACAAAAAATCCATCCATAAATAAAAATATTTTTAACTATAATTGTAAATTAAGAAATTTGACCCTTAAATTTAATAAACTTGTACCTGGCAATGTGTTATTTTATGAGATTAACAAACATAACTTCCAAATTAACAAAAAATTAATTTCTGAAGATTTTTCTGCAATAATCCATAAAATTATACAATCAAAAAATATTCGAAAAAATTTAGTATTTATTGAAACAAATGATTACTCTAATGTTTCTGAGTTTCCTCGTTCAGAAAATTCTACAAATAAATCTCTTTCCTTTAATATAGGTACTCAGAACACGAGGAATCATTTTTTAGACAACCTAGACCAATCACTAACAATAGTGAATTAGGTAAAAACTTAAATTTAAATTATACTGTTTTTCATGTGAATGTTCAGGGTATAATTAGTAAATTTTGTTTATTAGAAAGTTTTGTAATTTCCCAAAATTTAGATGTTATTTGTGTCACAGAGCATCATATATCTTCTAGTAATATACATGCTTTATCGCTAAAAAATTATAATCTAGTATCCTTTTTTGCTCGAAAGGACCA
Organism: Brachypterus glaber; assembly: GCA_958510825.1. Lineage (NCBI taxonomy): Eukaryota > Metazoa > Arthropoda > Insecta > Coleoptera > Kateretidae > Brachypterus > Brachypterus glaber. The sequence continues at coordinate 20,646,270 of OY294046.1, forward strand.
TGCATGTGGCGGTTCGTTAATTTTCGTTAAAAATACGATTACTTTTTCAGAAATTAGTTATGTAAATAATTTGTCTGTTGAATGTAATGTTGAAATATGTGGAGCTATTTGTAAAGATATTTGTGTTATTAATGTATATAGGCCTAATAATGGTAATTTTAATTTATTTTTTAATGTTTTAACTCAGTCACTAAATTACGTAATTCAAAAGTGTAAATATATTATACTTTGTGGAGATTTTAATATAAATTTTAACGAGAACTGCTTAAACACAAAATTACTTATAGATTTGTTTCGCTCATTTTGTTTTAATCTTCCGTCTAATGAATACACACGCGTATTTACTAACAAAAACGGACACACAAGCAAAACCACTATTGACTACATGGTTTCAAATGCTCATGAAGGTATTTTTTCCGTAACAGTCGTAAATCCTATTATTGCGGACCACTTTGGACACTTGTTAAAAATTAGTTTGTCAAAATCAAATTTAGTGTTAGAAAAAAATGAAGAACATGCATTTAAACGAAAAATAAACTCAAACACGTTGGAAAATTTAAATCTAGGTTTATCAAATGTTGACTGGACATTTTTGAGTTCTTTAGATATAAATGAAGGGTTTACTTCCTTTGTCGAAAAAATTATTTGCAATTTTGATTTTACATGTCCTTTAAAAAAAGTTCAAAGCAAAAACAAAAAAAAACAAGTCATGGTTAACAAACGAGATTATTATGGAAAGCAAACAGTTAAAGGATTTGTTTAACTTAATGACACGTACCAGTTCTGCTTTATTAAAAGAATCCTACAAAAACAGACTGAAACAGCACAAGCTCAATATTGTAGATGCCAAAAGACAATTTTATGGCAACCAAATAAAAAATTCAGGCAATGTAATTAGGGAAACTTGGAAAATTGTAAACTCCAGCTTGGGTAAAACAAAAAAGAAATCAAAAATCAGCCTTAAATCAGGAGAAAATCATGTGATTGATAATAAGGAAATTGCAAATTTATTTGTACGTCATTTTTCTTCAGTTGCATCTATGGAGATAAATGAACACTTTGGACAAAATTTATCACTTCCATGTACCTTTAGTAGTCTTATTCCAGCAGTAGAGTTTAATACTTGCCCTATTTCTAAAAATGAAGTCCTGGAAGCCTTTAAAAAATTAAAGAGCAAGTCCTCTTGTGGATTTGATGGGCTATCTGTCAGAACACTCGATAAAATAATTTTATCAATTTTAGATCCATTTATAGTCCTAATCAATAAATCGTTTAAGGAAGGCATTTACCCGTCCATATTTAAAAAAGCAATAATTGTACCTTTGCATAAAAAAGGCAGTGAAAAGGATATAAATAATTACCGACAGATTGCACTTTTATCAACGCTCTCTAAAATTTATGAAAAGATTATTGCAAGTAGACTCACTAAATTTTTAAATGATAATGATATCTTAACAAGTGTGCAACATGGTTTTAGATCTAAAAAGTCTACTGAAACGGCCACCTATAAATTGCTTGAATTTGTGTTTTCAAACTTGGATTCTGGTAAACATGTAGTATCATTACTTTTCGATCTAACAAAAGCGTTTGATACAATTTCGCCTGACTTTTTAGTGATTAAGTTAAAAGAAATAAGAGTCCCCATGATTATTGTAAATCTTTTACTTTCATACCTACAAGGCCGTAAAATGAGTGTTTTACTGGAGAATATATATTCTGATACATTTGAAACCAATCTGGGAGTACCACAGGGATCCATACTGGGTCCAATTTTATTCTTAATATTTATAAATGACCTACCAAAATTTATTTCTTTGGGGTTGGTAATACTGTTTGCCGATGACACAAATATTTTATTATCTGCAGATAATTTGTGTGAATTAAAAAATATGATAGATCGCATAATAGATGAATTTAGTTCGTGGTGTCAACGTAACAGACTAGTTTTAAATGCCAGTAAGACGATGACAATAAAATTCTACAATAGGAACCCCGCTTATGTTGAACCTTTTGAATACAACATCTCTTCACATGCAAAATTTTTAGGAACTATCATTGATAGAAATTTAAATTGGGTATTACATGTTGACCACGTTATTAAAAAACTAAATAGTGCATATTTTGCTATATTAAAACTTCGTGATACCCTAAACGTGTGTGGCTTGCTAAATGTCTATTTTGCCCTAGCCCACTCACATATGTCATTTAATATATTATGTTGGGGGTCTGGAACTGAAGTAAGCAGAGTACTGATCTCGCAAAAAAGAATGTTGCGGCTAATTTTTAATTTAGGTTTTAGGGAGAGCTGTAAAGAAACTTTTAAAAATAAGGGAATTTTAACAGTTACATGTATATATATTTTAAGATGTGTATGCTTTGTTAGGGATAATTTAAATTTGTTTTTACAAAATTGTGACATTCATAATTATCAGACAAGAGGAAACAAAATGCTTTCTATTCCAATACATAAATCAGCACTTTACGAAAGATCTCCCAAATATAATTGTATAAAACTTTTCAATACCTTGCCAGAAAATATAAGAATCATAAAGTCTGATATAAAGTTTAAAAATGTAGTAAAGTCTTTTCTCAAAAAAGAAGCTTTTTATACCCTGAATGAATTTTACTCCTTTGATTTTACTTTAAATTGATAGAATTTAGATGTATATATGTATATATTAAGATTTTTATTACATGTTCTGTTCTTTACCTGTTATTTATTGTATATTTATGTAACTCTTTACTTGTAGAGTTTTAGGGGGACCGTTGCACATATTTTGTTTTTTTATTTTTTTTTTTACAGCCTAGCTGTTTTTGTTGTTTTTTTTAATAAAAATGTGCATTTGTATATGCCCTTATATGTATGCATATGTTTGTATATATATACTTGTGTATATAAGTAACTTCTTACCACCAGAAGACGAGTCCCTTTGTCCCTCTAGTAGTAATATAAATTCTGTATGACGTGCCATATGTACATTTGTACCCTTGTGGTAAATAAAGTTGATTTGATTTGATTTGATTTGATTCCGGAACACCTTCAAAATAGCTCCCAAATAGGTGAATTTTGGTGACATTTAATGACTTTTTCAAAAAGAAAAAATCAATCTGACATTATTAAGTAGTATAAATAATTTAGTTCTCCTCGTCATTTTTGACATCACAAATAACTTGCGTCAGTAAATTGTTAAATAAAATAAAATAGTTTTATAGAAATAGAAACTGATTTAAAGAATTTATTAATTATAATTACTACATATGTACAGTATACAAGATATAACAGTTATTTAATAAGGAAGAAACTCTCCGACCGGGTAAATTAGATCAAAATAGATTACAGATTATAAACAAAGTGCATGGTAGATTGTATATAACACTGCAGTACTGATCTATTCTTTTTATGAAAGAACAATTATAATGGGATGGTTTGGAATAGATTTGTTGCATTAAAAATTGTTTGTAAAGTTATCAGTGTAGTATTTTTATCATAAATTGTATAAAATATCTGTGTACCCTATTGAAATTGAAGGGTCTGGGCGGGTATAAATGATTCACAAACCGGACTTTAGCGGGTGAAATTCATCCGCTCAAGTCCGGTTTGTGCACCATTTATACCCGCGTAGACCCGGCATTTTCAACAGGGTAGGTCCTGAACAACTTTAAATAAATAAATAAATAAAATATTCTCCGTCCGTAGACTTTGAGGTTGGTGTTTATTTAGTTTTAATATGGGTTTAAAATTCAACGTTTTTTTCATGAAGAAATTGGAAACGAAATTCATGAATATGACGAACTCTTCTGTAACACATTACACAGATTCGAGAGTTAGGACCTGGTTCTACCCAAGGTACTTCTCTTTCTATATGACGATTTATAAGAAATGTCCGGTATTGTACATTCTGAGCTGGCATTGCGGTACTCTTTTTATTAATGTACCCATCGCATCCAAAACACTTTATTGGTGCCATTTAAAAAAAATTTACTTGACAATTAGTTTTTATTTAAGTCATGACAAAACGGCTTGACTTAAGTCATCTCAAAAAAACTTGACTAGTTCACTTTGTCTCGTAATAAAAAGCAATATTGCCAAGATTTTTAATTAATTTTATTAATTTTTGTTTTAACAATTACTACTAAATAAACAGTTTAAATCAATTAATTCTTTATTTCTTATCATTTTATACCTAAAAACAAACACTTTTGATGTGGCCCAAAATACCCCCCTAAAACGATATCCTCCTTTCTTGACAAAATTCAATTTTTTTATATCGATAATGTTTTGTTTTTTTTTTAAGATATAAGCTAAAAAGTTTAAACTTAAATATCTCAAAAAACCCACCCTTAATATTTTTTTAAATTTTAGCATATATTTTTTACTTTTTCCTTTCAATCAACTAAATTACTGAAATGCACATTTTTGTTATTTTTTTTTTAATTGTCAATAGAATGTCAAAAATTCCAAAATTCTTGTCTTTTTTCCAATTTCTTGAAGTTATAATCAAAGTAGGCCGGATAAAAGTCATTATTTATTTTTTTTATAATAAAAAAATTAAAATTATTTATAGTTCTTGTTAAAAAAATTACTAACCCTTACCCCCCGAGAGAGTGACGTTAAAATTATTTTGGTATAAAATAAATAATTAAGTTTCCTTAAACGTTGCAGGCTTTTAAAACTAGCAAGCTTGATATTTTAAAGAAAAACAGCTTCTATTTGTTTCTAATGTTTTTGTTTATATAACATAGGATTAATTGGGTCCTTTTATGCAAAAAGCAACCAACCCAAAAATTAAAAAAAAAAACGAGATAATGACTTATACTGATCTAGAAATGTCCATACTATATTTCTACATCCAACACACAATATGTGAAATATTGTGGGTTGGTTGCCTTTTGTATAACATGGACCAGTTATGAGGGTCACAAACTCATAACAGTGATCCTTTTTCGATGTTTTTTTTATACATTTCATTTGTTAATGATTTATGTCTGTACAAAAATAAATATTATTTTATTAGAAATGTTACAATAAAATCATGGTAGGTAATTAAAATTTTCAGTTAGTTTTTTTCTTTATTTTTGATTTTTTTGTATAGAAGCTGTAAGAGTTAATCGTTTTTCTTTAAAGTAACAAGTTTTAAAAGCCTTCAATGTTTAAGGAAACTTATTTATTTTATACCAAAATAATTTTAACGTCACGCTCCCGGAGGGTATGGGTCAGTAATTTGTTTTACAAAAAATATACAGAGTGTATAAGAATTCACGTTAAAAAATTACATATGCACTTATACAGCAATACAAAAAAAATGAGCAAAATTTGAGTGGGGGTGTATGTTTAAAATTTTTAGATAAGAACGTTTTGTTTCCACCAATCCCAGAAGCTGTTACAATTAGCCATTCAAGTGGGTAAATCGCCCAATTGGTGTCTAGAGAAACGTATGTAGCTAAAGATATGCATTTTGAAAGTTTGATGATAATGTCAAATTGAATATTTCATCTGAAAATTTGTCAAAAGTAATTTTTAAGATGTAAAGTGTTATATTATGGATTTTTAGGACCTTTTAAAGTAGGATTATTACAAAATATATATATATAATAAATTTGCAAAATTATTACAATAAAGTTAACATGAGTTCTAATACACCCTGTATATATATATATATATTTTTAAATTACTTACCCCTACCCCCCGGTAGCGTGACGTTTAAATTATTTTGGTATAAAATAAATAATTAAGTTTCCTTAAAATGATAAAAATTTGCGTTACGTAATACTTGAACGTTCCCTTACCATGTTTTTTTGTTAACATTTCTTATAAAATAATATTTATTTGTGTACAGACATAAATCCTCAACAAATGAAATATATAAAAAACATCGAAAAAGCATCATTGTTATGAGTTTGTGAACCTCATAACTGGACCCTGTTATGCAAAAGGCAAACAACCCACAATATTTCACATATTGTGGGTTTGATGTAGGAATATGTATGAATATTTCTAGATCAGTATACGTCATTATCTCGTTTTTTTTTTTTTAATTTGTGGGATGGTTGCCCAATTAATCCTATGTTATATAAACAAAAACATTAGAAACAAATAGAAGCTGTTTTTCTTTAAAATATCAAGCTTGAAAGTAATTTTAAAAGCCTGCAACGTTTAAGTAAACTTAATTATTTATTTTATACCAAAATAATTTTAACGTCACGCTCCCGGGGGGTAAGGGTTAGTAATTTTTTTAACAAAAACTATTTATAATTTTTTTATTATTAAAAAAAAAAGAAATATTGACTTTTATCCGGCCTACTTTGATTATAACTTCAAGAAATTGAAAAAAAAAAAAGACAAGCATTTTGGAATTTTTGACATTCTATTGAAAAAACAAAAATTTGGATTTCAGTAATTTAGTTTATTGAGAGTAGACATAGTCAAAAATATATCCTAAAATTTTAAAAAATATTAAGGGTGTTTTTTTTTTTGAGATTTGTAAGTTTGGACAGTTTTTAGCTAATATCTAAAAAAAACAAAACTATCGATATAAAAAAATTGAATTTTGTCAAGAAATTGACGTTTTTTCTAATGTTGAAATTCGTTTTTGAATATCTTTAATAGTTTTAAAGTTATTATACGGCAAAGTCAATTTTTATAATAATCTTTGATTCTAGGAAAAAACTAAAAAAAATCCATATTTTAAAAAATACGCGTCTTTCGAAAATGGAATAGGCCTTGTGCCTTTTTTATGGTCAAATGCCAATAAGAATAGTATAAAACCTTTAAAAACATTACAAAACAAAGCTTTAAAAAAACTATATTCAGTAGAATATCGTTACCCTACTAAAAATCTCTATAGAAATTACAAAATAAGATCTCTCAAGAGTGTTTATGAATATCAAGTAAATATTTTTAGAAATCAAGTCCTAAACCAAACCAGGCATTCATGCCTAAAGCTATCCCATAGAAGGGATGTTCATGAACACTTAACACAAAGTTATTTAGATTTAAATCTGCCCCAGGTCAGATCCCAACTTGGTCTGGGCTCTCTTTTGTATAAAGGAGTTTCCTTATACAACAGACTTCCTGTAGACGTCAGGGAAATGACGGGGGGTAGATTTAAAAAAAAAATGAGTAAACTAGTCGATTTTTATATAGAGTAAAATATTTGTGATATTTAATTTAATTTTAAGATATATAAAAATAATTTAATTACATATGTGTTATATTAATGACATAATATAATCTGTAAATACTTAGTACTTCTATGTTCTCAAATTTAGAGGTGTCCCTTTGTAAGCCTTTGTAGTTTTTTGGGATGAATAAATCTGCTTATTATTATTATTATTATTATTTAAAAAAACAACATTGAAAGTTAAATTTGTCAATATCTCAAAACCATGTTTTTGGACTTAGTGCTCTTTACTTGTAAACCGACGATATAATACGTAGAATTTACAGTATAGATATTGTCACTATAAAATGCTTTTAATTAAGGGTTTTATCTCTTTTCAACTAAATCGATTCATGTATGAATTAAAATTTGGAGTATGATGACGTCACTTGTCCTTATATCGTGGCCCAATTTAAAATTTTAGTTTAAATATTTAGTTAAATTGGCAATTAAATTGTTTATTTTGACCAAGATTGAGGTTAAACATGATAAATGATATCATGTTTAATCTCAATCTCGGTCAACTAGTTTTTTGCTCTGCAAGTTATTAACAATATAATATTATCCTGTTTTAGATTGCTCAAAAAATAATTCTAATGACTACAATAGAATGCTTATGGAAGGGATTATAAAAACTTCAAATGCAAGAGGCGGCCATCTTGGTGGATGTATTAACCCAACTGTTTCTGGCCCTAGAAGTGTACTGGATGCCCTGAAGGAAATTTCTAGAAAGAGAATACACACACCTGAGGTAACTATTATCATAGATTCAAAAATAGAGGTAACTTGGTATTTATTTCATTATACAGTGTTATTCAAAAATAGGGTAATTAATTTTAAGGGGTTCTATTCTACATAGGAAAATATGAAAAAAAGTTCCTATAAACATATGTCTAAAAATTGGTTTAAAATCTAATACTTTTAAGACTACATGTGTATTTAATCATAATGTAATATTTTATAATGTGTTTTACAATTTAAGTGTAATTTAATAACTTAATAATGTAATTAATCTTAAGAATTTTTTTTTATGACATATGGAGTGCGCACACAAACTTTTAGTTTATAGTGCACTATAAAATGTACATTGATTTATTTTTATACAAATAAAATAAATAAATACCAGAATGTGGCCTACGACTTCCTACATGCCTACAAAACCATGAACGCCACGCAGATAATTGATTTTCCAACCAGAAGAAGAATGGACAAGCAATCCTTACTTGATCTTGTGCTACTCAATGATAAGAAGCTGGCATGATAAGTAGCTGGCATGTGACGTTAAAAGTACAGCTCCTCTCGGGATTAGCAATCATGCAGTAATACTCTTCACGTCCCAGCTTAAACTAAATCCCAAACCGACACGCACGTTATATAAACGAAATTTCTGGATAATGGACTACAAGCCCATAAAACAGTTTTTGGTTGAAAAGCTGGATAGGGGTGATATGACCTTGGATTTGTGCACTACAGTTATCAATCAAGCTATAGAAAGATTTATCCCACTTGGAAAAAAAAGTTTAATCCAAAAAAACATGGATTAATAGTCAGCTCTTTAAAACCATCAAAAAAAAAAACGGGAGTTATGGGATCGCTACACTTCAAACCAGACGGAGGCAAATTACAGAAGTTTTCGAGACCACAGTAATAATCTAAAACGTCAAATTTCCGACGCTAGGAAGAAATACGAGGCCGAAATAGCTGAGTCTTCTTCAAAAAAGTTTTTTACGTATGTAAAAGTCCAATGTTGATACCATATTGCTACAAGGCAGTGATGGAATAATGATGACGCCGCAAGAGTCAGCAGTAGCTTTTGCGTCCCACTTCGAAAGTGTGTTTACTAGAGAACCCGATGGCCCTCTACCAAGTATTCTCCACAGCAAATATTCTAACGCTTCGATTACAGAAATCGACTACTCCGGATACGGTTCAAGAAGCCATCAAGTCTTTGAAAAAATATTCCTGTCCCGGAGCTGATGGAATCCCGGCAATATTTTTACACAAGTGCATTTACGTTCTCTGTAAACCACTGGCCGAAGCAATGACACACAGTATGAGAGAATGCATAATCCCGGAACCCTGGAAAACTGCTCATAAAGTACCCATCTTTAAACAGGGAAACAAATGTCTAGCGGCGAATTGTCGACCAGTAAGCATTATCTGTATCCTCAGCAACTGCATGGAAGAATTAATAGTTAAGCAACTAACAGATTTCTTACTGAACAACGGTACCATTTCCAATTCGCAGCATGGACTCCTTCCAAGAAAATCGGTGGAGACAAAATTGCTGCAGTGTATGAACCAGTGGACTGAGTAGCAACGGGGTCAACCAACTGATATATTATACTTAGACTTTGAAAAAGCCTTCGACAAAGTTCCGTACGGAAGAATGCTTAAAAAACTTGGTTTTTCGAGAGTTGGGGCTTTTCTGTGGAAGTGTTTAAAAGAATTCCTAAGGAATAGAAAATTTAAAGTTCAGTTAAATGGAGTTTTTTCTGAAATCCGGTTGATCCTCAGTGGCGTTATTCAGGGCTCAGTGATTGGACCACTCCTGTTTCTAGTTTTTTTTGTCGGACCTAGCAGACGAAATACTCTCCGCCATCATCTTCTTCGCGGACGATTCTAAGATGTTTTGTAATCCACTTGTTCATGCCGCATAATTGCAACAAGACATAAAAACTATACTGGAGTGGATCAAAAAATGGTTAATGTTCCTAAACATTAATAAATGCACTGTGTTCCACTTAGGCCCTGACAACCCTAATATTACCTACAACCTAAATGGCCAGAAAATCAAGACCGTGGACTGTCAGAAGGACCTTGGAGTTATAATATCAGCAGACCTCAAATGGGAAAACCATATATTTGAGATTGTGAAGAGAGCTAATACAGTGACCTACCTAATTAAAACCGCTTTTACGGATCACTATGTTGAAAATATTAGCAAGCTTTACAAATCGTATATCCACCCAATTTTGGAACACGCAGTAAGTGTATGGAACCCATACTTCGTCAAAGACATCGAACTTTTATAGTCTGTTCAGAGAAAGGTTACCAAGATCCAGCCTCTGCTGAAAGAACTGGCGTACACTGAACGCCTCGCCCACATGAACCTCACCTGTTTACATGCCAGGCGTACTCGAGGAGACCTAATTCAAGCTCATAAAATCCTTGGTGGCTACTACACAGTAAATCTTCCCATATTTCAACCCAGTAACAGCAACAATCTAAGAGGTCATAGTAAGAAGATACATAAGGAAAGGTGTTGAAAGCTACCTAGGAAAAACTTCTTAACGAATCGAATCGTGTACAAGTGGAATACTCTTAGTGAGGACACTATTCAGGCCAAAAATGTGAACCAGTTCAAAAACCGACTACACTCGAGGCAAAAAAGAACGATCCATCTAAAAAATTGCCATTTTTTAAATTTAAATATTTCGAAAACTACTTAATGGATTTGACTGATTCTTTTTTGTTTGTTTTAGAGACTAAAAATTTAATAAACAGTTGCAGTGGCGTATCATGCTCGACCTAGAAGATGGGGCAAAAAAACATAGTTGTATATTTTTTGTTGCTGTTAATACAAAAATACTTTTTTTAATTATTTTAAATAAAAACAAAAATAGAGAATTTTTAGGATTTAAAACAAAAAAAGAATCAGTCAAATCCATTAAGTAGTTTTCGAAATATTTGAACTTAAAAAATAGCAATTTTTTTGCTCTCGAGTGCAGATAGGAAGCTTTATGGAAATAATGATCAGTGGGTCCACTTTCCAGTTTAAATGAGATACTATTTATTTTTATGATATTAATTTTAAGTTTGTTTGTTCATTTTTTTATTATTAGATATAAAATCCTTTAAATGTTACAGACTCATCGGCTTTGCCGCTCTCTGTTAATAATATTAATAATAATAATAATAATAAATGCGCCATAAGAGAGCCAAGCCCCTTTGAAAGTGACTAAAAAATTCTATTTTTATTTAATAACTCAGGAACCCTTTAGGATATAACAACGAGGTTTTGCACGTGAACTAATCTCAATAAGGCCATCTTTGTGTGTTTCATGTACTTATTTTAACCAGGGGTGTGCGAAACGGGGGGCTTTATCAGTTTTTTGTCCCAAAATTTTTTCTGTGTGACTTTTTTGTAATTTTATTTTTGGAATATAATTCCTCAGGTGAAAATACACAAAAAATATACTCTTGTTGTAATACTGTATGATTAACCGTTTTTGAGAAAAATCCATTTGAAGGTTTGAGGACGAAAAATTAAATACTAAAATTTTGAAAACCAACTATTTCAATTTCAATGATGGACGGTTATTTTACAGAGTGTTCTATTTAAATTGGAATCATCCCTGTAAAATTGTCACTTGTTATTTTATGAAGGATTACTTTCAAAAACAATATGGATCTTCCCCTCATAGAACTTGATTTTTCCTGAAAGTTTCCATACGATCGGATTGCACTAGGCAACACGGTTTCTTGCCCTGCTTGTTTTTTAACTAATTTTGGGTCGCTGAAACCGAATCTGGCCTCAGAATATTTATATTACCTAAGTTTTCTGGGAAAAATGAGATAAAAATGTTAAAAAAAGCAGTATTTTATCCCTCTTTTATTCTAAAATCATGGAAGATAAAAATATTCCAAGGACAAATTTAGATTCGGCGATTCAACATTAGTTAAAAAATACCCAACTTAAAACATGGAAACTTTAAATTCATAGGTAGAATAAATAGGGATATTATGAAAAAAAATGAAAAAAAAATGGATAATGTGACAAAACTAAGTAGGGGTGGAGGGTAGGGAGAAGGGTGCACAAGGGGACAAGCTTATCGCCACGTACTCATGCTAAAAATTGTCAAAAATCATTACTAGGGGGTCAAAAATGAACTAAAAAAATGTTACGTAATATGGTTTTTATGTAATAAAGTAAAAATTTTATGATATAGAACCATTAAAAAAACAAAAAAAAATACATAATATTTTGTTTTATAAATTATTTTTAAATTGGCATAATTGTCTGTACTAAAATTGAAAAAATAGGACGTGCTGGATTATTTTTAAGGTCAAATTTGAATTCTGCGCCTTTAAATTGATAAGAAAAATATATTTTTTGGGCTTGGGAAAAAAGTTTACACTGTGTACTTTAATTTTGTTTCTTTTTCATTTATTTACTTTTCACGAACAAACTAAGCAAAATAAAAAAAATATTTGAATAAATATTTTTGTAGAGAATTGTATAATCTAAGTCCTATAAAATTTTTATACAGATTTGATAGTTTTGCAACAAAAGAGCAATTAAGTAAACTCTGCACTTTCATTTTAAGCTTTTCATTTTTTTTTCGCGTACTTACTCTGACAGTAGGTCCTCGTATTTTTTTTAATATACCCTAAAATTTTTAAAATCCTACTCTTTTTTTTAAGATTTAAAAAAAAAAAACGTAATTATTTTCTGGACATGTATCTCAAAAATTTTAGGCGCTGAAATTTTTCTAAGGTCAGATTCGGTTTCTACGCCCTCGAATTAGTAAGAAAAATTTACTTTCCGATCGGGGCAAAAAAAAAGTTGAGATTTGTTGCCTAGTGTTATTTGTTCTTGAGTTATCGTGTCTACAAAAATCGTGACATCAGACAGACGGACATTTGAAAAAAAAAGTTGCTTATTTTTTCATGAAACCAATTTATATCCAAGAATTTTTTTGTCTAGGTTTTTGATTTTTTTTTTGTAAATTCGAAACTACGGTATAATATTCCAGCGCTGGCGCTGTGAATAATTTAATAATGTGGGGGTGATTTGGTTAAAAAAAATAAAAAACTAAAGGTTTCCCAAAGCTAATGCTAGGCCAATTTTTTTTAGATGAGGCAAGATCCAAATTTCCTTACGTCCTTATTTATGACCTTAAGTTTAAAAGTTAACTAAAAAAAGTGGACTTTTAGACAAAAAACGCCCTATAAGCCCTATTCGTGGAACTTGAGGGGAAAATGAATATAGCAAAAGGTTACAAATTATTATTTAATCATAAACTTAAAATTCAAAAATAAGTTTTTTTAATAAATGTTATTATTTAGTTTTGACTTAAAATATATCTTTAAAGCTATAAAACACATTTAAGGTACATATTTCATCACATTATATTCGTTTTTTTAACACGGCCATTGCACAAAAAATGCACAAATCTGTAAAATATCCCATTTGACAATTAAACGGTACACTCTGTATATCAAAACTAAGAAAAAAAGTTTCTATACATGTAGGTCTAAAATGGGTTACAAGCTACTGTGGCCCTTTCAAAATGAGGCATTATTAGGAGACCATAACTCTGATTTTTGGAAGTACCTGTATATGAGTTTTTTTTTTAGTTTTTAATGTACATTCACCCTGCACCATTGAAATTTTGGTTTTCAGCATTTTATTATTTAATTTTTCGCCCTCTGTGAAATTTCAGCTTCTCGGAAACGGTTAATCCTACAGTATTACAACAAGAGTACCTTTTTTATGTATTTTGACCTGAGGAATCATATTCCAAAAATAAAATCACAAAAAATTTACACAGAAAAAAGTTTTGTACAAAAAACTGATAAGACTCCCCCATTTGGACTTTTACATTTACTTAAAATAAGTAAATGAAAATAACATACGAAGATGGGCCTTATTAAGATTAGATTACGTACAAAACCTCGTTGCTACATCTGAAAGTGTTTCCGAGTTATTAATTAAAAACCATCTTTTTTTAGCCACTTTCAAAGGAACCTAGCGACCTAGGACCTAACGACGCATTTTTGGACATATGTTTATAGGAACTTTTTTTCATATTTTCCTTTGTAGAATCACCCCTTAAAATTAATGACCCTATTTCTGAAGGTGTCCGGTCTTTAGTTCGAAAAAAATATTTGTTCGCGCAAAATGTCCGCAAAAATAAGTTCGCAAAAAATAAAAAGTCGCATGGAAATTTGTTCGCGCGCGATTAGTTCGCAATACATCGCATAAAATTAAGTTCGCAAGATTTTTGTTTGCAAAAATTGTTTTAATAAAGGTCAATGAAGATATTTGTTTATTGAACCCTTTGTTGTAGGTACGTACGTTTTAAGTTAATTTTAATAAATACAATTTCAGTACATAAATAAAGCGATAATGTCTGTGCGGTACATTGTAAGTTTGAGGGGAACTAATTTGGCGGTTTATCAAAATTTTATTATTATATTTAAAAGAAAGAACTTACAATGGAAAGACAATTTGGAGGTGTATTTTTTTTGTAATTTTAGTTTTGTAGTTAATAATAATAATAATAATTTATTGTATCTAAAAAAAAATTACAGAATTTTTTTTATTACAAGGGTTGAGTTATAACGAAATTAAATAAAATACAATCATGCCTATTGCAAAAAGTTCTATAGTACTGTAACCTATCAAAAATGTATGTTAAACTATCATATATTATTCCTATACTAAGCATATACACCTACTACTCATTTAGGAGAAATGACCCAAGTTTTAGAATGCTAATTATGTAGTTCACAATAATTTTAGTGTTTGAGAGAGAAATATTATCAATAAGAGAACAAAATTCGTTTAAATGCGCTACACTAGAAAACATATTGGGTTTTAAATTATAATACAACGGACTCTATGAGCAAATGATAAATTGTTTCTGGAACTTGTAAATTACATATTGTACAGGTTTTTTCAGGCTCAATTTTATAAAGAACGCCATTATATGTAAACTGTGTATAATATTTTCCGGGCGTGCGTAACTGAGCCAAATTTTTTGCAATATAAATATTCTGTCTGTAAAGTAGATATGCATGTGGTAAAATTGGTCGGTTTTGTAAGTTTGTCAGCGAAAAATTACAATAAAAATTTGAAAACCTAGAATTCGCCAAACTCTGTAGGTAGTCATCCAATAATGTTTCTTTAAAAGTTTCTAGTAAACGTTGTTTGTTATTTTTGAGGCTATTTGTATTTAAATTTTTGCCAAAGATCCAAAGAATCTATATAGCCAAACAAATTTTCAACCTGTGCAACCCAATTATATCTTATAATTTATACTTTATTTTTACGCTACCTGTTTCCAGTCTAACTATATAATCTGGGGTGTTCCTAGGTAAGGATAAACGCCTTTTTTGTAGTTAATATTACATATTACATAAACATATATTTTTGAGTCACTTTAATTTTATTTTGGGTTGGTTTTAGATTTATTGTTTCGTTTTGGTTTGAGTTTGGTTAAGCCAATTTGGTTTGTTTTGTTTTGCTTCAGATGTAAAATAATTTAGATCTTTTATTTTAAATTAATTAAAATATCATTAATAAATTAATATAAATATTTTTCTAATTTTCATATTATTTATATTAATTTCAAAGTTTAAGCAATGATGTCGCTGCTAGCATGCTATTCGGGTTTAGACCGTTATCACCCCCTGCGGCCAATGCTTTCATGGAATACTTCGAGAAAAAAGCTATTGAGTCATTTCCATTAAAACCTAAAATTTGGCGCAGATACGTAGACGATGTCTATGCTATTTGGCCCCATGGCATGGAAAGCCTTCAAGGTTTTCTAAATCACCTCAATTCCCAACATAAATCTATACGGTTTACGATGGAAATTGAGAACAACGGATCACTTCCCTTTTTGGACGTTTTGGTTTACAAAACGGAAAATGGCTCAATAGGACACTCGGTATACAGGAAGAAAACCCACACTGACAGATACCTAAACGCATTTTCACATCACCATCCCTCTCAAAAACGCTCGGTAGTTAATTCACTTGTTCATAGGGCTTTCATGATTTCAGACAAGAATTCCCTAGACACAGAACTCCTTAAACTAACCAAAGCCTTGACCATGAACGGTTATACCAAAAAAGACATTAATAAGACCATATACAAATACAGAAATCCCAGACCCAAACAACAGGACAATAGTGACAATGACAGACAGACACAAGTTATACTTCCCTATGTAAGCGGTATCACGGATAAAATAGGTAAACTTTTGAAGAAGTCAAATATTAAGCCTATATTTCGGTCCAACCAAAAATTAGGTCAATATTTTACTTCAACAAAAGACAAAATACCCCTGAGTTCAGAAGGCGTATATAAAATACCCTGCTCCTGTGGTACGGTTTACATAGGTGAAACTAAGAGAAAAATTTCTACAAGACTTCAAGAGCATGAGCGCAATATAAGAAAGAAACAAATTTCCTTATCGGCAGTAGCCGAACATGTACATGAAACAGGTCATAAAATCAATTTGTCTGAAACAAAACAAATATTAACAGAAAACAGAAAAATGCCAAGGAAGATACGGGAATCGATAGAAATCATCAAGCATCCTAACAATATCAATCGGGACACTGGTTACCACTTACCTGCAATATGGAAGTCTTTGATAGGAAAAACCTCGTCACGGGTGAATAACCACAACTCGTCATAAATAGTGACACAAGTTGATTCGAAACTTAGTTTCAGATTAATCCCTGAAGATGTCTCTAGTAGTAAGAGACGAAACGTCGAAAAGTGAAAATCCATTAACACGGTCTAAACCCGAAAGTGAAAGTTCTTTATATCTTAATGGCCGTGAAAGCTTAAAATCTAAAAAAAAAGCTTAAAACTGTAAAAATACATTCGCGAACTTTTGGACTAAGCGAAATTATTTCTTTGCGAACAAAGATTATGCGAATTTAGTTTTTGCGAATTAAATGTTTTGCGAACTAAAATTTTGCGAAGAAATTTTTGCGAACTTTTTGCTGCGAACTTTTTTTTTCGAACTAAAGACCGTGAACCTTTCTGAATAACCCTGTATAATTCTTATTTAATTTTTTTTTTCTTCATAAAATATTTCGTTTAAGTAAAATTTTAATCTGATTAATAAGTTACATTGAATTATAAATTATGTCTATTTGTTTAATTAAAAAGTATTGTTTATTATTTAAAATAAATGTTAATTAATTTTTCACTGTGTAAAATTACAAATATTCACTCCGGCTAAGCTACTTTTGTAAAAGCCATATTGTGATCTTGATATTTTCCCACAATCTGTGTAGTTAAACCAATTTTAGGTACCATTCTTATTGTAATTTAAACGGCCAAATTCCGGGCCGAATCCTAAAAACCAATGCCTTGCCCAAATCACTCCAGTTTTGCAGAGGGTATAAATAATAGTTTACAACATTGATAAAGAACCTGGCACACATATAGGGGGGTTCCTGGGCCTCAGTCAAACTGCCTCAAATTTTGATATTTTTTAATTTCGGGGGTGAACATTAAATTAGGAAAATTGCAGCCAAATTAAATGTCCAGTTTCGGAGAAAAACGCTTTTAAAAATCTAATTTTATGACAGATTTTTTGACGTATATTAAGGTTATTTTTTACTTACGTAAATATTAACTTAATTAGCCGTTTTAAGTTTATTATTATTAATTAAAGAACAGGCAATATAAATATTACATAAAAGGCCTTATTATCATTTACTTACATGTGGTTCTATAAAAATTTTAAAACTTTGTGAAACTTTAATTATCTGCATATTTTCTGTTAGATTTTTGCTTGATTATGTTGAAACATGGTTTGGTACATCGACAAATATTTTATAATTATATATTTTAGATTTTCTTGATATATTTTTTCAAAAATACGTCTGAGGCTTGACAAATGTGTCATCAATGATGACTTATCATATTTTCATAGGTAAAATATATTATTGAGATTGCCTAGCAACAACTTAATTCATTAGTGAACCCTTTATAGTAATATTTATTAAAAGTTGTTGCTAGGCAATCTCAATAATATATTTTACCTCTGAAAATATGATGACAGATTTGTCAAGCCTCAGACGTATTTTTAGAAAAATATATCAAGAAAATCTAAAATATATAATTATAAAATATTTGTCGATGTACCAAACCATGTTTCAACATAATCAACCAAAAATCTAACATCAAATATGCAGATAATTAGCAAACACGTGGAAAATGCCATCATGTGGAAGTTTCACAAAGTTTTAAATTTTTTATAGCACCACATGTAAGTAAATGATAATAAAGCCTTTTATGTAATATTTATCTTGCCTGTTCTTTAATTAACAGAGTATAATAAACTCAAAACGGCTAATTAAGTTAATATTTACGTAAGTAAAAAATAACCTTAATACACGTCAAAAAATCTGTCATAAAATTAGATTTTTAAAAGCGTTTTTCTCCGAAACTGGTCATTTAATTTGGCTGCAATTTTCCTAATTTAATGTTTACCCCCGAAATTACAAAATATCAAAATTTGAGGCAGTTTGACTGAGGCCCAGGAACTACCCTATATGTGTGGCAGGTTCTTTCATTATTTAAATCTTATCAAATAAATCTTTTTCTTAAAATGTCATATTTTATGAAAATCGTATTTGAAAATTATAATTTCACAGCAAACTATTTTTGCTGTAGTGTCATTCCAAAATGAAAGTAATATTTTTTAAGATTTTTTAAAATTAAAAATTTTAATATAAAATTAATGTTTTTAGTAAAAACATCTATTATATAGTAAAGAAAATAATCATATATTTTTAATTTTCGCATTTAAAAATGTTGTTATGCTAAAAAATATGTATATGTGGAGCTCTAGCTCAAAAACAAAATACAGTAGAAAACTTTTGTCTAGGGGAAATTGTAGGTAATTAGGTCCAAATTGACTGGTAAAATTTTTATTATCATAACTTTGATAATGTAAAAAAAACGCGTGATTTGTGTTAGGTGAATCGCTTAAAAAAGTATGGTCCCTAGTGCAGTACCTTGTGGGATTCCATACTCTGTAAATCTTTTATTATGTTCCTTTGGCTTAAATAACTTTTAAATATTTCTAGGCATGTTCTCCTTATATAACAAGCCTCAAGTTTCGTTAAGAGCCAATGGATTGCCAAATGATCGCACTAAAAGTTGCAGCGAAAAAAAAAACTTTTTACGGCTAGTGCGCAAAATGTAAAGAATTTAATTTAAACGACTTGTATGCAAAAATGCGAAAGCCTTTATATCTGTGCAGTGTATTTTTTATATTTTAGGAATTTGAGCTAGACAGTAAAACAGGCAAGAGACGCAGAACGCTGTGTTTTAACGGAACTGACTATCATAAAAGATATAGAGATACCGACAGTTTGGACAGTCCTACGACTAGCCCGACTTCAACGCAAAAATCGAAACGCGTGTGCGTTTGCGACGAATATGCTGCGTCCTGTTCATCCACTGACTTGTCATTCGTATCCAGACTAGAAAATACTATGAAGAAAAAATCTATCAGTATAAGTAAGTATATTAATGTTAATTAAAAAAACGTTTCGTTTTTATTTTTTTTTTGTATTTTCCCGGAGTTGCAACCTAAGTGCAAGTAATATAAAGAACGCTTTGATCTAAAACCTTTAAATTCTTCATTTTTTAATTTTTTTTTGATATATTTTTTTTGACGAGTAACCACTTCCAAAAATGTGTATACACTTTTGAGTTTGTTAAGATTTCCGAGATTTTCGATATTTTTCATTGAATTTCTAAATTTTTTGACGTTTTCGAAGAAGACATCTGTGATCTTAGAGATTTTTATAGAGATTTTCGGTATTTTTATCGGTATTTCTATGATTTTAGAGATTTTTGAAAGATTTCTGCCAAAATTTCCTAGATTATCTGTAGGTAAAAGAATTTCACTTTTCGATGGGGGATTGCCCCTCAATTATTTAAATTAGCAAAACAATCTGTGGAGATATACAGTGGCCCAACTCTATTTACCCAGTGATGTTCTCGAAAACTAGAAGAAAATCAAGTTCTGCAAAATCTGCCTTAAACGAAACAACAATGTAGCTAAAAATTATATTATTTTGACATTTCCATTTTCGATGATTGGGGTTGGATTTCATTTTTTGCTATTTTTATAGATATTGCCCAATTTAAACTAGTTTTTGCAGACCTTGATTATGTCTTTAGTTTTCGGGAAAATATCTGCATAAATACAGGGTGCCAAAATTCAAGAGTTGATTCTGTTTCCAAAAATATGAAAAACAGTTCTTATAAACCTTGTTCCGCAAATGAGTCCTAAGGGAGTTACGGCCCTTTAAAATTGTAATATAAGGTTTTTAATTAATAACTCTGGTACCCTTTAAGCTAGAGCGACGAGCTTTTGCATGTATTACATTACGTGTTTGTTTAACCTCGTACTATTCTACTTAATAAAGCATCCCCTAAGTCCAGGACTTGTGTGGGCTAGTAGTAGAGGGAACCACCGTCTTATACTGACTTTCGAACCAATTTATAGGGAGTGTCCGTTTCACTTATCGCCTTCGCCAAATTTCAATTATTAATTAACTGAAAAAGGCAAATCGGCGCCAATGAGAATCGAACTTACGCTAGTAGACTTGCTATGTACACGCGTTAGCCACTACGCTATGCCTCCCATACTAGTACCCTAGTAATAATAAGGGCAATAAGTTTATGTTAATTTATTTTTTTGAATTTGTCTAGAGGCGTCCTTGGACGAAAAAATTTACTAGGCTTAACAGATTTTTGCCAAAAACTTTTTATGTGTACTTTTTTTGTATTTTTTATAAAAATTATGGTTCCTTGAGTAAAAATACATAAAAAATGTCATATAGTGTAACACTGTAGGAACAACCGTTTTTTTAAAAATGAAATTAAAGGTAGTACTGGTAGTACATTTTGTGCCACCAAAAACGTTACTTTTTAAAAGGCTATTAATCCTTTAATATTAAATTTAGGTTTCCCATTCAATATGTCATCTTCGAAGGGCCGTAGCTCCCTTGGGGCTCATTTCCGGACCAACCTTTATAGAAACTGTTTTTTCCTATTTTTGGATGTAGAATCACCTCTTAAATTTTGAAAATGAATGAAAAATCGTATTTAAATCAATATTTAATTGTGGAGGATCAGCGATTGGTTTAAGTCTGGTTCATCCTGAAGCCATTATCTCCCAAATATGAACCTTTGAGATTTCACTATGAGTGGTTCTATAATGTCCAGACCGTCCGATAAAAGGATTTATCTTCCGTTTTTTTCGTCAATTTTGTTCATATTAATTTTCTTGGGGACGTTTGTGTAGAACTCAAAAATAGCAAGTATGATATCATTGTATTTGCAGGCTCACGGTCTATGCAAAACAACCCAAAAATTATATATTAAAGAAATTAATAGCGACACTTTTTTGATCAGAAAAATATACCATTGTATAAGGACCACTGAACTTTCAGGTACATCTGTAAATCACCTTTGACCTAAGAATCAAGGTCATAGAGTTATGATTATTTTTCTATATTTATGAAAATATCACATTATTTTACCTTCTTTTCTTTGTTTTTTTTCCTTTTGTACTTTTTGTACTAAAAATAATTTTTGTTGGCATCCTTAATGTATGTTTGTTATTGATTGATGATAATTTTTGGAGATATATTCCAAAAAAATAATTGGTGCGCTCACAAACTTCACAGAATGGGTTAAAGAAAACTTAAAACTCGTTTTTTTTCTTTTTTTTAATAAAATCTAAAGCGATACAGACCTTTAAAAACATCTTTGTTTAATGCTCTTTCTTATGGTATGCTAAATGCACTAAAACACTTACCTTGATAAAAAAACGCAAAATTCTTAGTGCATAAGTATAGCAAGCCTACTAGCGTGAGTTCGATTCTCACTGGCGCCGATTTGCCTTTTTCAGTTAATTAATAACTGAAATTTGGCGAAGGCGATAAGTGAAACGGACACTCCCTACAAACTGGTTCGAAAGTCAGTATAAGCCTGTGGTTCCCTTTACTACTAGCCCTAGGGGATGCTTAATTAATTAGAATAGTACGAGGTTAAACAAACATGTGTGATGTAATCTTCATCACTTTCGATTTAAAAAAAAGGACAAAAATGAGTTTTAAGATTTTTTAACCCATTCTGTGATGTTTGTGAGCGCACTAATTATTTTTTTTTTGGATTACATCTGCAAGAATTAGCATCATTCAATAAGCTGCGTTTGCTTATTAGCAATAGTTTTTTAGAGAACTTAATTCATACAAAAACAGCAGGGACGCACTCCTTATTTTAAGCTAAATAAATAATAAAAAAATTTAAGTAAATTTCTAATATTGTTATTAAATTTTTATGTAACTTTAAATAATAATTAAAAATATTTTACTTTCCCCTAGAAAAGTCTTGCGTTAGTAAAAAAAAATGTAAACGTTTTATTGCTTTTTTTACGTTTCTCGGCATACCCCCAAAAAGATGTCTTACGTAAAGAAAAACTTCAGTAACACAGTCCTGCCAATTTAACTTTTTTTCTGCTTCATGGATGAGAATATATGATTTTGGATAATATGAGCATGCTGATTTAGAATCTGTCTTAGTTTTTTTCACGTCAGAATTTTTCAAAAATGAAAAAATAGTAAAAGAAAAATATATAAATATTTTTAATTACATGCTAGGAAAGAAAAGTTTAAGCCCATTACAATGGTTTATTACATAAGCTTTATTATAATTTATCAATAGGTATACTTCTTCTCACACCTATTTTTTTTAAACTTACCAAAAGTTTTTTCCTGTTTCAAAAGTTATAGACAAAGAAACATTCTATATTAGATACTAAATTATACATTAGATAAGACTTTGTTTTTGGTTTGTTAAAAAATACATATTTATATATGGCGCTGTGACAGAAAGGGATATATATATATACACCAAAGTGTGCAACATTTTCCGGACCCAAGCATTTTTTATTTCAAAAAAGTACCTTTTTCACTACACCTTAATCGACATGTTGAAATAAATATTGTTAAATATACTAGTAAAAAAGTGTCATGAAATATCATGAAAAAATTAGGTAACTGATTCTGTTTTTGTTCTAGGTACCATAACAGAACCTCCTAAAGAAGACAAACCAGTTGCAAAACTAATTAACGCAGAAACTCAAACCATGGTGACCGAAGAATCAAACACAGAAACTAAAAATACAGAAACAGAAGATAAATCGAAAACCAGCAAAGATCCTGAAGAAGATGCGCCCGTCCGAAAACGTCAATCGCCCGTAAAAATTTTCGATGATTTACCTCTGGAAAGAATCCGAAAAAATAGACTGGCGGCTCTTATTGGTAGCTTAGCAGGAAACGAGCCCATGATTACACCGAAACCTTCTATGGAAGAAATGATGAACCGCGGAACAGAAAAAAGCGACAAAACTTTGATAGGGATCCTATCACCACCTAGAAATCGTTCTCCAGTCAAGTCCGACAAACACGTCACTTTTAACTTGGAAGCAAACACTTGTAAGTTCATTGCTCCAATTATCTCGACAAACACAGTTGCTCCTCATATAAGCTCCCTACCAACCATTGAACCTCCTAATTTTAATTTCGCGGAAAATCCAGTCTCTTCAGCCACAAAACTTTGTACTCCGACACCAAGTCCAGTCGTGTTTGATCATATAGATGGAAAATCTGAGTCTACGTCTGTTACAACCATTGCTAGCTCTTGCATTATGACAAGTCATCAAACTATTTCTACGGCTTTATCTGCTCCAAATATGTCATCGTTTAGTTTTGGAAATTCTAATGTAAATATTGTTAGTTCTGCTCCTCAAGTATCGAATTTCGCTTCATTAACTCCTGTAACAACTTCAAGTTCTCCTAAAATAGGAGGTTTTAAATTTGATTTGGCCAAACCCTCTCAGTTAGCCAGTCCATTTACAACGGTTGATTCTGCACCATCAATTTCCTTTGGTACTACTCAAGAATCTAAAAGTGTTGTATCATCCTCGAACAGTTCTGCTGTCGGACAGCCTACTGCAGCTCGTTCTGCTGAGGTTGCATTTTCCCCCATTAAAACAATTACTAGTTTTGGAACAGCTACCTTGCCAACTAGTTCCGCCAATGAGAGGATATCTAGTACTACTAGTGCGCCTAGTTTTAAGTTTGACTCCTTTTCAAGCGAAACTTTTGGTAATAAGCTAAATTTACCAGTAACTACTGCATCTAATTTTGATAATTCTTTCCCAAGTACCCCAAATGTTGGTGCAATTTCGTCTTTGAATACTGCAGCTTTTACAGCTAACACTACAACTTTATCTGTACCGACTTTTGGATCAAGTTCAAATACAGCACCTATTTTCGGTGGTATCACAACTTCTGCCCCATCTTTTGGGGTGGTTTCTAGCACAACATCAGCATTTGGATCTGGTACTCTTAAAACAATGTCTTTTGAAAACTACAGTGCAAATACTAGTACTACTACTACTGCCGCTGTCCCTATGTTTAATTTTACCGGGTCTAAATCTAGTACTGGTGGTGCTACAACTACAACACCAAGTTTTGGGGTTGCTACAACTACAGCACCAACTTTTGGGGTTGCTACAACTACAGCACCAACTTTTGGAATTTCAGCTACTAATGCACCAAATTTTTCATCCACTGGTACTCCAACTTCCAGTTTTGGCAGTAATGCGATCTCTCCTGCATTTGGAGGTACTAGCACTTTTGGTACCCCAAACACCACTTCTGCTCCAATATTCGGGACAACCGTAACCCACACAATATCCTCTTTTGGAACACCTGTTTCCAATATATTTAATTCCCCAACTACAGTTACAACTAATAGTACGTCTTTTTGTAGTTCAGACGCAAAACCTATGTTTGCAAATACCAACACATCTTCCCCTTTTAGTACTCCTGCTTTTGTTACTCCAAACACCACTTCTGCATTTGGTACAACCGTTACCAACACAATTTCCACTTTTGGAGCTCCCGCTTCCAAAATATTCAACTCCCCAACCATAGTTACAACTAACAGTGTGCCTTTTTCTGGTACGAACGCAAAACCCATGTTTGGGAATACTAGTACAACCACCACATCATCGCCTTTTGGCAGCTCTAGTACTCCTGCTTTTGGTACTGCTACACTACCAACGTTTGGAGCCAGTACCAATACGTTCGGGAATCCAAAAACCACTGCAAGCACTGGTAGTTCTACAGGTTTTATAGCTACTACAACACCTAGCACCGCTTTTGGAAGTCCTTCCACACCAGCTTTTGGAGCTAGTAGCAGGTTTGGTGGTACCAGTACTGTTCCGTCGTTTGGCGGAGAGTCTAGTTCTTTTGGAGCTACTTTAGCTTTTGGAGCTATTGCCCCTGCGTCTAATAACCCTTCATTTGGTAGTACTACACCTACATTTGGTTCGACAAACAGTAATAATATGTTTGGTAGTACTAACACCGCTCCAGTTCCATCGTTTGGAGCAAGAACTGGTCCTGCCTTTGGAGCGAGTAGTACCACTAACGCATTTGGATCTCCATCGAATAATGCCTTTGGAGCAAATACGAGTTTTGGTAACTCTGAAAGTTCTGCTTTTTCGAAACCCCAACCAGGTAGTTTTACTGGTACGACTACTGCTTTCGGAGCAAGCAGTACCGACAACGCTTTTGGACCTTCTGCGCCCACACCTGCGTTTGGAACAGCTTCTAGTACGATAACCACGCAAAGTGGCTTTAATTTTACCGCATCTGTAACGACAGCAAAACCTTTTGTTTTTGGAGCTGGAGGAGACGCTCCAAAACCTTCGTTTAACTTTACGGGTGGTGCTACTGCAAATCCCTCTCCATTTGGAGGTGGCAGTTCGGCTTTCGGAGCAGGTGGCCCTCCAGCCTTTGGAGCGGTTGGTGCTCCAACTTTTAACGCGACTCCACAGCAGGGCATGTTCAGCATTGGTGCAGGAAGTAGTTCCACTTCTTCTCGGGCCAAAAGTAAATCGAAGAGACGAACATAGATCTTTTTTGTAAGAAAGTGAAGAAATCAGTTTGATTACGAGTATTGGTCAGTATTTTTTTGCAAGTAAACATAAACGTTATTTCAGATTTTTTGTTTAAAATATATTAAAGAATTTTAAAATATATTAAATTTAAAGCTTTGAGTGTACACCAGACCTTTTCAACAGATAATTCATCTCAGATTTTTCTTTTCTTACTACCAGAGACATCATCAGTTACCTGATGATGTCTGTAGTTTTCGGAGAATTTTCGAATAGATACATATATCGTTATTGGCCATTCCCTACTTGTAGATTTTATTGTATTTTTCACTTTTTGTCGGAATATAATTCTGTTAAGTGTGGGGCTATAATCGTATTAATGGTGCATGTCAAAATTTCAAGTCTCTATGTTAAAGCGTTTTTAAAATATTGTAGTGTGCACCATTACGACGTTACCAACTTTATGTATACACGAAGTATAGCTCGTGTAAAGATGCAAGTCGCTTGCAAACAACTTAACACTACGATATTTCAAAAACGCTTTGTAGACTTTAAATTTGGAACAAAGATTTTCTAAGTAGTAGAAAAAAAATTGTTTTAAATTAAAAATGCCAAAGCGTTCTTGAAATATCGTAGTGTAAAGTTGTTTTGCTAGCGACTTGTATCTTTACACGAACTATAAGTTATTTTTTTATGAATGAAATTTGAAAAAGGCTTTACTTTTTACTAAAAGTTGGTAGTAACAAACTGTGACTTTTAGGCGTGGTGTGAGAAAAGACCCCGCGGTTTTAGGGTTCTATAAAGTTTTAAATTAGAATTATTTAAAATTTTGGTTATTTAAAAAAAAATCTTAAATAATCAAATCAAAATTTGGGTTATTTGGGAGTCCTTTAGTCACATGGTTTCCCAGGAAAATTTAAATGAACAATTTTGACGAAAGAAACGGGCGATGGATCCTTGTAGTGGACGGTCTGGACATTATAGAACCACTTTCAGTAAAATGTCAAAGGTTCATATTTGGGAGATAATGGCCTAACATTTAGGATGAACCAGACTTAAACCATTTACGATCCTTAACAATTAAATATTGATTTTAATACTATTTTTCACCTAGATTTTAAATACGTTTGTAAAATTAAGCTATGTATTTGCCTTTCCTATGAAGAAAAACACATTTTTATGAAATTATTATAGATGCAAAATTTTACTGCGTTGTTGGGTTTTTTGGCAAGACGTCAAATTTTTAATTATTTTTACACAATTATTTTTGCTTTTAATTTATTAGCATACCCCGGATATTTGGTATTGATTAAGAAGGTCGCGCAAATGTTACTTATAAAAAAAGTTTTTAACGATTAATGGCACACTTTCTTAACCATCCCGTGATAGTTATTATTCATGCCGTAACTTGACGTCTACGTTATACAGGTGTATCAATATTATGACACAAGGAATTATCTATACTTTTAGTATTACAAAAGATTTATAACTATATAAATATCAAAGATAAAACAACAAAGAACTATATTATGTATATTTTACAAAATATTTACATGTAAGTGTTCTAAAACTAAATGTACCCATATTTTTAAACTTAATTAATTAATATTATTGTTGAAAATAAAAATATATCATCAAGATTTTCTCCATGTTTTCGGCTATTAAGCTTCGTCTTCTTTTACCAAAAGTATATTTATAATCTAAAAATGAACGTTCTATGTCTACCGAAGTACATAAGCAGAGCATAATTAAAGAATGTATGATTTCTTAATGCACTTATTAGTATTTAGATTTGGTTTAATAAACTCAACTTCTTTGACATTAAAAAGGTCTACTAATGAACATTGTGGAAACTTCAGAATAACATAACATGTGCAATCTTTAAACCAGAAACATTTTTGGTTTCATCTATGCTAAAAATATTTTTTTTCTTGTACTAAAATTTTGGATTTTATATCCTCGAACGCCTTTGGTAAATAGTTTTTTCTCTTTGGCAACTGTACATCTTCCAATTTTCTATAAACCCTGAGGATTTTCAATTTTCATCGACGGAATGTTACAACTGGCTTACTAAATCAAAATAAAACATTTTTGTATACCATTATTTTAATGATAAGTGCTTTACAACATTGCATTTCTAAGACAAACCTATATCGTTTTCGCACGTTCAACAATAAAGTATCTCACGATTAAATTGCAGCTCGGGAAAAACTTATTTACAATAAATTACAAAGTGTCATTATACTCAGTAAGTGTCACCCATGTCAGAATGTTTATAAAATTTCCGCGCGCTCCTCGTAATCAATACCAAATATCCGGGTAATATTTATTAGTTAATACTTATAATGATATGATCAGAAATGCTATGCCAAAATTTAAGACTTGATTCTACATCCAAAATATGAAAAAAAGTTTCTATAAAGGTTGGTCCGGAAATGAGCCCTAAGGGAGCTACGGCCCTTCGTATAAAAAAAATCGAAAAATTATTTAAGGTTCTTAACAACTAATATTAAGTATTTCGTGTTTAAATTTTCAATATTTTAAAAGTGGAAGAATATAAATATATTTTGCGACATTTTAAGTCATGTTAGGATATAAAACATTTCCACTACACCGACTAAAATAACCTATTTAGAGTTCAAAACGTTTTTGGCAATTTATAAAGATGTGTTTTTCTTCGTGATGTAAATATATAGCTCAATTTTACAAACGGGTTTGAAATCTAGGTGAAAAATAGTATTAAAATCAATATTTAATTGTGGCGGTCCGGCAATTGGTTTAAGTCTGGTTCATCCCGAAGAAATGTTAACCCATTATCTTTCAAATATATACATTTGGGATTTTACTGTGAGTGGTTCTATAATGTTCAGACCGTCCGCTACAAGAATCCATTTCTTTCGTAAATTTTGTTCATCTAAATTTTACTTGGTACCTATGTGTACTCCCGTAGGTACGAATTGAAGTTGTATGTATTAATTTTTATATAATTAGGGACAGGAAAGTGTGACCACGGCTCGTTTTAAAAAGTTTAAACTAAAAGATCTGGCAACTCTGACGTTTTTTTTATTATAATTTTGTGGTTTTTATGCATTCTGTGTAAAAATAAAAAAAATAGGCTAAACGACTTCGGTCGATTGTAATTTTTTTTTATCAATAAATGTCGTTAATTATTATTAAAAAAATGTTAAATGACTTTTTTTACAGGTTTGTCTTAAACTTAACACTGTTATCAAAGAACAGGGAATATTTCTCAAAAACTAAATAATGTGACTAAATTTTAAGAACAGATGGATTCATCAGCTCAAAATGTATAAGGAAGCTTGTTTTTATTAGATCAAATACTCTGTTCCTTGGTAAAAGTGTTAATTTTAAGGCGATGCTGCAAAAAAGCGATTGTTTTTATTATTTTTACACAGAATGCATAAAATACACCACAGAATCATAATCAGAAAATCATCGGAGTTGCCAGACCTTTTAGGTGAAACTTTTTCAACCGAGCCGTGTGACGTAAGCATGATTTTATATACTGAATTAAAGGACCTGGCACCAAAGCATACAGTTATTTGATGCCGGTGAATTTGGCTAAAAATTTTATATGATGTTATAATTTTAATTAAAATGAGAAATCAAAAAAATCAATCTTATGATATTTTCTGAAAAAATCGCTTTTAAAAACATTGGCTTTTGTTCAGGTACTGATACAATATGTCAAGAAACATTTTAAATAAATTATTAATTATAATATTATCAATAATCTAATTTCACTCCGGAAGTAGGTGTACAGATACTTGGAAGTATTTCTGAATTATCTGAAAGTACATGAAAATATTTGAAAGTACTTGCAAAAATTATAGAAGTACTTGCAAAAATGTGGATGTACTTGCATAAATGTGAAGTACTTGCAAAAATGTGGAAGTTCTTGCAAAAAGGTGGAAGTTCTTGCAAAAAGGTGGAAGTACTTGCAAAAACTTGAAAGAACTTGCAGATATTTGCAAGTACTTTTACCCAATTTTGTCATAAATTTAGAGATGGGGACCTTTTTTTTAATCTCTCAAGTTGAAAGTTTATGGGAGTACTTAAAAAATTTTGGAAGTACTTTAGTGGAGTATAACTGGAATTTTTTTATGAATTAAGAAAAATCTGGCTTCAGCTTGCAACTCGATTGTTTCCATTCTGTGGAGGTCGGAAGCCATCTTTTTTTTTGTAACTCGATATTTTCCATTTTGTGGAGGGCGGAATCCATCTTTTTTTTTAAATAAAAAAAAAATGTTTCCGTTTTAGTTTTTTTTTTATTTTCTCGGCTCATACGGGTCGAATTTCCAGAATTTACAAAGATATTACTTCGTTATACATTCCCCTTTAAAACTGTTTTTTTTTTCTAACAAAATTTCATAACCTTAAAAAAAATAAAACCCTTGTACAGTTGCGATCTTTAAAAAGTACTACACCCAAAAATTGTACCATTTAAATCTAACTTGTCACTAAAGTCAGTTGATGACAGTTAGAGATACATAAAACAGTCGTCTTGTTTGAAACATAATTTTTCCAAGTGTCAAATGTGTCAACATTCTTCACTTAAGCCAGCAACAAAAATCAATTTTAACAATATATTTTGGTGCTAATATAAGGAAACTGGCCGAGAAATTTAAGAATTCTACACGCCAGAACCAAAATGTATGTAGGA
Source organism: Brachypterus glaber (assembly GCA_958510825.1). Lineage (NCBI taxonomy): Eukaryota > Metazoa > Arthropoda > Insecta > Coleoptera > Kateretidae > Brachypterus > Brachypterus glaber. Next base: position 20,676,869 of record OY294046.1, read on the forward strand.
ATGAAGGTTCGGGTCCTTTAAAAGTTTCAACCAATAACCCTATGAAAAATGACCAATAGAAATCAAATACAAACCAATAGAAATTTGTATTGGTTTTTATTGGTCTCTATTGGTTTTATTGGTCTTTATTGGTATTAAAATTAAACTCTATTGGTTTATATTGGTCTGTGTTGGAAAAAATTTTTACTGGTTATTACCAATACAAAACGTATTGGTCTGTATTGGTTCTTTTCCAAAATATATGTTATTTTATTGGTATGTATTGGTTTAAATTGGATATTATATTTATTGGTAAATACCAATACAAAACTTATTGGTCCGTATTGGTTTATTTAAATATTTTTTTTAATATATATTGGTATCTAATGGTTTATATTGGACTTTATATTTATTGGTAAGTACCAATACAAAAACCTTATTTTTGTATTGGTTTGTATTGGTTTATATTTGACCAAATATCGATATTATATTTATTGGTAAATTCCAATACAAAAACTTATTGGTCTGTATTGGTCTTTTTTAAATATTTTTTTTTATATTGGTATCTAATGGTTTATATTGGATATTATATTTATTGGTAAATACCAGTACAAAAACCTTCTTTTTTGTATTGGTTTATATTTGACGAAATATCGATATTATATTTATTGGTAAATACCAATACAAAAACTTATTGGTCTGTATTGGTCTTTTTCAAATATTTTTTTTATATTGGTATCTAATGGTTTATATTGGATATTATATTTATTGGTAAATACCAGTACAAAAACCTTCTTTTTTGTATTGGTTCATATTTGTCGAAATATCTATATTATATTTATTGGCACATACCAATACAAACACTTATTGGTCTGTACAGACCAATACGTATTGGTCTTTTTCAAATATTTTTTTTTTATATTATAATATTAATACCAATTGGTATCTAATGGTTTGTATTGGATATTATATTTATTGGTAAATACCAATAAAAAAAACTTTTTTTTTTCTATTGGTTTGTATTGTTTTATATTTGATATTATATTTATTGGTAAGTACCAATAAAAAAAAATATTTTTTCTATTGGTTTATATTTTATATTATATTTATTGGCAAATACCAATATAAAAACTTTTAATATTATTTATGTTTGAAACTGCCCCTTGTCTGGGTTGAATCTGCCTCGCTCTGGGGCTGATTCAGCCATTTTGCAGCCTGTGATTTAAACAGCAAAAAAAAATATTAAATATTTATTTTATAAAATTTTTAACTACAGCTATTTATAGACAAAGGTTTGAAGTTTACGACAATGGAAAAATTATTTTGAAATATTTATATTTTACAAAGATATAAATTTTTTGGCAAAAAGCTTTTTGGCTTTGGCACTAGTCGTTGAACCTTCCCCTACAATTTTTTATTGCAATAAGATACATTTTATGCCTCTCTATTGGTCTGTATTGGTCTCTATCGGTTATTTTATTGGAAAGCCCATTATAAACCAATAGAAAACGACTTACACAAGATTGTATTGGTAATTTCCAATAATACGTTTTTCGAGTCTCTATTGGTTTTTTTTCGGTTTGTATTCGGTTATTGTACTGGTCTATATTGGAGTTTACCAATAGAAAACGACTTACGTAAGTCGTTTTCTATTGGTCTGTATTGGTATATACCAGTTCAATAACCGAGTACAAACCTCAAAAAAACCAATAGAAAATTTCTTCTGTTCTCTATTGGTCATTTTTCATAGGGAAGGTACCTTAATGTTTTTCTTTATTTTATCAATGTTGTTTTTTTATTTCTGTTGTTATTTTTTAGTTTCATAAATTAACTTTTACAAATATGAATATATTTTTTCGTGAAATGAATGTTATTTTATACCGTATTTAAATCCACTGACATTGTACATAACCCTAACCCATTGTAAATAAAGCACTTAAAACAGCTAAAATTTTAATAATTTGATGTACCACCTCAAGGTTCAATGCTGTAGTACTTTTTTTTATTCCAACTATACCAAACTTTTTTGTTTTTTTTTTTTGTTTGGTCCAAAATGTATATGTTTAAACGAAAATTTATTAAAGTGTACTTCCAATAGCTATAAGTAAAACAAATTTGGTTTTAAAATATTACTTAAATCGGTCCATAACTACCTAATCTTGGGTAACCTAAGTGGTTACACCAAAAAGTGAAATAAACATAGGATACCTGACCACAACATGACCTTACGGTATGATTTCGATCGCAAGTTTGAAGTGGTAATTACGGACCGCCGAACTTGGACATCAGGAGAACCAGAAATGGAAAATGGAACGATCTTTTACTATACGGATGTGTCCAAAACGGAGTCAGGAGTTGGTGCGGGCATACATGGGCCGGGATGCCAACTATCGATACCAATGGGGAAAACTGCATCTATTTTCCAGGCGGAAACATACGCCATAAAAATTTGTGCTCAAGAACGCCTGAAGGGCAAAAGAAGGCAAAAAATATGCATATTCTCGGATAGCCAAGCAGCTTTAAAGGTTCTAAACTCATGTACATTTGGGTCAAAGCTTGCCTGGGAATGCTACAAAACCCTCAAACAACTGGCAGAAACCAACAAGGTTTCCTTGATGTGGGTGCCAGGACACGAGGGTGTTGAGGGCAATGAGGCTGCGGACTCTCTCGCGAGAGGGAGCATGCGCTCAATTTATTGGCCCTGAACCTTTCTGTGGCTTTAATAAAAGCCATCAGGTAGAGGCAATTAAGAGATGGGAAACCAAAATCAAAACTCGATATTGGAAAATATTCATAAAATATGAACCTAAACGAACAAGAAAATTACTCGATCTCAGCAAGGTGGACCTAAAGACCTATACAGGGCTGTTAACCGGACACTGCCCGTTAAGATATCATCTTAAAAAAATACAATATAGAACAGGTATACCCAAGACCTGCAGATATATCCCAAGTAGCCCCCAAAAAACTCTTAGGCTTCTTTGAAAGCCTAAAGTTTGATGTGGACTAAATTGCAAACGGGATTCACAATAGATCTTATTGGTCGCAGTGATTTGAAAGGCAGTACCATGCCTCACAACCACACTTATATTGTATTGTATTGTAAATCGGTCCATGTGTTTAATTTTATAAACAAATTGATTTGCTCGCCATTTTTATGCTAAGGGAACGTTCAAGTATTACGTAACGCAAATTGTACCAAAATTCATACACTTCATACCCCGGTTCTCGCGTTATTATAGATTATAGAGATTTAATATTTTGGCTACCCTCCCTAATAGGGGGTGTGTTAGGGGGGGGTAGCCAAAATATGAAATCTCTACAGCCTTGAATAACGCGAGAACCAAGGTATAGTGTGTGAATTTTTGTACATTTTGCGTTACGTAATACTTGAACGTTCCCTAAGTATCGTATAACCATTTTTTTTTTTAATTGTGGGTTTTTGTTTGAACTTTAACGCGGTGTAAAAAACAATTTTTTAAATCAAAAAATTATGTTTTTTTTATTATTTTTTATTTTTTTGTATGTTCCCTTTTTATATCAAAAAAATACATTTTTTAATATCAAAAAATACTTTTTTTTAATATTTCTTATTGAAATATACTTTTTAATGTAAAATACACAAAAAGTAAATTTAAAGATTTGTTTTTTTTACACCACGTTAAAGTTCAAACGAAAACCTACAATTAAAAAAAGTTTGGTATGCGATACTTTGCCCAAAAATGGCGAGCAAATCAATTTTTGTATAAAATTAAACTCCTGAACCGATTTAAGCAATATTATAAAACCAAAGGAGGGTATCGTATTTTGGGCTAAATCGCCTGCAACGATATTACTTTACATACTTATAGATACATAAAAAATAAATACTTAGCCAAAAATTCAGCCCTTTTTACATCCCGGAAAATACTTTAATTAATTATAATTAAAATATATATTTTAATTACGAATTTTGACATATGAGGAGTGCCGGATCAAAAGGGGTACATCTGCACTAAATCACATTTTTCAGTATAAGCCAAAAACTAATAAATTCTAAACGGCTCAAAAATTAATTAAAATTGTAGTTGATTCTGATAGAAAGTAATAAGTTACAATATACATAATATCACTTAAATCAGATTTGCTGTAAATCACTAGATAATTTAAAAGCAATTTGAAGACCCCCTTTTGATGCGGCACGTGCAGATGATTTTACAATATTTTTGTATATAGGGATTTTTAAGGTCGCTGGGTGTAAATCTGATAATAAAAATGTTCCAACTCCACGCCTGTGAGGGGGGGGATATTTTTTAAATGTTTTTAATATTTTCGTCAAAATTAGTCGACAAAACTGAATATGATAATAATATTTTTCTAACTCCACCCCGAGGGGATGGGGGTGATAAATCTTAAATGTTAACAATATTTTTGTGAAAATCGGTATATAGGGGTTTTTGAGGTCGCTAAAAATAAATCTGATAATAAAAAAAATCAAACTCCACCCCCGGAGGGCGGGGGGTAATTAATTTTATATATTTACATTATTTTAGTGAAAAACGGTATGGGGGGGTTTTAACGTGGCTCAAATTGAATAAAATAATTAAAAAAAATATTTCTTCACCACCTGAGGGGTGGGGGTAAATTTTACTAAGTTGATATATTGGGGCTGCTGAAAGTGAATCTGATAATAAAAATGGCCCAATGTGTTTGTAAAAATCGGATTATAAGGGTTTTCAAAGTTAATGAAACTGATTCTGATATAATAAAAAATCCATTTCACGCCCAGGGTTGAAAAAATGGGAAAGGTTTTTTACTGAGCAGTGTATTTTTAATTATTTTAATTTTATTATGGTTTTCTTAGGAATTTTTTATAGATAACATGGGTATGGATTATTACAAGTTAATACAGGTTTTTAAGGATTAATATGGGCTTTTATGATTTTTGTTAGTGTTTGTGGGTTAATACACGTATTACGGATTTTTATGGGTAATATGGTTTATTATGGATTGTTAACTAAGGTATTATGGGTTTTTATGGGTTAATATGAGTAATACACTGTCCACTAAAAATGCTTTCCCATTTTTCACCTCCGCGTGTGAAATGGATTTCTTATTATCAGATTAACTTTTAGCTACCTTAAAAACCCCAATATACCAATTTTCACGGAAACTGCCCCCCGCCCCTAAGGGGTGGAGAGAATTTTTTTGTTATCAGAGTCACTTTCAGCAACCTCAAAAACCCCAATATACAAATTTTCACGAAAACTACCCCCCGCCCCTCAGGGGTGGAGTTAGAATTTTTTATTATCAGATTCGCTTTCAGCAACCTCAAAAACCCCAATATACCAATTTTTACGAAAACTGCCCCTCAGGGGTGGAATTAGAAAAATTTTATTGTCGGGTTTAGTTTTGTCGACCCCAAAAACCCCTATATACAAATTTTGACGAAAATATTGAAAACATTTAAAAATATTTACCCCCTCACCCCCGCGGGGGTGGAGTTAAAAAGATTTATTATCAGATTCAATTTCAGGGACCTTAAAAACACCTATATAGCAATTTTCAAATTGTTGTGAAAAATATTGTATTTTTTAGTTTGTTTTTTTTTTATTAAACCAAGGCTTTTCCTCAGCTTAAGCAAAACAGCAATACAGATCTCCAGGGTCCGTTCTATAACTCAAAATTTGCAATTATGTCATTATTTCTTGCTTAATAGAAAGCTACTTGAATTTAATGCAGATGACCCCCTTTTAATGCGGAAATTTTGGTGAAGATTGCGGGTTTAGATGCGACTGCAGTATTTTAAATATAAATTAAAAATACTTAAAGTATTTTTTTTTTGCACAATTATTTTTTAGTCCCCACCATTGTCTAATCCATCAATAACTCATTTAAAAAAAAATGATCCGGCACTTCTCATATGTCAATGCATGATTTGGCAACATTGCGATAGTTTAAATGTCAATTCTTCTGACAAGTAATGGAGAGCCCCTAGCACAAGCCAAAAGCTTATTTGGACATGACACTGTAGTAAAATGTACATAAATAAATAAATAATAAGTAAGTCCAAATAATATCTTTGCACACTAGGTTCTACCTACTGCGCCTGACTGTAAAATTAAAATATTTTCTTATGTAGTTAATTTTTACGGATTTAACATGGTATAAAATACACAATGTGTAATTAGGTTGGACTTATCAGACTAGTTTTTCAGTGATTATCGAGTTGTTTTTAAGTTATATATACTAATAATTAAATCCAACGTTATTTTATACTAACCTAAAGCCTGCAGTCCCATGAACAGTGGGACCCCAGACTAGTAATTTAATGTGACTTTTTTAATTTAATATTGTACAGTATTTTTATTATACATTCCAAATGTTATGTTGATGTTCAGATAAACAAAAATATATAATTTTTTTTTCAAGATGATAAAGCATTTCGTTTATTACGATAAATGATGCATTATTGTTATGTTTACGATTTTTAACGATTTTTTAAAAAAAATTGTTTTTTTTTAACAAATAAACTAAGTTAACGGTTTTTCGTAATTTCTTTTCATTAATTTGCACTTTTTTAAACAAAAACATATTGTTCTTATTTAGCCCAAAACTTGCCGTTAAAACGATATCCTTCTTTGGTTTACTTATTTATAGCTATTGGAAGTACAATTTTACAAATTTTCGTTTATATAAAAAAAACGGTTTTTATTTATAAGGAACACATTACTTTTTAAAAAGTCGCGATTCGACCAATAGGATCCGAGAAAAAAAAACTAATACGAAAACACGACAAAAGTTTTTTTTTTGTAAAAAAATGTTGGCTTTCGACCTCCACAGAATGGAAAAAATCGAGTTACAGACTCTTTTGGATGTCAAGAACTAGCCCGAAATAATTCCTAAAATTAATGTGCAAAATTTTGGGGGCCCTAAAACCCCTAAAATTGGGGTTTTGTTGAGTATTTTTAAAACTATTTATCCTACGTAAATGAGAGTAATTTTAAATTGAAGAGCACCAAAAAATACTTGTGAGAGTTTCTTTTGGACTTTTAATCTTACTGTAGTTATGTAGTGGTTTTATTTTTGTTAAAATTCCTAATATTTGGTTTTTGGCGGAAATCTTCTAAACTATTAACCCTGGGTAAACAAAATTAGTCCCACTGGGGATAGTATTACAAAATGGTTATTTTGAAATAAAGATTTTATTAGCACAACAAATAAAAAAGCAGCCTAAAAAATAACTATATCTAATTTATGATGATATAGGGTGAAACAGTGCTTGCACAATCTCACACCACACATTTGACAGATAGTGGCTGAGCATTTCAATTGGAATATGTTTTCCCACATTCTTCATAAGTTTAAAAAAATCTAAAGGGAGTCAATTTTTAACGGGTAAATTTTATAAAAAATATCTTAAAAAATAAAACCACCTCTAAATAAGCTGCTGTTAACAAAAAGTTTAAGGGGGTTAATTTTGGGGGTTGAATATTGTAAATTTTGATAAAAAATCTAAAAAAAAATAAGTTTTGATTTGACCAAAGATTCGTAATCTACGACCCTAAAAAACCCTATATACCGATTTTGAGTCAGGATGGTTCATAAATACCAAAATTCGCCAAAATTCTGGTGCCGCCATTTTGAATCTTTCAATTTTAGTCAAAAATTTCTCATAAACGGCCCTAAATATCCCCAGATACCGGTTTGGGTCGAATCAATGAACTAGAGAAGTGGGGGAACAGGAATAGTGTCTGAACGAGTGGCTAATATGAATGGCAGCCATTAACCGCATTCTTTACTTTAGGGGGTTCAAATTTTTACACTAGGTGGTGCGATTTGGGAATTTTTATCTTAGAATTTTTTGCCATTGTGGTTTATTGACAATTAAATTTTCAGGAGCGCTTATGTGCAGCTCTTTATGCCGCGTTTTTATAAACTGCGCATGCGCTGACCGTTTTTCAATATATTATTTTAAATAAAAAAACATTTTTTTACAAAAAAAAAAACATCAAACAGACGCCAAACTAACGTAAACCAAGGCCCCCTCATTAAAAAAAAAACACCAAAGTACAAAAAACCAAAACAAACTTCGTGCAAGGAGAGCTGCAATAAGGCGCTTGTGAAATTTTCAGGGTTATGTCAACGGATTTAAAAACGTATACAAAACTAGTTCATTGATACAAAATAACATTTCTCAAAAAAACATATTCATATTTGAAAAAATTACAGAAACATATTAAATTAAAAAATAACAGAAATAAAAAAAAACAATGATAATGAAAAACAAGAAGGTAGGTAGGTACAGTGGACGCCAGATAAATTGCATGTACGTATTTTGTATAATATACAAAATATAAATATATATTATATTAAATTGGGTAAGTAGGCACATCATTTAAATTTCAAAAAATGTCAGTGTCATTCACTCATTCGTTTTTGCAAGTTATTTTATTTAAAATGCCTGTACATTTGCCAGAGAATGATAAATTAGGAATTGCGACACATTTAGAAAATGGAAGAAGGATTGATGATCTAGCTACCCAGGTAGCAAAATAACATGAAATTCACGTGAAAGTCACGTTAATATGTGACATGTGATGTTAAGATTGTAGTCTCATTTAACAAGAATGTAGCATGGTGGGGATGTCCTAAGTCCGCCCCTAATAACATCACACAATGACATCCCGAAAAAAAAAAAACACCAAAGTACAAAAAACCAAAACAAACTTCGTGCAAGGAGAGCTGCAATAAGGCGCTTGTGAAATTTTCAGGGTTATGTCAACGGATTTAAAAACGTATACAAAACTAGTTCATTGATACAAAATAACATTTCTCAAAAAAACATATTCATATTTGAAAAAATTACAGAAACATATTAAATTAAAAAATAACAGAAATAAAAAAAAACAATGATAATGAAAAACAAGAAGGTAGGTAGGTACAGTGGACGCCAGATAAATTGCATGTACGTATTTTGTATAATATACAAAATATAAGTGGAGGCGTACTAATAGCAGTGCATAAATGTGTTCAGTCTAAATTAATCAAGATACATACAAACTTGGAAAATATAGATGACATTTATGTGCAGATCAAAACTTTATCTAATAATTACATAGTTGGCTGCTTATACATACCACCAAAGTCTTGTATACATGGAATAACCCAAGATCAATATTTAAACTTGTACGAATCTCATTGTGATACAGTGGAACATATAATGGAATCTGTTAAGGAACATAAATTGATACTCTTGGGTGATTACAATTTGCCTGAAGCTCGTTGGCAAAATGAGGATTTTAGCGCTGTACCTACTTGTCCAGGAAATTCCATAGCAATACCAGTTTCTAATAGATTCTCATTTTTAAATTTGTACCAACATATTAACATACCTAATGATAGAAATGTTTTTCTCGATTTGTTATTCTCTAATGTTAATACTATAGAAGTGCATCGTGCAGTTGATCTATTAATAGAAAATACTCATCACCACATAGGATATACATTCGATTTACAATCAGACACCACTGAGTCAATGTTATACGATGACTTTTCCTATGATTTTAAAAAGGCTAATATGATTGGTATGTGTGATTTTTTGACTGGTGTTGATTGGAATTTTCTGGACAAATATGATATTAATATAGCTGTCCAACAATTTTATAACAAAATGTATGAGGCATTATCATTATATGTCCCTATGGCCAGATTCAAAAGCACTGAATTTCCTTCCTGGTATACACTTCCTTTAAAGCAATTAATTTTTAAAAAGAAAGCTGCCCACAAAAAATATAAACAAACTAATTCAGATAACGATTATTTAATCTTTCACAGATTGCGCTCAGAGTGCATAGAACTAACCAATCAAACTTTTAAGAATTACCTACATAATATTGAGGAGAAAATCAACTCTAATGCCAACGAGTTTTGGAAATATGCTAGCACAAAAAACCAGGGATTTGAATGTCCAAACACAATGTATTTTAATGATAAGATTAGTTCAAACGGAAAAGATACAGTAAACTTGTTTGCTGAGTTCTTTTCCTCAGTTTATACAGATAACCCTTCTGACCCACCTCAGGAATACAAATTTGATAATACCGTTCAAATAAACCAAATGTCTTTCAGTTCTTGTGATGTTTTAGGAGCTATAAATAAACTAAAACCCACTAATTCATGCGGACCTGACGGAATACCTAATTCAATACTGATAGGGTGTAAAGATGTAATTGTGGAGATCTTAACCAAGTTGTTTAATTTATCTTTGAGCACGGGAGTTTTCCCAAAAATGTGGAAATCATGCTACATTACGCCAATTTTCAAATCAGGTAATAAAGAAAATATCTCAAATTATCGCGGGGTATGTAAACAATCTGCTGTGCCAAAGATATTGGATAGCTTGGTTACAGCAGAATTAACGTGGGCGACTAAAAATATTATCAACACTGCTCAACACGGATTTTGCGAGGGAAAATCCACAGTGACTAATTTGCTACTCTATCAGGATTATATACTTAATGCTTTTGAACTAGGATACCAAGTAGATTCCATTTATGCAGATGTACAAAAGGCTTTTGACACTGTTCCTCACAAATTTCTATTTAAAAAGCTGGAAGCATTAGGTATTTATGGTATGCTACTGAAGTGGATTGTCAGTTTTTTATCCGACCGAACACAACAAGTGAAAATAAAAAACTTTGTTTCCTTTTGTATACTTGTAACCTCTGGAGTATCTCAGGGCTCACATATTGGACCTCTCCTTTTTCTTTTATTTATAAACGATATTGTTTTGGTAATAAAATATTGTGAAATACTACTGTTTGCAGATGACCTAAAGTTATATAAGATGGTGCGGTCAATCTGTGATCAGTATCTTGTTCAGTGTGACATGGATAATTTAATTATTTGGTTTAAAAAACATGGTATGACCTTAAACATAAGTAAATGCTACTCAATTACGTTTCATAGAATCTTAAGACCTTTAGAAAGCTATTATGAAATGAATGGTACCCAACTACAAATAGTTGAAGAAATTAAAGATTTAGGAGTTGTCTTCGACAAACAGTTAAACTTCAACAGTCACATACGGGGTTGTGTCATGAAAACCCTACAAATTCTAGGCTATGTTACAAGAATGAGTGGTGAATTCACAGTTGAGACCTATAAACACCTTTACTGCACTATAGTAAGACCTAACCTTGAATACGCAGCAGTAATATGGTCACCATGCTACCAAATCAATATCAATTTAATAGAATCTGTCCAACGTCGCTTTATGAGGATTGCAGGATATAGACTTGGTATAACAAGAGAAAACTTTGTTTATAACTATGCAGCTATTAACGATCGGATAAAGGTTGACACTCTACTTCAGCGTCGTTATAAATCTGATCTTTGCATTCTTAACTCAGTACTGTCTGGAAAACTAGAATGTCCCACTATTTTGGCTAAAATCAATTTTAACACAAATTACAGGACGCGAACAAATTTTTTATTTTATATAGGTTTTCATAACTCCAATTATACATACCATAGCCCATTGAACAGAATGATGCGACTATCAAATTTAAATCCGATGGTTAATATAACTGGAATATCATTAGGTCAGTTGAAATATAGGTTAAAACGTACTGAGCTAGTCATTCAATAGTTTCAGTCACTCCCCGTTAGAAGATATGTATTTTATTTTATTTTCCTACATTCTATTATGTAATCTGATTTTTATGTATTTAATAATTATTTCATATATTTCTAACTTAATTATTATTAATTATTAATTTATTTTAACATATTTAATGTGAAAACATTTTTGTAATATTTAAAAAAGGGGGTATCCCGTAAATAAATAAATAAAAAAAAAAAAAAAAAAAAAAAAAAAATAAAAAAAAAATAAATATATATTATATTAAATTGGGTAAGTAGGCACATCATTTAAATTTCAAAAAATGTCAGTGTCATTCACTCATTCGTTTTTGCAAGTTATTTTATTTAAAATGCCTGTACATTTGCCAGAGAATGATAAATTAGGAATTGCGACACATTTAGAAAATGGAAGAAGGATTGATGATCTAGCTACCCAGGTAGCAAAATAACATGAAATTCACGTGAAAGTCACGTTAATATGTGACATGTGATGTTAAGATTGTAGTCTCATTTAACAAGAATGTAGCATGGTGGGGATGTCCTAAGTCCGCCCCTAATAACATCACACAATGACATCCCGAAAATAACGTGTTTGTGACATCATAAATCCACATTCCTGTTATATCTAATATCTTATGGATGCCGTTACTTTAATATTGAAATAATATTTTAGGATATTAGCTTTTTCTAAATTAAAACCATTAAAAACGCTATAACCCTATAAAAAAATCGGATTGAAAATCAATCAGTAATTGAAACAATCACAGATTGAAACAGATAGATTCTAAATACGAAATTGCAGATTAAGATTAAGAATATATCCTTTAATCCGTGTCCGTGGTCTTGAGAAGCCCGGCAGAGCCCCCTATCCATTGGAAATCGTATAATGTGTATACAATTTCCTTATAATAATTTACTCTATCAACATCATCTTATATCGATTTTTTTGCTTCGAACGTCGGTGAGAAGCAAATTAACATGACATTCACGTGAAAGCCACGTTAATATGTGACATGCGATATATTCACAGCGTTGCTAAATATTTGTTATTTAATAACATGGTTGTCACGTCACACGTGTTACGTTGCAAATGTGATGTTAAATACATGTTATTTTTCAATATTATGTGATGTTATGATTTAGTTTAAAAATACACCCAAAAGTGATGTTAATTTCTTGTAATATAACATCCCTTGCTACCTGGGTTGCCATAAGGAAGAAAGAGTAGGTTTTGTTATCCAATACTTAGATAACGGTAATTACTGGAACAATGTGGTTTTTAGCGATAAAAAAACCTTGAAAGCAACATACGATGTTAAGGTGTACAGGCCGAGAGGCACCCGATGTGAACATAGATATACGGCAAGAACCAGTTTAGGATGATTTTCTGTAAATTTATGTGCTTGGATAAGTTCTTGTGCTTTGTGGATGGTCCGTTAAATGCACAAAACTACGTAAGAATCCTTGAAGAAGTAATGCTACCTAGCGTAACGCAAAGATAACAATGTAGAACGTCTGGTATGGCCTTCCAGAAGCCCGGATCTCAATCCCATTGAGAATCTCTGGGGGTGGTTAGTTAAAAAATTAAATAAAAACAACATTCGACCCCGGAATAGACAATACTTGATGGATGAAATTTTACAGGCATGGGAAAGTATTCCAAACAATTATTGTAAAACCGCTGTTTCTTCCGTTCGAAGACGCCTAAATTCTATTTTGGAAACCGGTGGATCTATCACAAAGTACTAAGTTTTCTGTTAAAAAAATTCTTTTTACGTTTAATATTAAATAATAACTTTAATTTTAATTATTTAAAAAAAGTTAAAATAAATATAACCTAATTTAAAAGGTCATTATCAAAACATTAATTACAAAATTAATAAAAAACGACGTGGAAATTTTTGACAGCAAGCAATTTTTCTGGCGGCCACTGTAGGTACCTTATTTAAAAGCTGTTGAATCTTTTGAAGGACCCGAACCTTCATTCCTATACATACAAAATTTAAACCCCCTAAAGTAAAGAATGCGTTTAATGGCTGACAACGTAGTATCACTACTTATTTGTATTGGAATCCTGTTCCCCCACTCCTCTAGTTCATTGGTTCGAATAGGTCAAAAATGACACAAGTTGTCCGCCATATTGACGCTGCCATGGCGGCCCCATTTTGATTTTTTTTATTTTGACCAAGAATTTTTAATCTGACACAGTAAACCCCCAGATACCGATTTTGGTTCGAATAAGCCATTAATGCCACATTTTGTCCGCCATGTAAATATGAACTTTTTGCCATATTTTATGATGTAGAATAGGGTGTGTCAAAAAACCCGAATTTCGAAATCGAAAACGCTCTTTGGCTCAAAAGTTGCTCCTTGATAAAAAACGGTGTCCACTCAAAGATGAGCCAAATCAATTAATGTTTAAAGCTAGCTCAAAGCACTCAAACTTTGAAAAAAATCGGTACCTGTTTTTCGGATAAAAACTGATTGTTTATAAAATTGAGGAAATTTTGAGGGTTTCTTTGGTGATATTTAGAAACAATAATAGTTGGGAGAAACTAAAAAAATATATATGCCCCCTCCCATAAAGTTAGAACATAAAAAAATCTCCAATTGAAAATTTTAACCTCTAAACATTAATCGATTTGGCTCATTTTTGGTTGGTAGGTTAACATGTATATATGCTTGTATACTAATATGCATAAGTTTGCAGGTTTTTATTTAAAACTATTTTTATGCACTTTTTAAAATTGGCAAAAATGAAATTTTCGCGAAATCTTCAAATAATTGGCGATTTTAACTTAAGGGGAGGGGGGATATAATTTTTTTTAGTTTCTCCCAACTAGTATTGTTTCTAAATATTAAGAAACCCTCCAAAATTTCCTCAATTTTATATACAATCACCTTTGATCCGAAAAACAGGTACCGATTTTTTTCCAAGTTTGAGTGCTTTGAGCTACCTCTAAATCGTTTGGCTCTTCTGGAGTGTTACGCCCATGTTAATGGTATAGGAAAATAGCGTTACAGGGGGAAGGGTTGGGGGTCCAAAATGATCAAAATTTGCGTTACGTCATACTTGAACGTTCCGTAATGTAGAATCGCACCTTAATATTTCGGACCCTATTTCAATTACACCGTGTACGTATATTTTATATGTTTAGGGGCACAGTCTACAGTGGGCCAGAAATTAAAAAAAAATGGCAAAGCTCTAAAATTTTTATAGGTACTAATATTTTTGATACAGCTAATTTCGAATATCATAGTGAAAAATCTAAAAAAAAATTGGGCTCCTAGGTGGAACATATTTTATTTTATTTGGCTTGGGTGCTTTATTTAAGGTCCTTTATATGAATAGCAAGGATATTAATAATCCTCGAAATCGCAGATTATTTTAATAAGTTTTTCCGTGATAAACCGGTCAAGATAAGAGATAATATTCCAAAACCAAAATATAATGTTCCCAATAATTTTCAACTTAACCTCTTTAGTACCAGGTTTGCCATATATGGCGAAAAGGATTTTTTCAAAAAAAAAAAAAACTATGTACAGTGGAGTTAGAAAATTTTTATTATCAGATTTAGTTTCATCGTCCCCAAAAGCCCCTATATACCCGGGGATGGAGTTTGGAATTTTTTTTATTATCAGATTTAGTTTGAGCCACCTCAAAAACCCCAATATGCCTATTTTTATAAAAATATTGTAAAACAACTATTTCCTCCTCCCTTAGGGATGAAGTTAGAATTTTCTTAATATCAAATTCAGATTTAGCGACCTCAAAAACCCCTATACACCAACTTTCAAGGAAATATTGAAAACATTTTTAAATTATTGCAGTACCTTAAAATCTACAATATTTCTATGTCACTGTTATTTTTAATATTTATTTAGGAAATATATGTGTTTGATAAAGTTCTAAAATATGGAGAAAAAAAAGTTATAAATACTTTTTTTGCCAGACCTGGGACTGAAGTGGTTAATAACAGTATTTTTTGTCACCTTTTAATGGATATGAAATGTTAAACATTTTTAAATATAAATAAAAAAAAAATCGGCTGGTACTGACGAGATCTCGGTTTATATTCTTAAATATTTTGCGCCTTATATATTAACTCCTATAACAGAAATTATTAATTGTTCCTTAAGCGAAGGTGTTTATTCCTCTAAACTTAAAACTTGCTGGGTGATTCCGATTTTTTAAGAAAGGGGATGTCAAGAAAATAAAAAACTACCACCCTGTGGTCATAGCCATAGCTCCGGCCTTTTCCAAAATCTTTGAATACTGTATGCTGATCCGAATTTTAGATTTTTAGTATAGCACACAAAATTTTAAGTGACTCTCAACACGGATTTAGAAAAGGTCGATCTATGGCTTCTGCTGCCTTAACTTTCTACGAAACCATTCGCGAAAAAATCGACGCAGGCGAGTATCCTGTTGGTATCTTTTGCGATCTTAGCAGGGCACTTGACTGTGTCGATCCTATTATACTTTTATGAAAGTATTATAACTACGGAAGGCGCTTAAATGGTTTGAATCTTATCTTTTAGATCGACTTCAAAAGGTACTTATTAAGTCTCAAATTCGTGAAAAAATTAATAACTTCTTTTCAGATCTAAGCAATATAAACAAAGGTGTTCCACAGGGTTCGATATTAGAGCTTATTTTATTTATTATTTTTGTAAACAACCTTGCTACTTACGTTAATAAACCAACTATAATGTTTGTCAACTCTGATGTAATAGTTTGAAAACGCTGATATGCGACAAATGGAGTTACTGCTTTCTAGCGTAGTAGGGCAGTATGCATGTATGTCGAAAAATCGCTTTTAAAGCTATTATGTCCAAAGGGCCATATTAGGTAACATATCACGGAACGAGGACGAAAAATTAAATACTAGAATGTTGAAAAGCAAAATTTTAATGATGTAGGGTAAATGTACATCAAAAACTAAGAAAAAAAATCAATCCTAAGGGAGCATTGGTCTCTTAAAAATGCACCATTTTTAAAGAAATGTTTACAGTCTACAAATTAAAGTAAGAAAAATTGGTGAAGTAGAGAATTACACTTAATTAATTATGTATACTTAATTATAAGTCATATTCACTTTTGCAAAAATCTAAAACATTTGGAAAATACAAAAATGTTTCTACTTAAATTTGTAGAAGGTAAATTATATATTAAAAAACATGAATTTATTTTGAAATTTTTTTCATATTTTCCAGAGGGTTTTTAATATACCCTCAAATTTCTGTACGCGGGTTCTGGAACAGGCTGTATATCCAAAACTATTCATTTTAAAGTAGTGGTTGTATTGGAGTTTTTACTCAAAATTGTGTCCTTAATTAAACAGTTGTAAAATATACAGGGTGTCCCGTAAAAAAAAACAAAGTTGGGGTTATTTCTGGTAAAACCGGAAGTGTCAGAATTTAGAAAATTACATCATCAGGTAGTTTACGTTCTTAGATAAAACTTTGCTTAAAGAAGCATATCTCTATTTAATCACAAAAAAGATAAAGTTCAAAGTTAGAATTGTTAGTTTAAAAACTAGTCGTCAAAAATCAAATTTTGGGAATTTTAACAAAAATAAATTTTCAACAAGCTATTAAAGAACGAGGTCGACGTTTTAGGTCTCGTATAAAGGCAATGGAACAAGCACCAAAACTGTCTAACAAAATTATATTTAGGCCTATTCTAGATTACAAAAGCATTTTTTTCTACCTGCAAGCGACTTATTAATTATAGAAAAAATCATATATTCTAATAACCGGCTGCAAAACCCCGTTAACCGTTCAGTCGGAGCGCCGGGTCTCACAGATGTGCAGTTAAACGATCGGTACTTGGCTGCAGATTTTTTTGGATTTCGGGTTACTAGTAGCTGTTTAGTTTCTTAATCAGTGCATGTATAAGTGGTGAGAGTGGGCGTTTTAGGTGTTAAATAAAAGTTTTTTACGTAAAAAGTCTGGTGGACCCAGCCAGCCCCGACTGGTGTAGTTGAGTACCGGGTGACCCAAAGTTCCCGACCCAATCAGTTTTCTCCAAAACGGTAAAAGTTATGGACAAAATTTTATCGTTTTTTCGATGGGGTCACCTAAGCTACAAATTAAGGTGGATTAACGTTGTCAGTTTAGTGAATGATGGGCGTAGCGATAGTCAATTTTTTAATTTTTAGTGGAATTATAGGAGAACTAACTTAAATCGAATAACATTTTAATTTTATATATTTATCAGTCTTTTATATACACAAGCGTTAAGAAGTTATTTTTTAAATGATATTTTTCGCCGTTTAAGGTTAAAAGTCAAAAGTCATTTTAAACGAAAAAACAGATAGTCAGTGGTTTAGTTGGTTTAGGCCAAAAATGGTCTGAGTTCAAATCTCAACAGCAAACTACTTTTTTCTTCAAGCGTACTAAAATCTTCATATTTTATAACTGAACACACTAGTTAGAAGTGATCTATTTTTTAACAGTAAAAAAATGAGTACATTTTTGTACGCCGTAAAAAAAAGTTAGTTAGCAAAACCACCACTGGCGGCAGCACTCTTTGACTTTTATGATAGCCATACTTCAAACTTGTTTGTTTATTATGTAAACAGGTGGTTGACTCGAGATTATGTGCAAAAACCTTGTATGACATTTATTAAAAATGATTGAAGAAGAATATATGATTTATACACCTACAAATCTCTCCGAAATTGCAAATGCTACATTACACAATTTACAATCGAAATCGCGAAAAATGTACGATTTGGCCTACGAAAAAAATTTTAAATGAGCTAAGGATGGTTTAAGTTTATTTCGAAAGGGTTTTATTAGCCTATTTTAATAAAAAAACATACTTTATTACTGAATAAATTAAATTAAAAAATTAATATTTAAAAAATATATATAGGATGCTTGAAGAAAAAAATAGTATCTTTCACTCAGAGGAAAAGTGCTTTTTTTTACTCGTCTCTAGTTTTAATAAATTCTACAGACTAGTAAAAAAAATCTTCACTGTTCCTCTTAGTAAAACACTATATAGTTTTTGTTAATTTTTAATAGTAAGATTTTTTTTTTGTGTTTTATCAATGTTTTATTGTTTTATTATACAGGGTATTTATAGATTTTAAAAGAAAATAAATAGTTCAATCGTGTTTTTATAGGCCCATAAGAGGTTAGTACTTTTTTTTCTTTCGGGTTAGCAAGAGAACAAAAGAATATCGCTTGACGTTTTCCATGTGAATGTCAACGTCTCACTTTGTCGTAAACGACCGAAAAAGTAATGAAAATGTCTTTTTATGAAATAAAAATATATTTTTTTATAATTTTAGTCACTAAAATAAGCTATGTGCCAATTTTTAAATACCATGCCAAAATATTGTTTTAGATATAAATTTTTATGGTAAAAAATTAAAAAATAATTAAATTAAGTAATTTTATGATTTGTTCTAAAAGGGGCTATTCGCCAGTTTTTAAATATTTAATTGACAGTACAGATCAGGCTGTAAATGCTTTCTTATCAGATAAAATATTATATTTTGATATTTTTCATTATTCGTTCTAAAAGGTTATTGAAAATTTTGTTGGCCCTACAGGGTTACATAAAGAGTACCTGTTTATGTATTTTTAATTAAAAAATCATCTTATATTAATTATAATGTAAAAAAAAAACAGATTAAAAAGTTTGGGGCAACAAAAGTAACATCGCCCCCCCCCCAATTTTGCCACCCCTGATTACAACTACCAAATAAAAATTACATAAAATATTAGCCTTTATCGATGTTAAGGCATGTGCAAAAAATCGTTACTGTGGTTCATAGGGTTCCAGATATATTAAATAAAATCTACTTTTTAGAATTACCCTTAGAAGGGTCGTAGCTCCCTTAGGGCTCATTTGACCAATTTTATAGGAACTTTTTTTCATATTTTTTAATGTAGAATCACCCCCCTTAAAATTCTCGAACTTATTTCTGAATAGAACTGTGCACCCTGTATACAGGATGTCCAGTAAATGATGTCATTAATTTTAAAACACTGAGAAACCAAAAAAAAAATGTTACTATTAAAAATTGACAAAAACTTAAATAATATTAATTAAAAAAGTAGTTCCGCTGTTGAGATTTGAAGCCAGATCATTTTTGGAAATTATATTTATTTCTGCCTAAACTAACTGAACCACTGACTATCTGTTTTTTTTTTGTTTAAAATAAATTTACTTAAGGTGAAAAATATAATTTAAAAAATATCTTCTTAAAGTTTGTGTGTATATTAAAGACTGTCTGATAAATATATAAAATTAAAATATTATTCGATTTAAGTTAGTTAAATTAAAAAAATGTCTATTGCTCATCATTCACTAAACTGAAAACCTTAAATCCACCTTAATTTGTAGCTTAGATGACCCCATCGAAAAACCTAATAAAATTTTGTCCATAACTTTTACCGTTTCGGAGAAAACTGATTGGGTCGGGAACTTTGGGTCACCCGGTACATGTGTTTTTTTGTTTTTTTTCGGTAAATTATTTTTTTTCGGTAAATTAATTTTTTTTCTATATTTTTGTTTTTTCCAATATTACAGCGTCATAAACTTGTTATTTTTACCCGACTCAGGCAACGCGATTGGAGAGTTATGTTTTTAACGTGTTTGAATGTATGTTGTATGCATGTTTGTTTGTTCTCCTATACAGCCTGAACTACTGGGCCGATTTTAAAAATCTAGGCGTCAAAAGATTCGTCATGAACACGTGAACATGTGCTATTAAAATGCTATGTTTCGACAATGATAATATTCATCATCAGGAAAAAAATATAAAAAAATGTAAATATCGCACCCGTTACAGAACAGTGTCATAACAAAAAAAAAATGGAAAATGTGTATTATTACTGCTCTTATTGAGATCTACGAATCTGTATAACTGCCATGTTACATATAACTATGCTAGTTAGAAATTCCAGTTATACAGATCGGTAGATCTCAATAAGAGCAGTAATAATACACTAAAAATACATTTTTCAAAATTTTGTGTTATGACACTGTTCTGTAACGGGTGCGATATGCAAGCTTGGTGTCCAAGATGCTTAAATGATCCAACAAATGAATAAAAAATAATTATCAGTGATAATTTAATAGATTTAAAGTTACAAAGTTATATTTTGTTTCTGTTTTCTATTTTATTTTTATATTATTAGAATACACTTTATGTTACGTATTCAATTGTAAATGTTCATATTTTTATGTTTTTTATGAAGAAAACATATGATCTTTGTTTTTTTATGTAAATAAAAGCTTTTTCTCTTAGTGTTTATTATTATTTAAAATCCAAAATTCCAAAAACTCTATTTTTTGAACATGGGTCTGAGAGATCCAACCAACGAACTAATAACTCTTCTCTCTAGAATAGGCATTGCATTTGTAAAAACTGACAAAAACGTAGCCAATATATACATTTGTCTGTCTTACTCGCACAGCTTTGTTCTAACAAAGACAACAATAAACTGGTAACTGTTATTGTTCAGGCCTACTATTTGTTTACAAACAAACCGAGATGTTGGCGATACTTTATATTAACGGTATGCGTATTCTAGAGAGAAGAGTTATTAGTTCGTTGGATCCAACTCGTGGAACAACGTCATTGAGCATTGTACAAGTTTTCACGTTTACCTATTTTTAAAATCCATTTAGAAACAGATTTTGCCTATTATTATTACCAGCTAGGATTTTAATCAAAATTATAAAAATACACTAAATTTACAAATACTGTTATTGCACAAAATTTAAAGATTTATGAACATTTTAGGGAGTCGAAGCAAAAGTGACAAAGGGTAACACAAAGGGAAAGGGGTTTAAAAATTCTTTAAATTTCAATGAGGGAATTGTTAAAGAGTCCCTAAAACGTCGAGAAACGTATTTTTTTCTTTACAAGACTTTCCTCGAAGAAAGTAAAATCTCTCAGCCAGACAGTGTCTTCAAACTCGATTTTAAACATTTTTCAAAAATTTGAAGATGAAAAATTGAAATTTAGAGATTTTTTTAACCCCTCCCCCGTGTCACCCTTTATCACTTTCGCTTGGATCCCATAAAATTTGCATAAATCTTTAAATTTTATGCAATAATAGGTATTTTTAAATTTCTTATTTTAAATTTTGTATAAATAAATAAACATTTTTATAATTTTGATTTAAATAAAAAAATCTGTTTTTAATAATAGGTAAACGTGTCTTCACATCGCTTAATGATGTCATTCACGTACCGCGCATAGAAATCTCGGCACGTTAACGTAGAAAATATAACACATATACAGCCTGTTCCAGAACTCGCGTACCGAAATTTGAGGGTATATTAAAAACCCTCTGGAAAATATGAAAAAAATTTCAAAAAAAATCCATCTTCGTTCAATTTAAAAATAAGAACGCTTTAAGTGGACCAATACTGTTGCTGATTATAAATTACCATTAAAGGTTGAATTTGTAGCTATGGAAGCAAATTTAATTATTGCAGGTACATATTCTGTAGGTTGACATGGTGATTAATGTGACATAAATATTTATTAATGTCATAAAAAAATATCAAAACTTTCATGATGTTTACTTCAGAAGAGTATTGCGAAATGCTAATTTTATATGGCGAGTGTGGCCGGAGTGCTTCAGCTACATCTGTAGAATATTCTATTCGTTTTCCCAATAGAGAACATCCTAGCAGAAATGTTATTTTAAGATTGGTGCAAAGGGCAAGAAATTCTGGAAATTTAACTCCAAACAAAAAAGAGATTGGAGGCGCTCCGCGAACTGCAAGAACTGTTGATAATGAAGAAGCTGTCATTCAGGCTTTTGAAGAAGAACCTGAAACAAGCCTTAGTATCTTGGCTGGAAATCTTGATATGTCTAAGACCTCTGTTCAACGAATTCTAAAAGATGAAAAAATGCATCCCTTTCATTACCAACTCGACATCAGTTTTCCAAACAGTTGGATAGGCCGTGGGGGTCCCAGAAGGTGGCCTCCTAGATCCCCTAATCTCACTCCAATGGACTTCTTTTTATGGGGCCATGTAAAAAATTTAGTGTATAGAAATATGCCAGACACTGTAGAAGAACTAGGAGACCGAATACATGAAGCGCTTGAGTCAGTAACTCCAAATATGATTATTAATGCCAGGAGAAGTCTGTTAAAAAGAGCTGCCTTATGTGTTCAAGTTGGTGGAGGTCATTTTGAACATATTCTTTAGCATGCTTCATACATTGAACGCGAGTTTGCTAAAAATAATGCGTTTCTTCATCTTTTAGAGTTCATTAAACACAGGACAGACATATCAAGATTTCTTGCCACGATACTAATGCTTGTTCCAGATTATTCTTCAAAAGTCTAAATGACAGCTTCTTTATTATCAACAGTTTTTGCATTTCGCGAAGTGTCTCCAACCACTTTTCTGTTTGCGTTTAAACTTCCAAAATTCCTTGCCCTCTGCACCAATCTTAAAATTACATTCTAGCTAGAATGTTCTGTTTTCGGAACACCGATAAAAATTTTTCCTATGTTCATTACTTTGAAATAAATAAATAAAATTCAGTTATTGTATTTTTATTTTATTAATTTGTATTAAGAATTTATAGCCAGTAAATCAATTAAAAGATCTGAGTTTCTAATAAAAAAAAACACTACATTCAGCGCGCTGAATGGAGTTGCAGCGGCAGTTTGTTGCTGCCGTCTAAGACGGGTATCATAAAACCACCGCCGGATGGAGTGACCCTATAAAAATAGAATATTTGATAGCCTCTGTCGGTTTTGTCAAAATATAATAACCTAAAAAGATTCTAAAGTTGAAAGTCTTAAACAATGCACGAGTCAATTAAAATGCAACCATAGTTACTAATAAGTAGGGAAAAACTAATTTTTAGGTAATTTAATTATTGGTCAGATTAAATAGCTTCCTTTTTAATTAGTATTGAAGAAGGATTTTTTTTTAAATTTTTTTCATATTTTCCAGAGGGTTTTTAATATACCCTCAAATTTCGGTACGCGAGTTCTGGAACAGGCTGTATGTGCAGGGTTCCTAAGCATCCTGGAAAACCTGGAATTTTTCAAAATGTGTTCCAGTACTGGAATTGTCCTTGAATTTGTCTTTTATTCTCAATTTGTCCTGGATTTTTGATTTTGTCTTTGAATTTTACTTTTATATTTATCCTTTTATATTAAAACACAAAACTGAAAACAGTATAGTAGTACATCTGACTCGGACCCGTAGACGTTATTCCGAATTTTGACTACGCGTATGCCAGTATACGCGCAGCATCTTGTGACGCAAAATTTGAAAATCCGACCGGCGCATTGCGAGGGTAACAGCGTTGTGCGCAAAGGCTTGCACTCATAAAGTTTTTCGGTTATGTTTGTTCCGTTATAACGCGTTAACCAAATTAGTGTTAAAGCGGTTTAAAGTGTTTATGTGCGTTTTTTTGTATAATAAGGTAGCTTTTTGTTAGCGACCGCTTAAATATTTGATTTAAGTTATATTTCAGTCATATAGAATATATACCTGGAAAAAAATATAATGCCCTGGAACTTTGGAAAATACCGTGGAAACCCTGATGTGCTATATATTCTACGAACTCTGCCTTAACGTGCCTCTAGCACCAAAAAAAAAAAAACTAAATTTACCCCTATCCTTAACCCAGACAGCACAAAGATGACTTAAAGATATCTTAAAGATGTCGTAGCTCGTCATTCAAGACGTCTTAGCAACGTCGGTTTTCGCCGTATATCCATCTTAAAGACGTCTTAATGACGTCGTATGTTACAAAAGGTAACGTCTTTAAGACATCTTTTTTAAGACGCCTTACTGACGCCTTGCACAGGCGATTTTACAACATAATACCCCCTCCCATTTACGTTCCGAGGTACGGTTGTATAGATATAAAAAGCGTAATAAGAATTAGAATCAGAGGTAATTTGTTTGTCAAAAAAAGATCTTAAAAAATTTTTATTTTTTTTTAATTTTTTTTGAAAATTTCTATTTTGATTTTTTTTATTTTTTAGTTTTTCGTAAAAACAAAATTAAAAAAATTAAAAAAATATTTTTTTTTGTTTTTCAAAAAAAGACCTTTAAAAAATGGTAATTTTTTGAATAGTTCCTTGTGGTTAATTTATTTTTAGCGATGAGTATCGAAGTTAAGACGTCTTGTACCGATAGTTAAAAGACATCTTATAGATATCATAATCAGATATCTTTTAAACATCCCTAAAAAGAAGTCCATAAGATATCCTTTTTATGTCTTTAGGCGTCCAGACATAATTAAGATCTAAAAAATACGTCTTTAAGATATCATGTGCTGTTTGGGAAAAGACCAGGCGGTATCTGTATCAAAACACCCACGTTTGAGTAAATCGGATAGTATGCTACATTTTTGGATCAATGGTCCATAATATCACTAGAAATGATAATTTCACTATGCGCAAAATCGAGAAGAAATTCATGTTTTTCTCCTTTCTCTGGAACTATTCATTTCAGACAAATATTGAAAAGGAAAAAAAGTTTTGTAATTGAATTTTTAGATAATAAAGTTAGTTGCAAATCGAAAAAATAATTATAATAATTTTCCAAATAAACTATTCATGTGTGGTATCAAAATGTTCAGTAGTAATATCATAAGTGCATGTTGAATTATCGATAATTTTTTTACTGTATTGAAAAAATATTTTGCTTGGCAATTGTTTGAGTGCATTTTTCGTGTTACAAAATTCCGAGAACGCAGGTTGAGGAATTTTGACGAAAAATACACGAAAACAATTTCCTTAAGCAAAATATTCTTTTATATACAGTAAAAAAATTATGTATAATTCAACATGCACGAATGGTATTTTGAAAGATTATTTCACAAACAAAATAAGAAAGTATATAATTTTACAATGTTTTATGATGTTTCATATTTAAATTAAAAATTTTAGAACTAAACAACAATATTACTTTACAACTATAATTAAAAATTTAAATCTCAAATTTGCCACGCTTTTTAAATCCACGATGTTCACTTGTTCGCGAATGTTGCCAAGTCTAAACTTTGCTCAAGGCTTATTTTATGCTTAAGATTATTCCAATAAAATAGTTGTTATCACATATATTAGCATTTAAATAAAGATCATTGCTGTTTTTGTTTAAAAAGTTTAGTTTTCAACTGAAAAGAAATAAAATAACGGGTGTTTCCACCCGTAAAAAAAACAATTTCCTATCGGTTTCTAATAAACTTTGGCAACGCTGTACTGGTACCATGTTTTGATTTCCGTAATTCTTTACTGCAAATCTATTTTTAATAAATGTTTAAATTAGTTTTTAGTGGTCTGTTTTTAATACCAAGATTCAATTAAATAAATTAAAATTTATGAATATCAGTGATTTAAAGCTTTTAAAATGGAAAGTGCATAAAATATATTATCTGAAGTTAATTAGGGTTTATACCTAGGATGTTTTGGTAATAAAATAAGCATTTATATTGTTTATTAATAAAAATAAAGGTAAGCTTCACAAATTAAAAACACATTTTGCAAAAATATAACATTTGTTAAGATGTGTCAAAAAAATAATATAGCTCCTGCAAATTTCACGAACCTACCTAAAAAATAAAAATATATATATATATATATTATAATAAATATTTTGAGGGTTGAAGTTATTGTGTGTGTGAAGTATTATCATAGGCGTAACTAAGGGGGACTTAGCGGGGCTTAGCCCCCCCCCCCACCCAAATTAAACTATAAAAGTAAAATTACGCATATATTTTTTACATATACATATATGTAGGGCGCTCAATCCCCCCAAAATTTGGACCTGGTTACGCCTCTGAGTATTATGTTAGTATAACTGGAAAAATTAAATACTACCAACTATCGCATAGTAATTATTTCTATACTATAGTATATTTAAAGTTTTTTTATTAGCAATTCAATAAAATGATTGTATTCGTCTTCATATGTGTGAAAAAAAAAAGTTTCAGTAAATTTTACCTCATAATTAAAAAAAAAAGAAGGTAAAAAGACCTTGGTCGTTAGCCGGTTGGATTTCCAATAATTATTATTAAAAAAACAAACACTACTAATATATAAACTGAACTAAATACATGCTTCTTTCGAACTCATATAAGTTGTATACAACTCATACATGGAAGTTGTTATTATTATAAAAAGTACCATGGCATAACATGGCATTGTCAAGTTGGCATTTTTTTTTAACCTGTAAGTTTTGTAATCCTGAAGAACTGTTTTTTTTTTGATATATATCGTTAGTAATTAAATAATTTTGTCAGCATCCTTTATAACGGATGCTCAAAGCAATTCTAGCAATTAAAGATGCGCTTAACGTGTTAATAGGCGTAAACTTGGCTTAGTGGCTCTGAGCATCATATAGGATGCTCACCCATTTTAACCCTTTTTTTATCAAAATATTTTAGTACAAATCTGTGGCCTATTTCCATTAAATTACATAAAAAAATCAGGTGGCCCACTGTACCCTTATTCGTTTCTGGCTGGGCGCTTAACGACCATTTAAACAACGTTTCAGTTTTTAAAATCGGTTCAGTGTTTCAGAATATATTGGACCAGAAAAAAAAAAGCATGAATTTAATTTTTTCGAAAATATTATACATGTAGGTATCTTACGTAATTACATGATCAATATTATTGAAAATATGTATATTATATTTACGTAATATACTTCCATGTATAAGATTTTTTAAAGAATAAATGTCATGATTTTTTTTCTGGTCCAAACTTCCGATTTTAAAAAGTAAAAATTCGTCATTTTAAAAAGTAAAAATTCGTTTTAATCGTCATTAAATGTATTTTAAAATGATAACTTAAAAAAAAATAAAGTTAACGATAGCTTCGAAATAAAACACATCAATTAAATCCATTGCGTAGTTTTTTTTTTGTTTGGAGCAAAAATTTCAATTTTTCAGAAAAAAGCTTATATCTCCTAAGCGAGAAAAGGAAAATAAAAAAATTAAAACAGAGATTACTTCCATTTAATTGGTCTATAAAATCAATTAATTAAATTGGAAAAAAATATTCACTTTCGATTACTGTCGATTAAAAAAAAAAAAAACATTTGATGGTTCTTATCTCAGTATATAAGAGCCAAAACTTTAAGCTTTAAAATAAAAAAAAGATCGAATAAATCTATTAAATGTTTTTGGAGTCTTTTGTATTATTATTTTTGTAAAATATAACAAAAGTTCCTGTAAAGGTTGGTCTGGGAATCAGCCCTACGGAAGCTACAGCCCCTTAAAATTGCACTAAAAATAAGGTTTTTAATTAATAACTTCGGTACCCTTTAAGCTAGAGCGACGAGCTTTTGCAAGCATACTAGTGGGTAAAAATTTATTTACTGGCAATTTTCGTTAACTTAAAAAAAAATCAAAAGTAATATATCAATACCTCCTAATTTGTATTTGTGCAGGAAGGTTTTCGTAATGTTTTACTTAATTTTAACACAAATACCCCAACAAGAAAGAACAATCGGGTCAGTCTCGGCCGAGTATTGGCGCTTGTCAATTAGAGTAATAAGTAATATCATTACGAGTCATCGGCGAATTTCCAGTGCTCGCATAGGCGCTGCGTCGATTCTATCGTTGACGCGAGGTTTTAAATATTTACATTTTTATTTTCTTCGAAAAACACCGATATATTTACATATTTATAGTTAATATGTATATTCAACATTGTTGTGTACAAATTAGTCGTCAAATGGTGACCTTTATAAAAATTTCCCTCATAATTCGGCAAAATTATTCCGTAAGACTATGTTTCTCTGTTTATTTTCAACGTTGATGAGTCATAACTGAATTTATTCCGATTAATGATCATTACCCACCGGTGGGCCAGCCTCTAATTGACAAAGGCCAACGGCCGTCGCACTGTGGTGGAATTTTGGAAAAAGCTGGCCAATATTCAATTTAGCTCTATATGGGGATTTTCGAGGTAGCTGAATACGAAACTTATATATTTAAAAAAAAATGGTGGATCCAATATGGCGGACATAAATGTCAAAAGTGTAAAAAAATTGTTTAAATTATGATTATGCGATTTTTGAGGTCGCTAATTACGAAAATGATATTACTTATTTTTTTTTAATGGCGGATCCAATATGGAGGATATAAATGCCAAAAGCTAAAAAAAAATTGTTTCAAATTATGAATATGGGATTTTTGAGTTCGCTGATTATGAAAATATTATTAATTTTTTTAAAGAAAATGGCGGATCCAATATGGCGGACATAGATGTCAAAAATTTGAAAAATTTTGTTTAAAATTATGAATATAGGATTTTTTAAGTTCGCTGATTACGAAGATATTTTTTTAAGCAAACGGCGGAAACACATTTATATCAAAAAAAAAAAATTCTAGCCCGTTTTTTTGGCGATTTTGGGAAATTCGTAACTACCGTATTTTACTACGCGCCTTGAATAGTATAATAAATGCATTACTTACTTACCTTTGAGTTAATACACTGATTATTTATTTGTTTGAAAACACTATTTTTCACCAAAACACTTACACGACTAATATTGAAAATAATAAAGTAATATTATCTTATCAAATTAAAATCAAACAACTAGTGGTCGAAAACATATAAAACCCCATGCCAGTTTATAGTATTTAATCATATCCTTCGTGATGAAATCATTTTTGAGCTATTTTGAAGTTATGGTTGGAATTTAGTCACTTTTTAATAATTTTTGTTGAATTTATTTTTTTTTTCAAAAAATGCATCATTACAGTTTTTTTTTTCAGTGATGTGAATTAATTTTTCACCAGAAGCTAAAAGTTCAGGCTTTCTAACGGTATCTATATCTTAATACAGGGTTCCCACCAAAAGTTGACATTCAAATTCTAGGTTTTCCAGGTAAAATAGTTTTAGTATACCCTATTGAAAATGACGGGTCTGCGCGGGTATAAATGTTGCATAGACCGGACTTGAGCGGGTGAATTTCATCCGCTCAAGTCCGGTTATGCACCATTTATACCCGCCCAGACCCGTCATTTTCAGCAGGGTATAATAATATTAAAGTAACAAAAAATTTAAAAAATATATACACGGTGTCCCACGGAAGACAAATCAGTCAAATTGTGGCGTTATTATCAAAGCTATTAAAATATATTTTTTACCAGTCAATATAGACCTAGTTACCTTCAATTTACGCCAGAAAAAAGTGTTGTACTTTTTTCTGTTTTTAGGCTAGAGCAACAAACAGAATTTTTTTTTTTAGCATAATAACATTTTTTAACGCCAAAATTTAAAAAAATAATATCATTTCTTTATCATATGATAGTTTTTTTTACTAAAAACAATAGTTTTCTATTTAAATTTTTAATTTTAGAAAACGGTAAAAAAGTGCATTATGGAATGACCCCGCTAATGTAAAAGAGAGGATGCTATGAAAATAAATGTTTGCAAATATGACGTTCACGATAAAAATAAATGTCAAATCTAATGTTATAAATTAGATTTTTACTTATACTTAGTAAGGACCTTGTGGACTAGGGTATTTTATACTACAGAGTGTATTACTTAATTACTAATAAATTTTGATTTTTTGTACTCAATCAAATTTTTTAATTGGTATGATTGGATTAATCTTAGATTAATCTTAGCAGTTTTTTTTACAAAGTCAAGTCTATATCATAATGAAAGTATTGGTAAAGCAAGTTATTATAAAACCTATTGGACAACTTATGATAAAACATGTTTTATAATTATGAGATTTTAAAAAACATAATTAATTAGCTTGTAAAGAACCCCCTTCCCTCGCAGTTGCATGAAGTTGCAGCTGGTTCATATTAGCAGGGCCGGATTCAGGGGGGTGCAGGGGGTACAGATTACCCGGGGCCCGGGCTCGAAGGGGGCCCGGCGACAGAAGTTTTTAATAAACAGTTTATTTATTTATACTCCCCCAGATCGATAAGGCGTCAAAATGAGCAAATAAGTAGATCTCGTTCCAAATGGGCAATAGAAAAAATTTCGCCGCGGCAGCGCTTAAGCCTTTTTGGATTTTTGTAAAAAATAATAGTGCACTGTTACTAGTGTTTTAAAATTTGTAAAAAAATTCGCCCGCGGCGCTAAGGCTAATTTACCTACGTATTTTTTTTAGTTCAAGCTTGCAAAAGCTTAAAATTTGTAAAAAAATTGCCTGCGGCGCCAGAGCTATCAAAATTGAAAAAAATTTCGCCTGCGGCGCTAAGACTTTATTATTTTTTACATACTTAAGCTTGCTGAACTATGAAAATAAAACAGTCAGAAATTAACATAATTTGGAAAATTTTTCGACTGCGGCGCTTAGTTAATGAATGGGGGCGTCGCTTCGGCCCTCAGTGCCTTAGCTGCAGGCCTGCATGGGACAATTATGTTTTGAAAAAATGGGGGCCCGAGTAAAAAGTTGCACCGGGGCCCGGGCTGGCTCTGTCCGGCCCTGCATATTAGGGTCACTTCATCTAGTCCTACTTCGTGCTTTTGTTCTTAGTCGTTTGTTTTTTTTTTTTGAACCAAACCAGACCAAAATTAGACCAAATACAGAAGAACAAAGGAAAAAAACTGTCATATTATGGGCAATTTAGGTAATTAATTTATTGTTATGTAATTAATTACGTACATTTTGGTTGGAATTAAAAGTTAAATGATATTAAGAATAATTCTCATAAGTTAAAATATCAAATTGATTGTAATTATTAATATTATTTATTAATATGCGAAATGCAAGACGTATTTATGATATTTGAATTAATTAACTCATCATTGTGTCAAATTCCATACATCTACAAAATATTACGCCTTTCTAAAATATTTTCAGTGTTATTAGAATTGTTTTGTACAATATTTCAAATAAATCCATGTTAGTCCTTAGGTTTTCCCAAATCACTCCAGTTCTGATAAAAAAAGGTCAAAATTACGCATCTATTATTAGCAAATAATTCTAATTCTTTGCGAGTCTTCCACGATTCAAATAGATTCAAGTCAAGCAGCAAGTTAATATGTATCTGCATTGATCCTCTTCTCCACATCGTCTACATAAGAAGCCCCCATTTTTAACACGATAAAGCAATTTAATTTTGTTTAGATGTCTGAGTCTGTCTGTGTATCTATCTGTCTTTTTGTAAAGTAGTTAGTCATAGTCGTTTCGTAAATGTTCAAAAGTTCTCCCATCCTCCTGAATACACATAAAAAGCCTACTTTCAAAATTATGTCCGACTCGTTGAAGCATTACCGGTGTTATTTCGTTAAATGCTTCAACGATTCTTTGACGCATATTTTCAGGAGTAATTTAGAATTTTTAATAACCCTACTAACTGATGTGCGTGATAAATGATGTTCCCTTGCGATTATCCTTTTGACGTGTGGGGATCATTGATAACTGCTTCTTGAATTATAGTTATAGTTTCAGGATCTTTGGTTACTGGACTTTCGCAAACTTTTTTTATTAATACTATCATCGGGGAACTTTTCTACTATTCTTCTCGTTGTTTCTCTTAAATTTCGAGCACATTCTCCATAAGTTAAAATAATTTCTTTCTTTACTTGGTTTTATAAAAATCTTGCTTTGTTAATTTTTTGATTATAATGTAAAATCAAATTTGACATTTATTGTCATCATATACGACTTATTTAAAAAATTTAATTTCAAGGCATCATACTCTTTTGCCATAGCGGGGTCATTCCATTATGCAATTGCCCTTTTTTAAGGTTTTATAAAATTAAGAATTTAAATCGAAAATTATTGTTTTTAGTGAAAAAAAACTATCATATGATAAAGAAAAATTGTTACTTTTTTTAATTTTGGCATTTGAAAGTATTGTTATGCTTTTAAAAGTGCATGTGTGGAGCTCTAGCTCAAAACCAAAAAACTTTTGTTTTGGGTCAATTGAAGATAATTAGGTCCATATTGACTGGTAAAAGTTTCATGTTGATATCTTTGTTAATAACGCCACAGTTTGACTACCGTGGGACACCGTGTATATTTTTTTGAAAAAAAAAAATAATTTCGGGTAATTGATTGTTATTCCTCGTAGCATTGTAAATTTTGTAAAATAATTTTTTTTTCGAAAAAAAAAACTTCAAAAAAATGAATAAAAAACAAGAAAAAAAATTGATCCTTTAATTGATTTTTAGCAAAAGTGACAACTTTAATCATTCGCATCACAATGAAAAAAAAATTGGTTTGAACGTTTGAGGGTTTCTTTGGGGGTTTCTTTGGGATACTTTGAGGTCGAAAAAAAAACAAAAAAGTACTTTGTTTACTCGGCTGTGCCTCGTAAGAAAAAAGCACTCTCGTGTACTAAAAACTAGGTTCGCGTACTCGGTGCGTAACATACTATTTTTTCATTGCTCTACGACCATTTTTTGCCAAGTTACAGGCTTTTAAAATCACTTAAAAATTTAGGATGTTTTTTATATCCTTTAATTTTTTTAATTGTATTTAATTTTTCTTAAACAAATTTTATTTTTGTATGTTAAATTCCAGGTGCTATTACAAAATTCCAGGTAAAAAACGTGTTTTTTCAGAAAAAAATATTAAATTCCAGGTATTCCAGATAGGAATCTAAATTCCATGCGTATTCCAGGTTTTCAAGGTTTTCCACGATTGGTTTCCCAGGATTGGTGGGAACCCTGTAATATCGATGAATCTTCAACCAAATCTCTGTTCGTAAATAAAAATCGCATTTGCATAGCTGAATTTAAATTGCCCTAGATTAAAAATTGTTACACATATTTTAATCTTTTTTTTTTCATGAAATCATAGATTAATACATCTAGAATGAACATAAAGTATAATATTTAGTAATTATTTTCAGGAAGAGGTTAAATTTTTAACTTAAAAGTAAGGTATTTTTTGGTAGCTGATGAAATCATGTTTTCCTTAAAAAAGTCAAAGTTTAAGGTACTGGAAAAATTAATTATGCCTTTTGGAAAACTGGGAATATGATTTTTACGTGCACTGAAGTGTTATATTTTATTTATTTATTTATTTATTTAAATTTACAATTTTTATATATTTATAAATGTGAATCCGCCTAAACTAGAAGGTTTGTGCAGCGGAAAATTTATTATTATACATAGATTATTTCTTTTAAAGGATGACAATGTAAGTTTTAGATAACAACAACAAAAAAGTGATATAAACGACCTACTATTCGTTTTTTTGATCGCGTTAATTTTGTTTCCCCCTGTTTTGGCCAACAATCTAGGAAATTCCACCACCGTGCGTCGGCCGATCTTGGGAAAGCATCCACATGATGCACAGTGGCGGAATATTCGAAAAAGCTGGCCAAAATTCAATTTATGCGGATTTTTGAGGTAGCTGGATAGGAAAATTATATATTTTTTAAGAAATGGCGGATCCAATATGGCAGACATAAATGTCAAAAGTTTTAAAAAAGTTTTTTAAAATTAGGAATATGCAATTTTTGAGGTCGCTGATTACGAAAATGATATTATTTTTTTTTAAGGAAATGGCGGATCCAATATGACAGATATGAACGTCAAAAGTTTGAAAAATTTTGTTTAAAATTATGTATATGGGATTTTTGAGGCGTTTTTTTGGCGATTTTAGGAAATTCAAAACTACCGTATTATACGAAGTTGGGATTTGGTCACTTTTTTTAATAATTTTTGGTAATTTTTTTTTTTCAAAAAATGTATCATTACAGTTTTTTTTATTATTTTTTTTTCAAAATGGGGCAAAATGTGGTGAAGACTTGTGTCACAAGCTAGCTAAAAGTTCAGGCTTTCTAACAGTGCCTATATCAAAATTTATTGTGTTATAACTGTCTAATATAGTGTAAAATACCTATAAAAATAGGTCCTAGAACGACAATAAACCATTACAATTACAATTATATCATAGCTTAATCAGGGTTAATCAGCAACCAAATCTCTGTTCGTAAATAAAAAGACTTAAAAAAATCGCATTTGCATAGCCTAATTTAAATTGCCCTAGATTAAAAACTGTTACACATATATTAATCTTTTTGTCACGAAAACATAGCTTAATACATCTAGAATGAACATGAAGTATAACATTTAGTAATTATTTTCAGGAAGAGGTTAAATTTTCAGCTTAAAAGTAAGGTATTTTTTGGTAGCCGATGAAATCATGTTTTTCTTAAAAACGTCAAAGTTTAAGGTACTGGAAAAAATTAATTATGCCTTTTGGAAGACTAGTAATATGATTTTACATGTACTGAAGTGTTATATAAACGACCTACTATTCGTTTTTTCGATTGCGTTAATTTTGTTTCCCCCTATTTTGGCCATCAATCTAGGCAATCCGCCACTGTGTGCCTTTTAAACAGTTTGAACAAAATTCAATTAAATTCGGCAGACGTAACCTTGCACAAAATTCATTCAAACACTTCGACTCCAAACGTGTTTGATATATGTTTGATACAATGTATCAGGTACAATGTAGAATATTCTACTTATTATTTTAAACAAACAGTATTATACTGTTTGTTTAAAATAAGTAAAGCTTATAAGTAGAATATAATAGCACGCAAAAAAATAAATGTATACTTAAAACAGGACTCGGTTGGGGCAACCAGATACAGCACAACTATTTTTTCGGTTGCTGCAACCAAAAGGGTATCAACCCAACTTGTTGTGGTTATCAGAAACAAACGTTAAGATCTGGTAGCTATACTCCATTTAATGAGAGAATACGACTCTGACGTCACAGTGCGAAAACTAAATAGCACTCTGTAGGGTAATTGGCATTTATTTCTTAAAACTTAATACATAATTTTTATATAGAATATGTATATCTAAAAAACATTTATTAGGTATTAAGAAATAAATTCTAATTACCCTACATAGTGCTATTTAGTCTACGCGCTGTGACGTCAGAGTGGTATTCTCTCATTAAATGGATTATAGCTACCAGATCTTAAATAGGTTTGTTTCTGATAACCATAACAAGTGGGGTTGATACCCTTTTGGTTGCAGCATCCGGAAAAACAGTTGTGCCGTATTTAACTATCTGGTTGCCCCAACCAAGTCTTGTTTTAAGTATACATGTATATATAGTATTATTAATTTAAGCCATTTCGCCTCAATGATTATTTATATCGATAAAAAATCTAAAACAGAAAATAAAATTAAAAAAAAATTAAAATAAAAAAGTTTTTATCAAATTAACTTCTCTAAACGTTTTCAATAAAAACGCTTTTTCCAAATTAAATCTCTACACCTTTTTATTGTTACGGGTGTCGTTGTTTCAATTATACTCGGCGCATTATCTATCTGAGTAACAAATTGGATCAAGGAAGCTATGATTAGTGGTTTAAAAATGACTTTTAGTAATATTTTTGTAGCCCATTGTGCTTTTGATAATTTTTAACATTTAGGTTAAATTGACTGTCATTTTACGTCTTACAAATAATAACAAAATCTGTTTAAAAAGTAAAACTTTGTTCAAAATTATAATAAAAGTAAGTTTTTATTCATAAAGTGCTATTATAAACTTAAATTTAACATTACCTGAATAAAATTACGGACCAGTATTATTTTAACCAAAAAATTCTCTGTTATAGTGTTTACTTCAAAAATTTATAGAGCACTGCATTATATTACTTCATTTAAACAAAATGTTTATAGATTGATGCTTTAGTTTTCTTTTTATGCACTTTTCTTGTTATTTCTTCTTGCTAAAGCAAATTATTTGGAATTTTTTATAAATGTCTTGATTGACAATAAATTTTAAACAAGATGAAAACCTTACATAAGGAACTAAATATATTCTGCCAACCAAATAACAAGAAACAAATGACCATCAACTCAGATAGATAATGCGCGGAGTTTACCTCGAAATGGCAAATTTTGATATTTGTCATAATTTGATTGATAAAACCAAAATTGCACAAATTCTTTCAAAAACTAATAATTATCTTTGAAAACGGGATCAGATTAGATCCCGAAACGTTAGAAGTTAACTTTTATTCAGTTTTTCTTTTTTAATTATTTTAACGATTTATCAAGAATTTTATTAAAAATTCTTTATTTAGGCAAAATTTTAAAACTTTGGTAAGTTATTGACTAATAATATTTTTTAGGTTAAGAAGATATAGCAGATAAGTATTATTTAAAACGCAATACCTTACCAGCGCATCTAGAAATAGGTGCGCCTGATAAGAACATTTTAATTATATTTTCTGTTTTAGATTTTTTATCAATATAATCATTGAGGCGAAATGGCTCAAATTAATAATACTATAAATATATATACGCCTCAAATAAATTATAGATTCTATATACATGTATACATTTAATTTTTTGCGTGCTCTTATATTCTACTTATAAGCTAAACAAACAGTATAATACTGTTTGTTTAAAATAATTATAGCTTATAAGTAGAATATTTTACATTGTAGGTTTATACATATGTATAAACCTATATCTAATATAGTCATAATATGACATATTATGTACAAAATCGTAAATGATGTATTCTATACATCGTTTAATATTTTTCTTTTTTTAATTCCGTCGTTTGTACATTTGTTTTAATTATTGGTGTTTTCTTTCAGGTTCTTTTACAGAGTCACTTTTATATTTGTCATTGAACCTGTTTTTTTTTTTTTTTAATAAATTAACACTGTTAATACATTGTTTTATTTACTATTTTAGTACCATCGCGGCCAATAAATCCAGCTACACCCAAAAATGATTCATATTAAAACCAACTTTTAAATTTTACAGACATCTGTAATACTTAACTTAAATTTTGACAAGATATATCAAATTGACACAAATAATTAAATTGACATAGGTAATTTTTTCAATAATGCCTTTAAGTGAATTAAAAAAAAGGAAGCAATCGAGGAAGCAATTCTTACAGCAAATCTAAATAATTAATTGGATATTTCAACGAATACGGTTTGCCGCGCGAAAAAGAGAATAGAAGAACAAAGTGTAATATCTAAATAATTTTTCACATTTTGCTTGAACTCAAGTTTTGGTATAAAATTAACAAAACAGGACATTACCTTCCAAACATATATGGTTATAACAAGCCACGAAACGAGGACTAGTATTTTAGAATAATAAAGAACAACTCTTTAAATTTATTCCTGTTAAATTTTAAGTAAGTAAGAATTGTTTTAAGAATATTTCTGGAAAAAAAAGTCAAGCAGTATTTTAGTTCCGTCACGATATGCCAAACATGTATTAGTTAAACTTGGCCATCACCAAGGAATTTTAACAGTATCTTCCGAAAACCATCATCTGCTGCGATTTTGCTGTTAACGGTTATGAATATCTTAGACCACCTTCTACCAACATCCACTGAAACTTAAACTGACCTCAGGACTAGCGTATATTTAGACCTTGACTGTTTTATACTTGTATATATATACAATATATTGATATTAATAAAACTGAAATATAGTTAAATTAAGAAATTCTTGATCCTTACTCATATTGGAGTTGATTTAAATAAACCATAGAAAAAATGTTATCTCTCCAAAATATATAGTTGTTTATTATTTCAAAATGACTAACCCTATTTTTTTAAAATGACATGACTCAAAAATAACACGATATACGCAACTCTAATTTTAAATATTGGGTATTCCGCAAGGATCTTTGCTGTAGCTGGATTTAATGGCCGTGATGGTACTATAGTAATGCTAATAGAATGTTCAAAATTATTAAGAGTTTCAGTAAGCAATTAAACTCCATAGTCACGATAGTGGATATGTTACAGTAAAAGCCCGAAGTTTGGTTAAT
The DNA here is from genome assembly GCA_958510825.1 of Brachypterus glaber. Classification (NCBI taxonomy): domain Eukaryota; kingdom Metazoa; phylum Arthropoda; class Insecta; order Coleoptera; family Kateretidae; genus Brachypterus; species Brachypterus glaber. The sequence continues at coordinate 20,715,201 of OY294046.1, forward strand.
CCTAGGATTGACGTGTTAAACCTAGGATTTACCAATCAGATGTGGTAAAAGTACGAAAAAATGTATTATCTATATAATTTTGTACTTCTACCACGTCATAACGGTCAATCTTAGGATTTTCCATTTCATATTGGTTAAAGCCAGTTTTGGTTTGTAACAAAGTTCTTGTTGGCGGTTATATCTATTAAGTACTGAAAAAGAAAACAAAAAGTACAAAAAGTAGATTTTTTATTAACACACTGTTATACTCCGCATATTATTCAAGTAAAACTATAAATCATTTAACATTATGTTTCATGTAAATTTATAAAAGCTTACTTGTTGTTACATGAAATTTGGAATTGCATAGTTTTTCGGAATTTTATCACTTTCGCGGATGTTCCTGCTAATAAAATAAGTGTAAGAGGAGCAGTGCGAAAATGTCTTTATCTGGCGGACAAGGCTTCCAAAGATATAACTGTACTCGAAAATGTTCTACTAAAAGATGTTTATGTAAATCATCCGGCAAACTATGCAATTCAAAATGTCATGGAAGTTTATCATGTACTAGTACATGATAAACTTCCATTGTCCAAACATTGTTAGCTAACAAGTAGGCTTTTATAAATTTACAATAAACAAAGGTATGAATGCTTCATAACTTTACTTGAATAATATGTAGAATATAAGAGGGTCTTAGATAAAAAAATCTACTTTTTGTTGTTTTTTTCTTTTTCAGTACTTTGTTAATAGATATAACCGTCAACAAGAACTTTTTTTACAAACCAAAACTAGCTTTTATCCCAGGGGTATATTTATTGGACAATCCTTGTACACTTATCCAACAATCTTCTATAAGCCTTGACAATTCCTTCTTTCACAATCATCTGCAATCCTCCAGAATCCTTCACAATCATCTACAATCTTCCACAATCACCTGAAATCTTCCCACAATCTTTAACTATCTTCATTAAAATTTTCTACTATCTTTTTGAAAATCTTTGACAATCTTTCACAATCCTTTGATTCTCACAATCCTTGTACACTTTTTTTCAATAAATAAACCCCTCGCTTTTATTAATATGAAATGGAAAATCCTAGGAGTCCGAAATTATATAGATAATACATATTTTCGTACTTTTACCACATCTAATTGGTAAATCCTAGGTTTAACACGTTAATCCTAGGACTAACCAAACTTTGAGCTTTTATTGTAACAGATATACATCCATCCAGTTATACAAGATAGTAAGGGACGCGGCCCGTTTTACACCACAGAGCGCAAAAATAGCATAATTATGCATAAATCGTAGTGTATCAAAAATTTAACAGATGTCGGTACTGTTTTCCTAGAAAGGGTCCTATCCAAAGACTCGCATAACAAGCATAGTACATAAGAATGCGATGCAGGGTTGGCTTGATGTGTCGTCATGTATCTTGTAATGGTTGTTATGCGAGCCACTGGATAGGCCTTAAGTTGTAATTGTAACCTAAAAATTTGACGTTTTCCTTGTGTTCAATATAATTTACGTTAGTAAAATATGTAGAATATGCTAATTTAGTGTGAGTGTATGAAGAATAAACCAAAAAGTAAGTTTTTCAATACCATACAAAATAACATTAAGTATAACCATTTTTTTATGTTTCTCTTCTTTTATTAGCTTTAACGACCTTCAATCATTGTCATAGACAAAAAATGTCACAATATTTTATATGTTAAAAGGTACGAGTTTTTAACCAATGATGTAGCTTAAAAATCGCGGGAATTTTAAACTACTATCTTGCATAATTGGACGCACTATAGGTATAGTAATACTGGGTATAAATATAAACAAGCCATAAAGATATGTAATGCTACGCATTCCATTATATATTATTCACAGTAAATGGTATATTGCATTTTCCAAATACTTAAAAAAAAATAATTTTCAAAAAAAATAACAAAATTACATTTAAAATAAAAAGATATTTTCTCACTACCAACTAGGTAAGTTCACTTTACTTATCAAAAAGCCGACAGTAATGCAAAGTACTATATCGAGCACACTTAGTGATAGATGAAATCAATACAAACAAAACCGTAACTAGACAGAAAAAACCACTTACCGCTGAAGGACACGAAGACTACTATTCTTAATTTTATAGAGTGATTCCATAAAAAAATAATTTTTTAAATTGTCACACATATAAATGTCAAAAATATTATTAATAAAATACGATTTTAACTCCTGGTAGTGAGAAAAACGTAATGCGCTACTCGTAGGTAAGTTTTTTTTTGTCTTCGTTCGTGTTTATGGACCTCAGCTCCGCTTCAGTCCACAAAATACGACCTCACTAGGAGCGCAAATAACTGTCTTTGAAAAATAAAAAATTATTGAAAAAAAAAAATTTTTCAAAAAAAAAAGTTTTCGAAAAAAACAAAAAAAAAATCTAAAATTTTTCAATTATTTAAATTAAATTTTCTTTTTGCGGAAGACGAATACTAAAAAAATTTTTTTTTTTAATCGATATTTTTATTTTTATTTTCTTTTGGTACACTTGACCCTATAAAAGTATTTTTTCCTGAAAAAAATACGTTAATCGGAATTTTCTTTCAGCTTTTTTCGATTTTTTTTTAAGTTTAACCCCACATAACTAGTGTTTTTGGGGGTACTTTCAAAAACTTGATTTTTCCTGAAAATTTTAAGTCGATCGAATTATTCGTTCTTGAGTTATCGTGTTCACAAAAATCGTGACATGAGACGGACAGACAGACAAACGGACAGATAGACAGACGGACATTTGAAAAAAAAGTTCCTTATTTTTTCATGAAAGAAATTTATATTCAAGAATTTTTTGTCTAGGACGATTTTTGTTTTTTTTTGAAATTTCTACTACCGTATATTATTCTAGCGCAGGCGCTGTGAATAATATAATAAGACATGCACGTCTAAAACTTGTATATTGTAACTACTGGTGCTTATTATTGTAATGGCATATTTTTGATAGTTTTATATTGTATTGTATTGTATAAACATATATTAATGTGAAGAACAACACATAAAATTTTGAAGAAAATCTGTGCTGAGCTAGGAAACAATGAATCCGTGCCATGTTCTTTGTATTACTATACAGGGTTATTCAGAAATAGGGTCATTAATTTTAAGGGGTGATTCTACATAGGAAAATATGAAATAAAGTTCATATGAACATATGTCTAAGAATGCGTCGTAAGGGAGCTAGGTCCCTTTAAAAGTGGCTAAACATTCTGTTTTTAATCAGGAACCCTTTGAGATATAGCAACAAGGTTTTGCACGAGAAAATCTTAATAAGGCCCATCTTCATATGTTATTTTTATGTAGTTATTTTAATCAGGAGCATGCGAAAAGTGCCTTATCAATTTTTTGTCCCAAAATTTTTTTTTATAAATTTGTAATTTTATTATTGGAACATGATTCCTCAGGTCAAAATACATAAAAAAGGTACTCTTGTTGTAATACTGTAGGATTAACCGTTTTCGAGAAAAAAATATTTGAAGGTGAAAGAACAATGTTAAAAATAGGCCGTTTTTGGCCTATTCGTGAAAACGTATAGATTAGGACATGCTGAATACGATTTCGGCCTTTAAAATTACATAAACGGTGTGGAAAACTGTTTTTGCAACAGGAGCCGATAGGCGAGTGGCTTAATCAGGTGAATGATTAATAGCTATTATAAGCGAGTAGAATACTATACTTTATCCACGGGTGATTACGCCACTCGTCTATCGGCTTGTCGCAAAATTCTCCCTCACTGATTAATAGCAATTATTATACGTTCGTTAAATAATATGCTATACTGTAATATACTGTACTATTTTTCGTTAGCTCAGAATTGAACTAAACTTGAGAGCAAAAAAATCGATCCACCTAAAAAATGGCAATTTTTTAAATTAAAATATTTCGAAAACTACTTAATGGATTTTACTGATTCTTTTTTTCTTTTAAAGCTTAAACATTCTCTACTTTTGTTTTTATTTAGAATTAAGAAAAAAAGTACTTTTGTATTAACAGCAACAAAAAATGTACAACTACATTTTTTGCCCCATCTTCTATGACTTTCATGGTACGCCACTGCAACTGTTTATCAAATTGTTTAAGTCTTTCTTAATGCCGCAGTTTTAATAAATATTTTCTTTTTTATTTTTTATATTTTTACTTCTGGTTTAGTAGATATCAGGATTTTCCTGAAAATTATCGTTTCAGTTAACTCACAAAGTACAATAATACATGAATTTGGTTGAAGCTGTGCTTTACATTTGAAGCTTAACCGAGTTATGTTTTTTTTTTCCAATCAAGTTTATCAAAAACATTAAATATATTTGATAAACTTGAGTAAAAGATAAAAAGGTCACTCCATCCAGCGGCGGTTCTGGGAAATTACCGTTGAGCCACCGTCAGACAGCAATAGAAAGTTGCCCCAGGATGAAAAAACTCTAGAAGAAGTAAAATACTTGAGATTCAAATAAAAAACAACGACTCCCAAACCAGAAGTAAAAATATAAAAAAATAAAAAATAAAATATTCATTAAAACTGCGCCAATAAGAGACTTTAAAAAATTGATAAAGATTTTTTTTTTTAAGACCATGCAAGTCCTAGAAGATGGGGCAAAAAACATAGTTGTACAGTTTTTGTTGATGTTAATACAAAAATACTTTTTTTAATCATTCTAAATAAAAACAAACGGATGTTTAAGCTTTAAAACAAAAATAGAATCAGTCAAATCCATTAAGTAGTTTTCAAAATATTTCAATTAAAAAAATGGCAAATTTTTAGGTAGATCCATTTTTTTTCTCTCAATTGTATTTTAACCTTTTTACAAAAAAAAAAAACAAAACAATCTTCCACGCCGTTTCCGTCACTTTTGAGAACGGAATCGTGTTCAGCGTGCCCAAATCTAAAAAAAAATATATTTACACCTTTATTTGAGTTTTTTTCTTAGTTTTTGATGTCCATTTGCCCGGCATCATTGAAATTTTTCGTCCCAGAACCGTGAAATTTCACCTTCAAATGATTTTTTCTCAAGAGTCCCTTTTTTGTGTATTCTGACCTGAGGAATCATGTTCCAGTAATAAAATTACAAAAAAGTTACATAGAAAAAAGTTTGGGACAAAAAAATGACAAGGCTCCCCCATTTCGCATGCCCCTGGTTAAAATAAGTACATGAAAATAATATACGAAGATGGTCCTTATTAATATTAGCTCATATTCAAAACCTCGTTGTGGTATCTCAAAGGGTGCCTGAGTTATTAAATAAAAACCGATTTTTTTAGCCACTTTTAACGGGCTTAGCTCTCTTGCGACGCATTTTTAGACTTATGTTTATAGAAACTTATTTTTAAATTTTCCTTTGTAGAATCACCCCCACCAAAATTAATGACCCTATTTCTGAATAACCCTGTAGGCACTACAATCTATTTTATTGTTTTCCCCACTCACTAAATGCGTCTGTATACAATTAACTTTAAAAAAATTGAATTATTTTTATTATAGCATTATAATATATTATAGTTCAAAAGTTTCAGCCGGTTTTGAATTTTACTCTTATTCCGTAAAATTTTTCCTATTGTACACTTTAAGTTATGTAAAAGTTATTTAAACACTACACTACACCTAAGCAACTTGAAGTTTTTAATAACTGATTTATTAATCGTCTATTCCAGGAACGGGGGGTAAACTTACATCATATTTAGTCCTTTTAGTGTTATTACCGCTTATATAAGGGGAACTAGGGAACGCATACGGGGACACTTTTCTTTTCGGTTTTTCCTGTTTCTCTTCTTCTTTCAACATCTCGTTGGCTTTTTTGATCAAATCTTCTTCGGAAAGAGCGCTTAAAACGCTCCCGGAAGGTTTTTCCATGTCTGGATTTTTGTTGCTGTTTAGGTTCATTTTAATCGGGATATTCTTCTTGGGCAAAACCAGGGGGATTGTTTCGCTGGTGAGATCCAAGTTGTCGTCTGGAGAAGTGTTGCTACGTTTCGAAAACATTTTTGGAATCATTAGGGGAATTGTTAGGTTGGTGCTCGAAGAAGGTTGAACTGGAGCCGATTCTGTAACCTAAAATAGGAAAATTTAAAATACATTAAAAAATCTAAGCAGGGATGACTAGTCACTTCATCTTAGTCTTACTTTGTTCTTTCGTTCTCTTTCGTTAGTTTTCGGTTTTTAGACTTAGCTTTTCTCCTTTCGGGTAGCGCCACACAATAAAAGAGCATCGCAGTTCCCCTCGATTACCCTTAAGCTTAGAGGTACGATACGTGGATTTTTTTTTGGCTAAAGTACCGCAATATTCTCAAAAAGAAACGCGCTTTGTCTTGCTTTGGCAGCCCCATAAATAATTTCTGACATTTAAATTTTTTAATTTTGGACATCTATCAAATTTTAAATTAGTTTAAAAAATGTTTAATTTCTTAACGTAATACAAATGTAAAGTATATTTTGGTGTAAAAAGTTATAAAATACATTAATGTACTAAATAGGATCTCAACATTCAATATTTAATTAAAATTATTCTACACAGCCTGAAAATAAATCTGCACTCATAGAATACAATAATATTGTGTAAAGGTAAATTTTTAATAATAATTGATCATTTTTATACTGCAATAAACGACTTATTTTCATTTTAGAGAAACATGCTATGAATGGGAGAAGATCTTTCATATTTTTAGTATTCTACACATATATTTTTGCACATAAATACTATATTGGGTTAAAACAAGAATTAAAAGGTTAATTTAATCAACATTTCGAAAATGAAGATAATTCCTAATATACTATATATACTATAGTACAAGGGCGATTATTTACACTCAGGAGGTGGCCAACATTTAATGACGAATCACATGACTTTTTAGATCCCAATTTAAAAGAAAAATAAGGACTGAACAAATAATATGAATACTTTTTATAGTTTTAAATTAATTATATTTTTTTGAATTTTAAGAAAATTATTAGTAATTCTAGCCTCATGTTCCAATCTTACGCTACTCAGGACTAGAATTATTTTGTAATTCTTGGTTATTGAATATAAATCTTACTAAATTATTATTATAAGACTAAACTATAATATTATGTAATTAAGTATATTTATTACATAATATTACTTCATTAAATTTTAATTGGCAAAGTTGCATTGAAGGGGGATAATACCCCATGTGGTACTGTTCACAGTAATGCCTGATAAAATCACTTGCACGCAGACCAAATGCCCATTATGATAGTGCATACTACCTTCTGTGGACCACCGGCTTATAGCGACTTCCAAACCACTGTTTTAAGGCACAGATAATTTTTTTGTACACAATTCTTAAAGTAGTCCCTATTCTCCCCTCCACCGATAGGTTTCCTTCTTTTATAGAAATTGAACAAAGTATTATTTCTGCTCCCTAGCTTAATTTAAGGCAAGTAGAATTAAATTTAATAGTTTATGATAATTCCGCAAAACGAGCAGCCTTACTGTATAGTCGGCCACAATTCTCCATATCACAAGGTTTTAAAATATTTTTATATAATATATATTATGTTTACAAACATATTGAGGGAAGTCAATAGTTACTCGTTTTTGAGGTGACGTGAGCTGGTGCTATATGGAGTGACTATACTTCAGTTCAAAAAATGCTTTTAAATCCTCTTATATTATTGCTAAGATAATACATAATTTTCTTACCTTAGTATTTTATTTAATAGATAAGTATATTTTTTAGATTTTTAATGGGAATTATTGCTAAGATAATACATAATTTTCTTACCTTAGTATTTTATTTAATAGATAAGTATATTTTTTAGATTTTTAATGGGAATTAGGGTTTTAAATCTTACTTATAAAACATTATTTATAAAATTCTATTCTACTGATACCTGCCTAAATCAAAAAATTTACATTGTCAAATGAATGTAATAGGGTTGCCGTCTTGAGTTAATGAAGGCTTCTACATATATTTTTTTTCGGCTCCGGCACCGGAACCTTATAAAATGAAATTCCAAATCTCGTATCCCTAAGCTTAAGGGGAAAAGAGGGGAAATTTTCGATTTTCATTTGTTGTGTGGCGCTACCCGAAAGGAAGAAAAAAACGAAAACCAGAGCAGAAACGGACCAAGTACAGATGAAGTGACCCTAGGGATGACGGTGGTTTTAAAATAGTGGAGTTAAAAATTTGCGCCCTTGGCCTAGTAAGCGCCCCTCGCGCCTCTGTAGCCTTAAAAAAATTAATCTAAACTCAAAATTGATTTTGTAGTACAGAGCTGAGTAAAAATTGGTGGAAATTAAATTAATCTTTAGGGGCAGTTTTTGAGAAAATCGATTTTCAACTGTTTTTATATCTTTTTCATTGTATGCAAAATTTTTATTGGAGACAGTTGCGCACCCGTGGGGGCTGACGGGCTGCAGCTAAGTTTTATAAAACGCAATATTGCGTTTTAGAAAACTTAGCTTATTAGAAACGTATAAATAAATATAAAACGCAATATTCTAAAGAATATTGCGTTTTATAAAACTTAGCTTAGAAACTTGTTTTTTTTTACTAACTAATTTTATAAGATTAATTATTTATTTAAAATCTGAATTACAGAATAAGGTAAAATATTTAATCTTATTATTACTGTAGCGTCTTTAATATCACTACAGGAAAACGTATCCTTATTATCCTAACATTCAATTTATTTATTTCTTCTTTTAATACCATTTGTTTGCACTTGCAAAATATGCATTTTCAAAATTAAAAATATTTTTTTACCCACTTATTTTTTAATTATGTAATTGTTATAAATTAAATTATTTATTAAATAAATAACTAGCTTATTATACAAGGTTATTTTTTTAAATGGCACAGAACCTTTATCTTTTTTGTGTAACTAGATAGAGATGTGCTTCTTTGAGCAAAGTTATGTCTAAGAACATATTCTACCTGTTGGTGTAATTTTTTGACTACTGACACTTCCGGTTTTACCGGAATCTACCCTAATTTTGTTTTTTTTTAATGGAACACCCTGTATACTTTAAGATTGTTTAATTAATGACACAATTTGGAGTATATATATAGAGAAAGTTTATTTCAACTAACAAAATTAACCATCTTTCCTTTAACTAAAAATTAAAAAAATTGAGGAGGAATGGGAAAGAAGGAATATTCAGAAACTAAAGAATAATAAATTGAAGTTTTCCTAGATTAGCTGTACGCTATATGTATTATTTTCTTTCTCAAAATTAATGGACCTTAGGCTTATTTGGGGCTCTCCATGATTTACCGTGTATAGTATCATATGAATAAATAAATAAAATAAATTAGTTAGTTTTCGAACGAGAGTCTCGGTAGCTCAGCTGGTAGAGCGCTAGGCCGGAAACCGTGGGGACCCTCGTTTGAATCCAGACTGAGACTTTACTTTTTTCTAATATTATCTTCTTTCCGATATGTCACTAACATTTTCTTTCATAATTTTTTACATACAAATAACTTTTTATTGTTTCTATAAATATTATTACCCGAATATATACGTTTGTACCATTAATTAGACAATTTTGGACCATATCCTGTTTAGAAGTAACTTAATTAAAAAAAAAACATAAGGTTTTAGCCAAAGATCAATACGGTTTCAGCAGTAATATTTCCACACAACATGCAATCACTAAGCTTTTAAAATTTATTTACAAGAACTTGGACTCATCTCGATACTCAATTGGTATCTTCCTTGACATAGCAAAAGCGTTTGACACCATAAATCATCAGCAATTAATTAATACACTGGAAAAATATGGATTTAGAGGTAAAATACTAGACCTTATTAGGAGTTATCTACAGAATAGAAAGCAAATGGTTCAAATAGATGGAGAACTCAGTGACCCACTAACCGTGGTAACTGGAACTCCACAAGGCACCGTGTTAGGGCCATTGCTTTTTATTCTGTATATAAACTGTTTATTTTTGCAAATTAATACAGGAACAGTAATTAAATTTGCTGATGATACCGCTATATATGTCGAGGGAGATACCTGGAAGGAGATGATAAAGAAGTGTGAGGCATGCCTACAAAAACTAAAAAATTGGTTCGACTGTAAATTGCTAAAACTAAACTTTGATAAGTCAAAATTTGTTGCATTTAGTATATATGAGAATTCCCAGCCTGTAATAAACCACCTAAATATCCACACTGAATCATGTAACACAAACCCTTGCTCTTGCATTAAAATTCAAAAAACTAATTATGTAAAATATTTAGGAGTATGCATAGATTCACATTTACGGTGGGATTTCCATGTTTCTACTTTATGCAACAGATTAAGATAAATTCAATACTGCTTCTGCATTCTTCGAAATATTTTGTTAGCTAAATTAATAAGGAATGTTTATTATGCCCTTGTTCAATCATTGCTCTCATATAGTCAGTTGGTTTGGGGTGGGACCAATATAACATTAATTTCATTTGTAGAAATAATACAAAAAAAATTATTAAAACTATATTGAATAAGCCAAATCGTTATTCAACAAATTTGATTTTTTCTGAACTAAATATAATGAATTTACAACAGTTATATCTATTAGAAATTTCAAAATATTATTTTCAAAATAAGTCAGTTATAAATCCGCCTAATCATGAATATCACACACGATCAAAAGAAAATCCACAAAAAAATAAAAGTATAAATCAAAAAAATTTTACATACCATGTTCACAAACTTTACAATCTTATGCCAATAGACTTAAAAGTAAATACACAGGCATATAAAACTTTTGTTAACAAAGTCAAAAATTGGATAAAAAATACAGAAATTAATTTAAAATTCATTATTTTTATTTTACATAAACGTTAAAAAAATATATAGCAATAAAATAAATAACCTACGAGACAATAATTAACTTCGAAAATCGAATTCAAGTATCCATAGGCCACGTACAAACTATTTATATCTTTTGTGGCCAATATAAGAAATTTTTCTCGTTTATTATAAAGTAATTCAAGTCTCGCTTAATTTATTATTATTATTGCATGCAATTTATTATATTAGTTAGGAACTTTTTTTATGTATGAAGTATTGTAATAATCTATATTAAGCGAAACAATAAATAAATAAATAAAAATAAAAAAATTGATCTAATAAAAACATATAAAATGACACGTTACTCGACCTATTGCATTCAAATTTAGTTTTGAAACTTCCAATCCCCCTCACCACTTAAAATTTTAGGGACTCTTCAGATCGTTAATTCTACTGCCAAAACGAAGTTGCAACCAAATTTTCATGAGTGGACAATTTTTTTCTTTTATTTTTCCTATTTTACCTGTACTAAATAAGCTTCTTATATTGAGATAAGAGCCCTTAATTGTTTGAAAGAAAAAAAACGTAAACATTACAATACCTACTTTCCAAAGTCCAAACGAAAACATTATTTCAAAATTTTAAAAACCTTTTAAATTTAAATCCTTTTGTGAAAATCGCTCGCTTCATTTTCGAGTCATCTTTTTAGCTTGCCACATATCCAGCATTGTCTTGTTTTATTTTAATTACATCTTTTGTATAAATTAACGATAATTTTGAAAAAAGTAAAATAAATCTATAGTTTCACTAATTTTTTGGCCTCTAAATGTTCTTAGTATGTACATTTATTTATTTATTTATGTATAATTTACTACAGGTCCAAATAAGCTTTTGGCTTGTGCTAGGGACTCTCCATTAATTTTAATAAAAATATTCCAAATCGTTTGTGTTGTTTACAATAATTTTAACTTCAAATTTATTATTTTAGCTTCTTTCATTGCTACATATAGCAATCTTGAAATTTTAGTCTTGTTTTGATTTAATTAAAACCATTTTGATACATTTGAATAATTTTTAATTCATTTTAACATAATTTCCGATAAAACTTTAAAAATATATGTTCGCAAAAATTCAATGGTCATGTAAATTTAGCAGCATTGCATGCCATTTTTTCGACTTTAAAGATAAGTTTTTAAGTATAATATTTATTAAAACAGTGATTTATAAAGTGTGTTTTATGTAATATGTCCCACTTAATATCTGTTGTATGGTTTTACACCAAATATTCCTGATTTATAAAACGAGTATTCGTAAATCTTATCTTAAAACAATCGGAAATAACTTAGTTTAAGAAAATTTGACCAAAATTATACCTTTTCCAAATCAGATTGCACAACTTTAATTGCCGAAATTGAATTTTCTTCCAAACATGACATTGCCATTTATCAAAAAAACGATATATAATAATTATATAATAATTATTGTCAAGTTTTGGACACTGTCCTATTTTATTAAAAGCAGTAGATTATGTGAGTAAACAAACTAAGACAACGGCGTTTTTCATTTGTCTCTTAGCTGTCCTGTAGTGGCTGCGCCACAGATCTAGAAATATGTTTATAGAAGCTTTTTCATATTTTCTGATTTAGAATCATCCATTAAATTATTGACGCTATTCCCAGTGGGTCACAAGCATTAATAAGATTTAACAAAAATGTACCCAAGGTGAGTAGTATATTTAGGTAGTCTTAAGTGTTCAGATCAAATATTTTTTTACCGTTAAATGATACACTTTCCCTCTTGGGCAAAATCTTAACATTTCTTCAGGAGGACTTCAAAACTTACTAACAATTTCCTGAAAGATTAATTTTAGTTGATTCTTACACATTTATTAACGCAAGTGCAAGGTAATAAATGTAAATATTTGGGTTGGGTGACATTTGAAACCAATAAGCGAGTTAATTTTAGTTTATATCCATCTAAATATAGAATAAAATTTTTCTTTCTTGCGCTTGCTGCACATAGTATAATATATTATATGTATGTATGTATGTATGTATGTGCCACACAACCTTTTTCTGCAGTCTTCATGGTCAAATTGTTGTTGTTGATGCATTTTAAATAAAAAATACATATGAAACTTATTTGGAACCGCTTTTATAATAAAAACATCAAAACTGACATTTTACATTTTCACACTAGTCAACAACTAATATTTAAATAAAAAATTAAGGATTTTTTAAATGCTTATGTATTGAAAAAAAGTTTTATTTACTTCTCGAATCTAAAAGGAGACAATCAATCAATATTTTTAAACTATATTTGAACATGCATTCGTTAAAATTAACTTAAAATAAGTATTTTAAAGTGACTCAAGTTTAAGTTTTATATTTATTAATTTGGACTTTTTCTCGAAAACGGGGAAAACTGAATGAAAATTGTAAGCGTATTTTGATTCTGCGTTAATAGTAGTATTATAATCAACTAACTTAAATCTTGCAGGATTAATTAAGTAGTCCTCAAGCCCTCCTGAAGAAATGTTAAGATTATGTCTAAGAGGGAAAATGTATGTTCTAACGGTAAACAAATGTTTAATCTGAATACTTTAGAATGATAGTCTATCATATTTAGTCTTCAGATTAAAAATTAAATGTTTAATTTAATTTAAAAAATTTTGTTTACCGTTAAATCATACATTTTCCCTCTTCTACATAATCTTAACATTTCTTTCATTTCATTTCTTCATTGATAGATAGATGGATTTTATTTATCCTTTCGAGACTATAAAAATACAGTACGTATAAGTCTATGGACAAGTCAGTATAAATGAACAGAATAAAATATAAAAGATAAATTATAAAAAAAAACATGAAAAATTACAAATACATATGTTAAACAAGAACAGTTAATAATCATTAAAATATTCATTTAAATTATAAAAAGCCTTATCATTAAAAAATCATTTTATTTGTTTTTTGAATTTATTTATATTGTTAATTTCCCTTATGCTTGATGGCAGCTTATTGTATGCAAGGATTCCCATGCATCGAGGTCCAGTTTCGTATAGGTTCGTGCGTATTGCGTAGAAAATCATGAGAATTTTGTTTTATGTATAAACAAAGTTTATAAAGATATATTGAATAAACGGTCATTACTCCACATTCTCTGAATAATGGACGGCAGTGACTGAAGTATTCAACACCACATATTAACCGTATTATCTTTTTTTGTAAAGTAAATAGCCTTTGAATCTCAAAAAAAACTACCCCAAAATAAAATTGAGTATGATAAACGCGATTAAACAAACGCATTATAAAACAGGAGTAGGGAACCTCGGCTAACTGTATCTTTTAGGTTATAAAGCGCAAATGTTGCACTACACATTTTTTGAATATAGAATCAATATGAGAACTCCATGAGCAGGTAACCGACAAAAAAGTTCCTAAAAATTTTGTCTGGCTGTTTTGTTTAATTTTTATTTAATTTACTGCACGGAGACGTATTATTTTCTCTAATTTGATAATGAATTAACTGGGTTTTATCATGGTTGAGTAGTAGTCAGTTGTGGACAACCACAAGACCATCCTCACCACCACTAAGTTCGCAAGTTTTATTGCTATTCACCATGCGTACATTTTTGTTGAATCTTTTAAGTGCTGTGTATTTTAAATATATCGTGTATAGCTTTTTCCTAACTTTTCCCTGTGTTAAATTTCTCTGATTTCTTTCAAAATGTGTCGCCCCCTGTTTGAATATTAAATCCTTACCTCTGGTTCCATCTCTTGATTGGCAGCTCCTATCGTCTTGATACTGTCCAAAATCTGCAGTATATTGCTCGGCAACGTGATGTTCTGCAAAGCGGACACACCTAGATCAGCTGTCACTCCCGAAGTGGCCGTCGTCACGATATTTTTCGAAATACTATTAATCTCAGATTTCTGCATCTCAATTTTCTTGTTCAGCTCCTCCATCTGTCTCTGGATGTCCAAGGTACTCGAAGGTAATTGCACAGAATCAGTTAACCCGGGAATGGTGTCTTCGTATTTGGTGGAAAATTTCGACGGCGGTGGGTCGTCTATGATTATGGTGTCGTCGTTTGTACTTTGTGCTACGCTCGTTACTGTTTCAGGAACTCCAAGGAGGGGGATTGTAGAGTCGGGGTCTGAGTCTTCAGGGCTGTAGGGTTCATCTAGGAAAAAAAAATAGTATAAATATATGCTTAAATAATCAACGAGACACGCTCTTATTTGACGACTGTACCTTAGTGACACTAATTTGAATTAATATTTTTTTAAAAATTTGTAAACTATAAATTGATACCTGTCAGGAATCAGGGATTCCCTGATAGAGTTTTTTGGAGAATATGTTTTAAACTATTAACCTTATTGTTGTGTGAAATAACGGTAGTCATAAGTTTAAAAAATAAAAAGTTTTTAATCGATTTTTTTTTAAATAAGTCATGATTTTTATCCAGTCCTTAATTTAAAAATGAAACTAAGAAAACTTACCTTCACTGGGAGGAGGCGGCTTCGGTTTGGGTTCCGGCTCTGGCTCGGGTGGCATAGCCGGAATAATTGGGGGTAAAGGTAGCTTAGACAACGGGGGTGGCGGGGGTTTGGGCACTGGAGCAGGGAGCGGTGGATTAGGTACTGCAGGAGGCAGCGGCGGATTACAAACCGGCAGCGGCGGTTTGGGCACTGAAGACTGCTGAAGTTTAGCCACTCTGGGGTCTTTGTGCATCGGGGGCGGCGTGTAGCTCCTGGAGGGTGGATCAGCCACCTGCGCTGGAACAGGCGCCGGTACTGGTGCTGGAAGGGGTGGAGTTTCGACCTTGCTTCGTTTCGATATTGAGGAGGTGGAGGAGGAGAAGGAGGATGAAGATTCGTGAGGACGTTTTCGTTTTTCTCTGACGATAATTCCCACCAGCAGAGCCGGTCTGCTTTCCTCAAAGCCTGTAATTAGATAGTAATAATAAGTTAATGCTTTAACTTTAATAATGCTTTAACTTTAATAATGTTTTAACTATAATTTCGCCGTTCTTTCACACGATTTTGGGGTATATTTTTGAAAGGGACGGAAAACGACTCGAGTTGCAACACGTTTGATGTTCCTCTGATTTCAACAACAGTCCTTTTTACTTGGGGGCTGTCCATATATTACGTAACGCGCCTAGGGAGGGTGTCAGAGAAATTGTTACAGTTTGTACAGGGGGGAGGGGGAGGCTCTAGGTAAACGTTACGTAACGGAATTTAATAAATTTAATGTTTATTTCCTAAGCTTGGCAGATGTATTTTTATTTCAACATAAATTACTATTTAGTGGCCCATAATTCCCCTTTTCACACAAAAATTGACGAAACTATGCATATTTAGATAATATTGTAATCAGTAAAAAAACTGTTGACATTGATATTAAAAAAATATCTTACGGCCCTGTTCTTGCGTGATCTTGCCGATGAATCATCGGCGATGATACATTTTCGCGCGGAATGTGTACTCACAGAACACCAATGTGTGTACCTAAGCCAATGTCTAACAAACACTCAAGAAACAGAACCATCTGTAATGCCTTTTGTAGACTTGGAAACACACATGACTTGTCCATGGAAAAATAACTAATATTTAGGTTTTGTATTTTAGTATCCTTTAAGTACATTAAGTGCTATATGTATTATTATAATAAATATGTATCATTTTTACACCGTCTTTTTACCGTCTTCCATTATGCGGAATTCTGTATCAAGATATGTTAGAAAAAAAAAATACAAATTTTTATATTGTTACGCGTTACACAGGGGAGGGGTTGGTAAATGTGACAGTTTGTTACACGGGGGGGGTCAATTTTTTTGAAAAATTGCATTACGTAATATATGGACAGCCCCTTGACACGCTGCAAAAAAAATCCATTCAGCACTAATTAGTGCACCATAATCTTCATTAAAAAGCACAGATTGGACAAAGTAAACCTGCTGCCAAACTTTTCCCGTCCCGAAAAGGTTAATAATTTCTGATTTTTTTTTGTGTGTTCCTAAATGCAAGTCAATCCTATCGGCATTTGTTTTTCTTGATCGGGCCCCAAACTCGGCCCCCAGCTACCAAAACATATCTTGTCACAAAAAACCCAAGTTCTTATTATATTATTATTATTATAAAATATATGGATTTGAAATTTATGCAACAAGTGACCCCCATGACTATAATTTTATAAAAAAAAACTGTTTAGATTTTAGCGCATCAATTTTCCTTAAAAGAATTTTTGAGGAGCCAAATTCTAAAGGGGGAAACGATGTTCAGAAAAACCATGACATATGCGTGAAACTATATCTATATAACTGTTTAATTCTATGGTATTTCCACAGACCAACGCACAGTGGTCCAGAAATTTAAAAAAAAATACAAAACTGTGAATTTTTGTGTATTTATATTTTCGATAACGCTGGTTTCGAATATCATAGTGAAAAATCTAAGAAAAAAATCCGCGCCACTAGGGCTGAACATATTTTATTCTGTATTTTCGGATTTACTGAAATTTGGTATGGATACTTCATTTAAGATCCTTTATATGAATCAATACCTAAAAGTTCAAAAAAAAAAGTTCAATATAGAGAAAAAGTAAGGGTGGTTCGACTTTTAAGATGTTGTCCTAATTGATCTAAATTAAGCTTCATAATTAGGTTTATATTATTTATTACTAACATCTGTTCATAATTAAGCCCCTGAATATGATAAAGCCCATACAAATATAAAAAATAACAAAATAGGCCAATTCTTGTTATAATTTAAGTTTCGAGGTCATGCGCCATACTGTGACAAACACTTATTTTCTAGATAAAATTAATGGCTTGTTTTATCCCTATGTATGCTTAAAATCAATATATTTTATTTTTAAAATATGTTTTACTCTACCAATAAAAAAGTTTAACTTGAGAATTGTCGATTAAAAAAAAAAACGCTGAAAATCACCCAGGTTTTTTTATATGCCTCTTTTAGGTGTTCAATTTTTTTAAGAAAAAGATTAAGAATTGCAAATTGGGTGGGATTAATGATTAAAATATGAAACGCTAGGCTAAAATTACAATAAAATTAGAAATATCCTATTAATAGCTTTTAAATATTTAATTTCTAATATTTAAAATGTTTTATACCCTATTTCATTTCATTATTAGTAACTATTTAGTAATTTTGATTGTTATGATTTGTTCGCAAGTAATAAATTTCGTTCTGCCCTTATTTTTAAGCTAGTTAGCTAGCTTTTTAAAATAAATATTAAAAAAATAGGATTAGGTTCGAAAACAAGTCCAAAATTAAATATTTTTTAGCCGCTTATTACACCAAAAGGGCCACTTTAATTTTCATGAAAAAACTTGTAAGTGTTTACTATTCTTTTGACTATGTGTGGTTAAAATTTCAAGATGGTAGTTTTATTTATTTATCTGGAATTAATTAAAATGCAGCGTAGATTAGTGGTGAGCCCCTCGTTTCTTTTGACTTAAAGCTCTTATTTTGACCAACCCTTTGACACTTCCCTTATCGTGTTATTTAATGACTGAAAACCGACGAAAGGCGAAAATGTCTACGAGCGCGATTTGGGGCGTTCTAGATTTTTCAAACTTCAAATATAGAATTTTCTCCAGGCCAATCAGAAAAATGCATGGATTTCAACAACTGTCACAAAAAGTTAACCATTTTTAAAATACTAATTTCTCGATGAAAAAAGCATTTCGAGTGCGGTTTTTTACCAGTAACTATTCCTTACTATGAGCAGGAGGTTACACTATGCCTATATTTTGCTTAAAGTCGGTTTAAATACACCAAAGGTTAATCAAGTTAAAAACTGGCTTCTTCTGCTGTGAGATGCAAGGAGGTGATGCCTACATTATTTCATTCATGTCGCTAAAAGAAGTGGTAGACGGGTTCTAAAAACAGAATACAAAACTACACAAAATTATCTACAAATTGATGTATGATTTGTCTAGTTCCGTCCAAAATTGGATATTTAAACTACAAATGAAACTTCCCTATAAACTCGTAGAATCGTTCACACGACCAATTCCGATCTATTCTCAACATTACCGAAAGATCTGACGGATAAGTGGTTTTGCCAAGATGGCGTTCGTTTTAAAATAAATTTTAATTTTTATGATATAAAGTGATTTAAATGAAAAGCTATAAAGGCTTTTTTTATTATATCTATAAAGTACACAAAAAAATAGGTTTACTAACTTGGAGGCACTCACTTAAGCCATTATATCATAAATATGGCAGATTATTTTGAAGATTTTTAAATGCTGTGGAACTGTTTAATTTGTATTTGTGACAGTGTATGAATTAAAAGTGTTGTACTAAACTGTTTGGAATTTTTTTGTTTGGACTTTATAATGTTGTTGTTTGCGCATCCCGCCATCTAGCGGCCACTGACTAACCACTATTTAAAATTAAAATTACGATGCCTTATAATCCCGCTCGTAGATACTAGCGCCTTTTGGTCAATACGTAACCAGATCGAACTACAAGTTCTTCTTCTTCTTGAAAAAATCGTGGCCTTTTCCTTTGGAATTTGGCCAGCTCGGTGAACTGCAAGTTACCAGTCCTTATTATTCTACGTTCATGCTTTTGACCAAATCTACGATGCGCGTTGAAATTTGAAACATATTTAAATAAAAAGAACTGCAAATAAACTTGGCGCATTATCTATCTGAGTAACAAATTGGATCAAGGAAGCTATGATTAGTGGTTTAAAAATGACTCTTAGTGATATTTTTATTACGCATTGTGCTTTTGATAATTTTTGACATTTAGATTAAAATAACTGTCATGTTACGTCTTAAAAATAATTATAGAAAGGTTTTAAAAAGTCGAAATTTGTTAAAAGTTATAATAAAAGTAAGTTTTTTATTTATAATATATTAATTACCCTACATGAGCTTAAATTATGTTTTTTTTTTAATAAAATTATGAACAGTATTATGTTAACTCGCCAAAAAAATATTTCCACATCGTTTACTGTGAAACCCTTATTGAGCATGGTATTATATTGCTTAATTTTTAGAAAACATTTGTAGATTAATACTTGAATTTCCTTTTCCTCTTGATTTTTAATAATTATTTGATTTTTTTTTAAACGTCAAAATAATGTTTGTATTGACAATGAGTTTGAACTTGATAGCAACCTCTCATAGGGAATTAAATTAATTCTACCAACCATACAACAAGAAATAAATAAACATCAACTCAGATAGATTCTGGGCGGAGTTTACTTATATTTTTTTCATGAAAATAAAAGTGGCATTTTTGGTGTAATAAGCGGCTAAAAAATATTTCATATTGGACTTGACATGTTTTTGACCCGAATCAATATGTTTTAATATTTGTTAAAAAAAGCTATTTGTTAGCTTAAAAATGTAATCAGAACGAAATATCTAACTTTTATAGTTTTCTATATATTGTCGTTTAAGTAGATCACAGATGGTGTATTTGGCGATATTTTGAAAATTTCAAAACCGGATATCTCCAAGACTACAACAGATAAAGGTTTAAAATTTATTCATGAATCATACAGAGATGGTATCTATGTGTAGGCAAAATAGTACTCAAAAATAAAGAATTGAGGGAAATGGCTGAGCCTGTCTTGGAATTGCCCAGTGTAACGATGCCCCCGCTTGCTAGATCAATTATCGGGGCGTCGGACTTCACATCGAAAAAATTAGCGCGAAAACCATTACTGCGCAGTCCATTACCGCGACAAGCCATTATTGCGCATTTACTTTTACCGCGAAAACCATTACCGCGAAAATCGTTTATTGCACCATTTTTTATATTTTATTTTTATGTAAAGGTTTTTCCGCGGGATTAATAGCAGTTTGGTTTATGTTTTCAAATAAAAACCAATGGCGAATATTTAATTTGTATTTTTAGGGATAAAGGGTAAAAGTGGTAATAAGCAAACTTGTAGCTCTTAAAATTCTCTCTAAGTTTTATATGTTATGAATTTTCATTGAATTTGTTTTAGTACGGTTACAGTGGGCGCTGAAAGTCGACTTTTTCACTGTTATCCTCCAATAAATAACACAGCCACACATAATTTTTTTTTTCGTATCCATTGACTAGACCAAGAATTTTTATCGTAAGATGCATATTTAGCGAGATAACCGCACAATCCAAGATGGCAGACAGTTCAAATAGCAAATTTATGGGCAAGAAAGTGATTTCATCATCTACTCCGCGGTGGACTGCGTCAAAAGTTTTAACTATTTTTTTCATGAAAAAATCTAAAATGACTGGGTCATTCATTTAAAAATAAATTTAAGTATACAAGACATTATAAAGATATACTCGAAACATTACTATATGGGAGGATTGGTGTAGTGGACTACCGCGTCGTACTTGACGAGTTTACTACCCAAATAGCGTGAGTTCGATTCTCACCGGCGCCGATTTGCCTTTTTCAGTTAATTATTAATTGAAATTTGGCAAAGGCGTAAGTAAAGCGGACACTCCCTATAAATTGGTTCGAAAGTAAATTAAAGCCGGTGGTTCCCTCTACTACTAGCCCCCTGGACTTAGGGGATGCTTAATTAAGTAGAATAGTACGAGGTTAAACAAACATGTAATGTAATGTAATATACACTTACCAGGTCCATTGAGCGGCAATAAAGCTTGTGGAATGGGTTTTGACGCAGCTAGCGGCAAAACATAAAAATCCTTAACAGATTTGTTGTGACACTTAACTACACCCAATCGATTTCTACTGCTCAGATAACTGTATAACGCCAAGTACGGCATTTTTTCCTCCATATTCTTCGCATTTAATCTGATCAACGAGATAACCTAAAAAAATATTTTTAAACATGTATTTTTTTTCTCATAATGCCAAGCAGGCATTTAAGGTTTATGATTACAATTTTCTGTTTCAATCCACAAAAAAGTTTAGGACCATTACCACTCAAAAAAAAAAACAAAATCAAATATTTTGAGCTGCTAAATTCATATCTATTTTTAAATTTATGTAACTTATGTAGTTTTTGCAAAATACACGGTGTTTGCAGTCTTTTGGCATTAAATAAAGGGAATGATTCTACATCACAAAACATGAAAAACCAGCATAGGAACATAGGTCCGGAAACGAACCCTAAGAAAGTTACGACCCTTTAAAATTGTACTAAAAATAAGGTTTGTAATTGATAACTCTTGTTTTGCATGTATATTAGTATTAACCCCCTGACGCACCACTTTTTTTCGGAAAAGTTGTAAACGAGTTAACTCAGGTGAATGCGTTAAGGGGTTAAGGGAACTTTTCGTTTCATAATTGGAAAAAAATTAACTTTTTATTTTTTTTTTGTGAAAAGAATATTGTATTTATTGAACTGTTTTCTTTTGGACATATTTATAAAACATATTAAGAATACAATATTTTTTTTATATTTTTAGTACATGTTGACCATTTCAGAGGGCGTCTTCCAAAAGACACTTTATATAAACGCCTCCAGAGTTTTTGGGCATCCTGTAACACATAGAGTAAAAATTCCAAAGGGATTCTATTCAAAAGACTAAATACTAGTAACTAAACCTAAAAAATATTCTATTTTTAATGTTTTTATCATTTTATAAACATTTATCTGAAAAAATTAATGTTTTTTTTTTCATTTTTCAGAAAAATGTTTATAAAATGATAAAAATACTAAAAATAGTTTAGTCTTATGAATAGAATCCCTTTGGAATTTTTACTCTATGTATTAAAGGAAGCCCAAAAACTGTGGAGCCGTTTAAAAAGTGTATTTTGGAAGACGCCCTCTAAAGTGGTCAAGATATACTAAAATGCAAAAAAAAAACATTTTTTTTTTATATTCTTAATACGTTTTATAAATATGTCCAAAAGAAATCAGTTCAATAAATACAATATTCTTTTCATAAAAAAAAAATAAAAAGCTTATTTTTTTCAATTATAAAACGAAAAGTCCCTTTAATAAGGGCAATTAGTTTATGTTAATTTTTTTAATCCAGAGACGGTCCTAGACGGACAAAATATCTGAGGCTTAACACATTTTTTCCCCAAACTTTTTTATGTATATTTTTTTTGGATTTTTGGTAAAAAATATAGATTCCTTGAGTAAAAATACATCAAAATGTCATATAGTAAAACACTGTAGGAGCAACCGTTTAAAAAAAAATGTTACTTTTTAAAAGGCTATTACTCCTTTAATATTAAATTTAGGTGTTTTGGTGAAGAATACTTTTTTGCTTAGTTTTAAATGAAGAATCGCCCTGCAGCTTAAAAATTTTATTAGTGCTTTTTTTGTTACCCATTTAATATGTCCATCTTCTAAGGGCTGCAGCTCCCTTATGGCTCATTTCCGAATCAACCTTTATAGGAACTTTTTTTCATATTTTTTAACTTATTTCTAAATAACCCTGTATACAGTCTTTTTTTATGGCACAAACGAGCTTTTTAAGAAAATTACATGTTTTAAAATAATTAAATATATTTGTTAATCATTTTTTCGGACCCCAACTGGAGCCCCATTTTGAAGAACAAATTAAGTTTGAGATGGCACAAACCTCTTCCAACAACAACATGTCATACATACTAAAATAACTTTTTCTATTTTGCGACTCTTATAAGCTCATAATCACACGCATTTTGCGTGTTCTTATAGGCCCATCAGAGGTCTGTACTTTTTGTTCTTTTGGGTTGGCAACAGACCTGGACTATCGCTTGACGTTTTCCGTGCAAATGTCAATGTCGCTTTAAAGTTGAATTTTCTACAAAATTTTGTGTTTAGGTTATTTTTACCATGTTAAAATTGTGGCTTGGTTAATTGCAGTAAAAAAGAGAAGGGATGACTATAAAATATATCAAAATATCAACTGTTCTTAGAATTTTAAACATGGTGTAAATTGTAATGCCAATCCAAAACAAAAATCCCTAAATCAGTCATTAATTTAAATGTAAGTTTTTTTAAATAGAAAAAATTGTATAAAGCACTCATTTCATAACACGTTTTAAGCACTAATACTTTAGAAAACTCGACGTAAGCGGCTTGTTTTCTAAAATTGTACTAGTACTTTAATATACTATAAATATCATCAATAATTTCATTTTGGCCTCTTACCTTCTCAAAGAACGAATCTTTGATTTATGTTAAAATAAATTAATATAAAAAAACATTTTTAAGAACAAGATTTTGTTTAAGTGCACTAAAAAGAAGGAAAACTTTTAAGTAAATCAAACCCATCATTTTGTTACGTTATACAATTTTATATGATATAAAAGCTTGTCGCGAGATTTTTTATAAAAGAAATTTACACAGGAAAAAGTCCAAACTATAAAAAAAGTTCCCGTACACAAATATCCACAAGGGAAGGGAAAAGTCCCTTAAAAAGTATTCATTTTTTAAGAGGCCATAGTACTCTTAAAACTGGTTTTCGAACCTTAATGTATACGAGCTTTTTTTCACAGTTCTTGATGTAGAACCTCCCTGTGGTATTAAAATTTTTATTGGCACATTTTTTAGTTCCTATTTTGGATGCTCTCTTTAACTCCAATTTTCTAGAGAACGGTTGGCACTGCGGTGTTACATAAAGTGTACCTTTTTTATGTATCTTTAATTAAAGAAAAATATTTTATTAACAAAATGTCAAAAAATCTACAGATAAAAAAGTTTGGGGCAAAAAAGTGTCATCGCCCCCCCCCCCCCCCATTTTGCACGTTCCTGGATAAAATTACCAACTTAAAATTACATAAAATGATTGCCTTTATCATTGTTTAGGCATGTGTAAAAATTCGTTAGTGTGGTGTTTCATAGGGTTTCAAAGATATTAAATAAAAACTACTTTTTAGATGTACCCTTAAAAGGGTGGTAGCTCCCTTAGGGTTCATTTCCGGACCACCTTTATATGAACTTTTTTTAATTTAGAATAAACCCTTAAAATATCTACATGTGACTCTGGAACACCCTGTATATCGACCGAGTCGGCTTCGTTGAGACACCCTGTATAACTTTACATAACCAAATAAAAAAATATATAACTAACCTTATTGCTCGACGATTTCATCTTGTTGATGTAATCCCACACAGTGTCGGGCGATATTCGGCCTACTATGCTCAAATCCTTGTCCAGTTGTTTTCCCAGATCCAGGCAGTCCCCGGACACTTCGTGAGCGCTTATGGAAATATGGGCGACGTCCGGCATCTGAATGGTGCCCAGCCAAATTTCATTGGTAGCCTTTTTCGGGGGCGGAGAAGTGCTCCTTTCCACCGGGGGAGGGGAAGACGATATTTCAACTTTTTTCGGTTTTTCCAGAAGCGGGGGGACGTCTTCGGGTTCCGGAACCCTTGGTGGGGTGGGAATTGTGACGGTTGAGGTGGGCTCGTGATCGCTGTCACTGTCGATAGCTAAAAAAAAATATTTACTAGATAAACGATACAATTATAGATACCTACAGTAAAAATAAAATTCAAAGAACCCGCACATTTCTTGAGAAAATGGTCAGGGTTGCAACGATTTTTCTGGTAAAAAAAGCAGATAAAACCACATAAAAAATCCAGTAGGTCTTTAATTTTTTTTTGTTTTCATATAATTATAATTATTTTAATAAATTAGGTGAATGCACCTTATAAACAAGTGTTTTAAACGAGTTATCATAAAATTGAAAAAATAGTAGGTAGGTATCTAACACCAAAAGAAAAGTATAGTCGTGCTAATAAACGAATTCTGTGAAAATACATTCAATAAAGGTAATATCAGGCAAAATTAACAATAATATATATAACCTAAAAATTAATAATTAATCAAAAAAATCTAAAATCAGAGTTTAATTTAAAAAAGCGCCATCTAGTAGTGAGTGAACTAGAGAAGGACAGACGTTGAGAATATTACTGCCTGAACATAGTAAGTCAGTAGCGTACAACTTTCGGTATTCTAGACAAACCAATATACACAGAGACAAGAAAAACTAATGAATAATACAACCAAAATAAAATAGGTGGTGAGGTACTACAAGAGCAACTCCGGACCACGATAGTTCTTTTGAAAATGAAGAAAGGACATTTAAAAAAAGTAGCATTTTGAGTAGAACACCAACAAAGGATAATCAAAAAAGTTCAGAAGAAAAAGGAATTGAGGAAATTAAATCAATCATGTTGGTAATGCGAAATTACTTTAAAGACATGAAATACGAATTAACGAAGAACAATAAAAAAATGAAAGCAATGAGAGAACATATAAATAAAATGAAAAAAGACTGGAAAGATGAAAAACAAAAATTATTAGATTAATTACAAGAAACGGAAGCCAGGATAGAAAACATAGAGAAAGATAACATTAGGAACAACTTAGTTATATCAGGGACGTTCGTTAAAGAGGTAGATAAAAAATGGATAATACAATCTGTAGAAAAAAACAGGAGGTAGGAATAGAGGTGGAGTTAAAATCTACCTATAAAATAGATGAAAAAATTCTTATCGCTGAAACTCTTTTTTGGGAAGAAAAAATTAAAATATTAAAAGACAAAAATAATCTGAAAGGAAAAAACATTTTTATTGACTTTTTTAATGACCGTAATTAAAAGAAAAATACAAAAAATATTGAGGGACAAAGCAAAGGATGAAAGAAATAAAGGTAAATTATGTAAAGTCATGTACCAAAAATTATAACAAATATAAAAATTAAAATTAAATTATTAACTATTTTTGCAAAAAAGATCCAAATAAACAAAGAAGCTGCAACTAGTTTTCTGGAACCTTTCTGGATTTATGTGCTTCACATGTTTGGTGCAGAAAAAACAACTCTAATTTCATTGTGACCGGTGTATATTACAAACCTACTGTTGATCTAGAATACGTATTAAAAACATTATTAACCCTCTACGGCCCGAATTAATTCTATGGAACATGAACTCTCTTGAAACTCTTAGTAAGAAGTGAATTTGTCATCATAGAATCTAATTAACTACGCGCTTTTGTACTCAATGAGTAAACACTAACTGTACCATAGCTAAAGAGGGACCGCAAAATTAGCCTCTCTTTCAAACATCTGTAACTTCGATTGGAATTGATAAAATGTAACATATAAGTCCTAAACATTTTTGTCTGGTCATGAACTTGTGCAAGATTTATTGTTCTAGAAGCTAAAGACCCCCCTAAAAAACGGGTTAACTAGGGGTAGTTGAATTGGATTTTATATCAAACTTTCTCACATTTAGTTTAACCCTCTTTGTGGGGGTGGATTTTCATCAAATCCAAGGGCGATACCCCTTTACGTGTTTTTTATGTTTCATATTACAAAAAAATGTGTTTTTTTAAATAATTTTCTGTTAAACTACCCCCTCCCCAAGCACCAAAAAAAGTAGTAAATCATTAAGTATCTTAAGAAAAATCGAGTTACAGGGATCCAGTTAGTTATGTTTAATAAAATGTGAGAAAGTTTGGTATAAAATCCAATTTAAGTACCCCTAGTTAACCCGTTGTTTAAGGGGATGTTTAGCTTCTAGAACAATAAATCTTGCTTTTTGCACAAGTTCATGACCAGAAAAAAAAATTGAGCACTTATACGTTACATTTTATCAATTCCAATCGAAGTTACAGATGTTTGAAAAAGAGGCTAAAAAAATTCTTTTTTCGCGGGCACTCTTTTACTATACTATATTACTTAACATTTTCTTAATATTATTATGTACTCTTTTTTTCTTCAGCTAATTACTCAGAACTAAAACTAAAACTTTGTTTATACATTTAAATTTGTATCAAAATCCTTGATATAAGAATTGTATTCTATTTGAAGCAATAAATATATTATTATTATTATTATTATTTTTCATTTAATATAAATTTTGCTTTAAACTGATAAAACCTATTTGCTGAATATTTGCTACTTTTAAAACGATTCTGTAATCCATACAGGTCCAGATAAAACTTTGAGATCATGTCGCGTCAGGTTGCCAAACTTTAATTTGAGGTTATTCTTAAAAATTATTTAGAAAAGAAAATCTATCAAGTAGATCGAACATCGAAAAAAAATTAAAGAATCTCATTTCAGAAACTGCATATTGTTTTTAATTTAAGAGTCAAAATTATAAAAATATAAGCACTTACTCTTACCTGGCACGATATCGTCCTGCGGTACGTGTCTCCACAATCTATCCTCCAGCGGCGGTACAATCTTATTGACGACCAAATTTGCCAAAATTTCCTGGGACTTGGCGTCCAATTTTGTCGTTTCGATCGATCCGGTTTTGTCCCTCTTGTGTTTTGAACTTTTATGCGACGACTTCCTGTACCTGTCTCTATCTCTGTCTCTACTTCTCGACCTCTTTTTGTCTTTTCTGGAACTATGATCCCGGCTTCTTGATCTTCTCCTGGATTTTTCCTTACTTGAAGGTCTATGAGATTTTTCCCGCTCTTTGTCTCGCGAAGAATGTTTTTTGTCTTTGTCTCTGTGCTTATCTTTATGAGAATGTTTTGAAGAACTCGAAACTTTTTTGTCTTTATCGTCTTTTTTTGTTTCTCCAGTTTCTAAAGTCGTACCTTCAGACGTTAAACTTTTAATTACTTCAGCTGTGTTATCATTTTTTTTTTCTTTCCCTCTGTCATCTTCTACAACTTGTTCGCCTTTGTGTGTTTTAAGAACATACTGTCTATTGCAATTCAAAAGTTCTAACTCAGATTTTTTGATCATATCTAACTGATGTTTTTGTTCCCTTTCACGCCACATCGCTAATTCTTGACTAGCCATATCGTCTGGAGATAAACGTACTAGTTCGTAGGGAGTTATAGATTTTTCGCATATTCTTCTCCATAAAGTCTGATTTTTAACGTCTTTTATGTTAAAAATTAAACTCCTATATTTATTTCTGTACCTCTGTCCCGTATCGCCAAAACATTTGTATAACTGCGACTCTATCTCATTTGAAATTGTTTTAACGTCATCTTCAGATAACTTAACGTCTTCTGCTAACTTTAACCTGTTAGTTAATTGCTCAAAAACGGTTTTTTTCACATTTTCTCGAATGTTTTCCTGTTTTGCTGCTTGTGGTGCTTGTACTTCTTGTTGTCTAGCTTTAGGCGTTTTAGCAGGTATTGGTTTATCTTTCTGAGGAGTACTGCTTAACTTAGGACCTGCTGATGTCGTTTTTATGGTCGTCTGAATAACTTTGTATTTATTAGGCGTACTTGAAGCCTGAGGGGGGTTAATAACTTTAACTTGATGGTTAGGAATTGCTTCGTGACTCAAAATTTTTATCATTTTATTTGGAGTTTTTTGAAGAATTGTATGTTTTGGAGCATGTTTTATCATACCGATGTGGATTCCTTTCTTATGTACTGCCAGGGATACGCCTTCGCTATCCGCATTTTTAACTAACTTGAGTTTTGACTGAGTCATATTGCCAGCCTAAAAATATAGTTAAGAATTTGTATAAGTTAAGTTACAAGTAAAAAAAGCAATAAATCTGTCGAGCAGCGGAAAGTTTAGTGTCTGCCAAGTCTTATTTCCGAGTAAATGTGAATGTCTTTATACAGCGCATTTCAGATTATACATAACAGAGAAAACGAAGATAGAACGATCAGATCAAGGCTGACGAGGGGAGAAGATGCGTCCGACTCTGTATTTTATTAAAAAAAAAACACCCGTCAACCTTTATCTTTGTTTCATACGTTTTGTTTACTTTCAAACGGGCGGTGTAGTGAAATTAAAACAAATTAATTACTACCAAAAATTTAAAATTGTTTTCACCAAATTTTAACTTCCTCAGACCCAGGCGTAAATACTTCTGGACCCCGGAGGTAAACAACACCATGCCACAAAAACGTAATTTTTCAGGAGAGCAATTTTTCGATTTTGTTTTACCTTTAAATGCATGGACATGGTTTAGTTCTCCATTGTATTATTTCCGTTATTTATAGTAACTGGATATATCTGTACTCTATTTCACAAAACCCCCTCACGACTTCCCCCAACTATATTTTTTCAAATAGCATCCCTATATTTTTTTTGGTTGCTTTGGATAGACATTATAAAGCAACCAACCTGGGTAAACAAATGAGCGAGGGTTGGTAAAATGTTTATACACAAATAAATTTAATAAAAACCGCCATGCCGACTGAACTAAGTAAGATATTTACGGCTGTCAGTGATCAGAATTTCATACACTGGGGTCGCTTGAGTTGAAGCTCAGAGCAAACAAAGAATTAGATAAAGAGAGGACTATGCCCTGAGCACTTCGAGGTTCAACTCAAACGGCCCGTGTGTGTGTGAAAACAGCTTCAGACTTGGTATCTTGCGCATGCGTGATATGTATTCTACCGATAAGAGAAGTACTAAGACACAATGTCATCAGTAGATTTCTTATGCTTGTCTTTTTAATGACAATCACACGCTGAATTTTAACAAAATTACAGCTTAAAGGTTTGTGTATTGTAAAAATAATGTAATCGGGTGTTATAAACGGTACTTGTAATAAAAGGTGATGTGAGGACCAAAAGTTTTTAAGTGAATTAAAAAGCTAGTATCTTTAGTAGTTCTTTTGAATACCTTAGTGTACAATCATGGACAAAACATGTATCGTAGTTTTAACAAAATATTTTTAGTAAGATGGTGAGTATCTTGAAAAAATAAGTTTTATCAGAATAATAATTTCATAAAAATTTTTGTGCAAATGACGCGCGATTTCTAAAATCAAGAAAAAGTAACCCTTTTGTTTGTTTGATGTAATTAAATAATGAGCCAATATTGATAGCAGAATCATTCTGCCAGAATTTTTCTTCAGTTTTTGAATTAGAAATAAATCTTCGTAAAAGAAATTAACCAATTTGGCAACAGCGCTGTTTATTAATTTCTAGTCGTGGCGTACTAATTTTGGGAGTGTTTTCTTTAAAAAAATCTGCTCCTACACGACTGCGTATATTTTTTGTTTTAGTTTGGAAAAATTAAACTCCGACATGGACCTATACTGGTTGATTCAGAAATAAGGTACAATAAGGAGTGATTCTACGTCCAAAAATATGAAAAAAAGTTCCTATAAAATTCTTCCGAAAATCAGCTCTAAGGGACCCTCCTAATGGTACATCTAAAAAGTATTTTTTATGTAATATCTCTGGAACCATATGAGCTACATTAACGATGTTTTTGCACATGCCTTAGAATTGATAAAGGATATTCTTTTATGTAATTTTTGTTTGGTAATTTTAAACAGGGACGTGCAATATGGGGGGTCATGCCACTTTTTTGCCCCAAACTTTTTTTTTCATATTTTTGGACCTAGAATCACCCTTTAAAATTTTGTACCTTATATCTGAATCACCCTGTATGTGTTTTTTAATGACCCTATTTCTGAATAACCCTGTGTTTAGGCAGTGATTTTCTCGAAAACTAAAAGAGATAACTAAGTTTAAGGAGCAGTTGAGGGGTGGATTTAATTTTTTGCTACTTTTTATAGTCTCATTTACAGTGATTTTTTCGAAACTTAATTTTATCTTTTTTAGTTTTCGAGATAATCACTGCCTAAATATAGATGGGATCCGCGGGTTGTGTTTAAACTTTTTACCACTTCTAAAACTCAAAAATAGCAAGTATAGTATACCATTGTATTTGCATGCTCAAAGTCTATCCAAAGCAACCGAAAAAATATAGGGGTGCTATTTGAAAAAATAAAGTTAGAGGTGGGAGAGTAGGGGTGGATTTAATTTTGTGCTACTTTTTATAGATATTGTTGTATTATTTAAACTGGTTTTTGCAAAAATTGATTATCTTTTAGTTTTCTAGAAAACCGGTGCCAAATGAAATCAGACGGTTGTTTTTAAATTTTGTATTTGAAAGCTCAAGGTCTATCCAAAACAACCAAAAAAATATAGGAGTGCTATCTAAAAAAATAAAGTTAGGGGTAAGTTGGGGGAAGGGGTTGAGGGGTGGATTTTATTTTTGGTTACTTTTTATAGATATTGTTGTCCCATTTAAGGCAGTTTTTGCAGAACTTATCTCTTTTAGTTTTCAAGAAAATCGCTCCCTAAGTAGAGGGGCCACCCTGTATTTATTTATCGTATTATAATTTAAGGGGTGATTTAGTTTGGCTTTTTGCTATACTTTTTATGTATAAAAATTTAATGCTCTTTCAAACGCCGTTTAAATGATATTTCTATCTTTTATAGATGTCGAGTTATTTCAGTTTTAGTGAATCGTGTCTTCTGGTTTTGAAAAATTTCAAAAAATGGCCCACCCTAATATCTCGACAACCAAAAATGTTTGAGAAAAATCTCAGTAATGTGGCCAATCTAACCTTATTTTATGGCCGTATGCAAAATTTAAGCCAAGTCGGAGAGATGAAGGTCGTGACCTGCGTTGATTTGAAAAAGAAAACTCCACCTATGATATATCAACATCTAAAGCTACACTGCCCCCCTTAGTTAAAACGTCCTAACTAACATTTTTGTCATTTTCGGCTTATCTGCACATACCGGTTGTTCTATGCCATATTTAACTATTCTCCAGGATTCCCACCAGTCAGGGCAGACAGGAAAGTCAGGGAAATTGAAATTGAAACCTGGAAGTCAGAGAATTTGGCCAGAATTTTTAAAAATAGCAGTGTTAGGACGTTTTAACTAAGGGGGGCAGTACTTACCTATAAATTAGAAAAAACAACGTAAATTAAAAAAATATATATTGTAAAAAACACAATTCCTGCGGCATCCTGCGGGATTGAAGCCAATCCCGCAAAAATCCCGCGGGATACAAATTCGTGCGGGGTTGCAATTCCTAGTAGTCCAGTAAAAAAAAACTAAATATGTTAAAAACAGAATGAAGGCGCATGCATTATTATCCCTATAAAAAATGTCACATTGAAACGTATTGAAGCGTGTTTTTCGAACTTTAAAAACAAGAGTGTGGTTGTTTACTTATATCTCGGGACAATTTTTTTAAGTTAAATCGGGTTTTACTACTGTGAAATGATTATTAAAAAACGAACAAATTGAGCTTTGTAATAACTGAGAAACAGACATTAAAAAAAAGTTTATTATTTTTTTTAAAGTTTTTTAAACATTTCTCGAAAACCGTTAAAGATATCTAAAAAAAAAACAAAATATTTTTAAAATCTGCGTAAAAAACTGCATCTTATTGATAATTTTTTAGGGCTGAAACAACGATATTTAACTTTTTCAAAAAAGCAGTAGCATTTATCTCAGAATCCTGAACCAAAGTCAACAAACCACAAACAAAGAGGTCAAATTCGTGTTCAGCATAAAAAATACATCGAAAATGATATATCAGACAAAAATGGAAACATATTTTTTTTTGTCGACCAGTGTTATCGAAATGACCGGTTAATCTGAATAAAGCAAGGGGTTATTTTAAAGGTGGGTTTTCTCACCTTTGTAGTAACAAGTTTTCCAGAAGATTTAACAGCTTCAAACGTGGGATGTTGTTTTAACCATGCATCTAAAGTTGCAGCTGTGGGTGCTTTATTCCCAGAAAGCATTTGACCTGTAGCTCTGTCAAAAACAACCACCTACAAACAAAAAAAGGCTATAATACCAAATTTCGTACACCCCTGGTTAAAATAAGTACATGAAAATAACATACGAAAGATGGGCCTTATTAAACTAAAAAACTTATTTTTATTACAATTTTAAAGGGTCGTAACTCCCTTAGGGTGCGTTTCCGGACCTATGTTCCTATAGTTGTTTTTCGTGTTTTTTTTTTTATTTAGAATCAACTGCTTTAATATGTGACATAGGAATGCAAATATATGACAATGAAAACTGACAAAAAAAAATCGACAGATTTTGGGGATAGAATTTTTAAATTTAAGAAGTTGCATCTAGTAGGCTGCCATATTTAAATGAAGTTGGTGGTAAAAATATCTTTTTATCTTTTACATATTTAGATTTATGTAAATCATTTTTCGAGTTTCAAAAAACGTAAAAAATAAGACACCCTAATATTTTCAAAACTAGTCATTTTCTAGCAAGTAATCTAGTGATCTACACCCTATTTGAAAAGGAAGTGCCAAATTTGAGCAAAATCGGAGAGATAAAGGTCGGGCGCAGCGGCGCCATTTTGAATTATTAAGTTTTGACCACATACAGCCTGTTCCAGAACTAGCGTACAGAAATTTGAGGGTATATTAAAAACCCTCTGGAAAAGATGAAAAAAATTCAAAAAAAAACCATCTTCAATACTAATTAAAAAGGAAGCTATTTAATCTGACCAATCCTGTTGCTGATGTTAAATTACCTACAAATTACTTTTTCCCTATTTATTAGTAACTATGGATGCATTTTAATTGTCGACGCGTGCATTGTTTGAGACTTTCAACTTTAGAATCTTTTTAGGTTATTATATTTTGACAAAACCGACAGAGGCTACCAAATATTCTATTTTTATAGGGTCACTCCATCCGGCGGTGGTTTTTTTACATTAATAAATATTTATGTCACATTAATCACCATGTCAACCTACAGAATATGTACCTGCAATAATTAAATTTGCTTCCATAGCTACAAATTCAACTTTTAAAGGTAATTTAACATCAACAACAGTATTGGTCCACTTAAAGCGTTCTTATTTTTGAATTGAACGAAGATGGATTTTTTTTTACATTTTTTTCATATTTTCCAGAGGGTTTATAATATAGCCTCAAATTTCTGTACGCGAGTTCTGGAACAGGCTGTATTCATAATCTGTGACCCCAAAATCCCTAAACACCGACTTTAAGTCAAAACAGGTCATTTATGGCAAAAGTCGTTTACCATATTGTCGCCGCCGTTTTTAAGTTTTGACCAAAGAATCACTCGAATTCACATCTCATGTAATGTTATCACACACGGTGTTCTAGAAGAACTTTTAAATAACATGACAACTTCCATTTTTTTTTTCTATTTGGAAATTTTTATGAGCTCTAATTAAAAAAATAACACCTCCCACCCCCATTTTTATCTAAGAATATGAAATCACATTTCATTTTGAATTAAACTATGTAATAAATAGTATCTTATTTTTTTAAGGGGCTTCAAATAACAATTATTATTTAGTAATAATAATATCCCACCAGGTTTTAAACAGGCTATATCTCCGTTATTTAAAAAGATAAAAAAGTTTAAAAAAAATAAATTAAATTTGAGTCAAAGTAGAATTTACTGATATATGCAAAACTACCCCTTATTAACCCACCCTCTTGGAACCACCCCCAACAAGTTTTTTTAAATAGCACTCCCCTATTTTACTAAAGAATATGAAAGCACATTTCATTTTAAATTTAACCAGAAAAATTTCCAAAAACTTAAGTTAAATTTTAGATTTTAAGCTTTCACGGCCATTAAGATATAAAGAACTTTCACTTTCGGGTTTAGACCGTGTTAATGGATTTTCACTTTCCGACGTTTCGTCTCTTACTACTAGAGACATCTTCAGGGATTAATCTGAAACTAAGTTTCGAATCAACTTGTGTCACTATTTATGACGAGTTGTGGTTATTCACCCGTGACGAGGTTTTTCCTATCAAAGACTTCCATATTGCAGGTAAGTGGTAACCAGTGTCCCGATTGATATTGTTAGGATGCTTGATGATTTCTATCGATTCCCGTATCTTCCTTGGCATTTTTCTGTTTTCTGTTAATATTTGTTTTGTTTCAGACAAATTGATTTTATGACCTGTTTCATGTACATGTTCGGCTACTGCCGATAAGGAAATTTGTTTCTTTCTTATATTGCGCTCATGCTCTTGAAGTCTTGTAGAAATTTTTCTCTTAGTTTCACCTATGTAAACCGTACCACAGGAGCAGTGTATTTTATATACGCCTTCTGAACTCAGGGGTATTTTGTCTTTTGTTGAAGTCAAACATTGACCTAATTTTGGTTGGACCGAAATATAGGCTTAATATTTGACTTCTTCAAAAGTTTACCTATTTTATCCGTGATACCGCTTACATAGGGAAGTTTAACTTGTGTGTGTCTGTCTGTCATTGTCACTATTGTCCTGTTGTTTGGGTCTTTTTTGGTATAACCGTTCATGGTCAAGGCTTTGGTTAGTTTAAGGAGTTCTGTGTCTAGGGAATTCTTGTCTGAAATCATGAAAGCCCTATGCACAAGTGAATTTACTACCGAGCGTTTTTGAGAGGGATGGTGATGTGAAAATGCGTTTAGGTATCTGTCAGTGTGGGTTTTCTTCCTGTATACCGAGTGTCCTATTGAGCCATTTTCCGTTTTGTAAACCAAAACGTCCAAAAAGGGAAGTGATCCGTTGTTCTCAATTTCCATCGTAAACCGTATGGATTTATGTTGGGAATTGAGGTGATTTAGAAAACCTTGAAGGCTTTCCATACCATGGGGCCAAATAGCATAGACATCATCTACGTATCTGCGCCAAATTTTAGGTTTTAATGGAAATGACTCAATAGCTTTTTTCTCGAAGTATTCCATGAAAGCATTGGCCGCAATGGGATCCCATTATCACCCCCTGCGGCCAATGCTTTCATGGAATACTTCGAGAAAAAAGCTATTGAGTCATTTCCATTAAAACCTAAAATTTGGCGCAGATACGTAGACGATGTCTATGCTATTTGGCCCCATGGCATGGAAAGCCTTCAAGGTTTTCTAAATCACCTCAATTCCCAACATAAATCCATACGATTTACGATGGAAATTGAGAACAACGGATCACTTCCCTTTTTGGACGTTTTGGTTTACAAAACGGAAAATGGCTCAATAGGACACTCGGTATACAGGAAGAAAACCCACACTGACAGATACCTAAACGCATTTTCACATCACCATCCCTCTCAAAAACGCTCGGTAGTTAATTCACTTGTGCATAGGGCTTTCATGATTTCAGACAAGAATTCCCTAGACACAGAACTCCTTAAACTAACCAAAGCCTTGACCATGAACGGTTATACCAAAAAAGACATTAATAAGACCATATACAAATACAGAAATCCCAGACCCAAACAACAGGACAATAGTGACAATGACAGACAGACACAAGTTATACTTCCCTATGTAAGCGGTATCACGGATAAAATAGGTAAACTTTTGAAGAAGTCAAATATTAAGCCTATATTTCGGTCCAACCAAAAATTAGGTCAATGTTTGACTTCAACAAAAGACAAAATACCCATGAGTTCAGAAGGCGTATATAAAATACCCTGCTCCTGTGGTACGGTTTACATAGGTGAAACTAAGAGAAAAATTTCTACAAGACTTCAAGAGCATGAGCGCAATATAAGAAAGAAACAAATTTCCTTATCGGCAGTAGCCGAACATGTACATGAAACAGGTCATAAAATCAATTTGTCTGAAACAAAACAAATATTAACAGAAAACAGAAAAATGCCAAGGAAGATACGGGAATCGATAGAAATCATCAAGCATCCTAACAATATCAATCGGGACACTGGTTACCACTTACCTGCAATATGGAAGTCTTTGATAGGAAAAACCTCGTCACGGGTGAATAACCACAACTCGTCATAAATAGTGACACAAGTTGATTCGAAACTTAGTTTCAGATTAATCCCTGAAGATGTCTCTAGTAGTAAGAGACGAAACGTCGGAAAGTGAAAATCCATTAACACGGTCTAAACCCGAAAGTGAAAGTTCTTTAAGTTAAATTGTACCCAAAAGAAAATTGATTAATATATCCAAAACCAACTCATAATAACCCACTCTCCTCTCCTGGAACTACCCGCAACTTTGTTTTAAATACCACCCTTCTATTAATAAATAATAATTGTTATTTAGAGCCCCTTAAAATCTAAGATACCACTTATAATAAATGGTTGAATTCAGAATAAAGTGCACTTTCATAGTCTTTAATAAGAACTAGGGGGTGCTATTTGAAAAACAGAAGTTGGGGGTAGTTTCAAGGGAGTGGGTAAGCAAGGGGCGGTTTTGAATAAGTCAGTAAAATCTTCTTTGGCTTTGATTTAATGCTTTTTTTTTGCAAATTTTAATACCTTTTCAAATAATGGAGATAAGCTATATCAAGAACTTGGTGGGACACCCAGTATAGTGAACGGATGGACCGTTTTGAAAAAAAATTGGATGAGTGCTTAGGTACCATAGTAATACCACTATGCCAAGTTTGGTCAAAATCCGAGACATCGAGGGCAAACCGAGTATGTTAGCGTGAAATATCAGGGATATTTTCTAAAAAACACATTTTTTCAAAAACGGCTCTAAAGATATTTAAAATGTTGGTCTTATTTTTTTAATTAGAGCTCATATAACAAATTCCAAAAAGAAAAAGAAATGGAAGTTGTCATGTCATTTAAAAGTTCTTCTAGAACACCGTGCACTTCACGGCACCCAATTGCCAGTGGACGCCAAAGTTCGCGTTTACCTGTGATGATATATATCCACATCTGATGTGAATTGCTCCCCAGATATGAACAATATTAGCGTTTCTAATCCTGCATCTAATTAATTCGCGCTACGAGCACGATCCAGCCCACAATGCACTGGTAAGAAAGCGGTATAACTTAAACTTATAGTTGCATATTACACGTACCTTTTCCGAATTTTTGTCCGTTCCTTTTTCGACACTAGAGTTAGCCTGTACTAGAATACAAGCCTCACTACAAAATATCGAATTTTTCCTGGAGGGTTTCTGACAAACTACGCAAGGCACGGATGAACCGGAAATATTTGCCTCAGAATTATCTGCACTACCTGACGAAGCCTTGGAAGCCTTTCGCACTCGCCTAGCAGCTGCTTGAGGCCTCTTTAAAGAAGGATCCTGAAAGAAATAAACAATTTAAAAATGCTGCAGTATACCCCTTACGCTCTCGAGACTAAACTAATTATAATTTTTCGATTTAATTCTGTTTTTTATATTCGCTATGACTAAAAAAAAGATTTTTTTTTTTAGTTTTGGAGTGTTACGCCCATGTTAATGGTATAGGAAAATACGTTACGGGGGGGGGGGTTCCAAAATGATCAAAATTTGCGTTACGTAATACTTGAACGTTCCCTTACCTTAAAAACCCCTATATACCAATTTTCACTAGACTATTGTAAACATTTAAATCACCCCCTACCCCCGGGGGTGGAGTAAAAAAAATTATTATCAGATTCTGTTTTGCGGACACCAAAAACCTTTATATACCAACTTTGAAGAAAATATTAAAAACATTTAAAAATATTTACTCCCTCACCCTCCGGGGGTGAAGTTAGAAAATTTATTTTATTATTTATAAATTATCAGATTCAATTTCAGCAACTTTAAAAACCCCTATATAGCAATTTTCAAATTTTTGTAAAAGTAATGTATTTTGCCCCCCTTGCCGCACCCCAATGTTTACCAAAAAAATCCCGAGCGAGAACTTTTGGTACCATACCTGTATGCCAAATTTCAAGTCTCTAACTTAAAGCGTTCTTAAAATATCGTGCACACAAAATTTCCCGCACAGACCAATCGACCGAAATTTTTTTTGCTCGAAATTGATTTATGACATAAAACATCATAAAACGCAAAAAAAAATAGAAAATTTTTGCACGAATACAAGGCTTTCAGAAATTTTGAAAATTTTTAAAATGGGAAAGCAATTAACTACAATAGCGATATTATCCTCGAGCCACTTAAAGAAGAAAGGGAAAGGCATTAAGGACATATAAGAAAAAATTTTGAAAGCAATCCATAATAACACAGGACCACAAAAAAAAATAAAGTTAGTTTTTTTTAAACCAAACTATATTTTTTCTTCGTATTTTTGGACGCTGAAAACGAATATGACAATGAAAAAAATTCTTCACCCTCAAAATTTTGAAATATAGCGCACATTGTTTTTTTTTTGTATTCATTCAAGGTCAAAACAAAAATCCGCAAGATTTCAGAAAAACTTTTTTTATGAAAATATTGCTAAATAAAAATGATACGTGCCATAACTTGCAGATTTTAAATATCTACCCTAGTTAATTTTTACAGGGCCACAAACTCCAAATATGGCACTTTTTTCGTGTTTTTTCCGATATATTTCATTAAAAATTTTATGTAATTATATACATACATACATACATGTGCTTTAAAAAAAATTACACATATTTTTTATGTCCAGTGGTGTGGAGTTGCAAATGTCAAAATAAATATAACATCGTCTAATACCCTTAACCAGACTATTTTTCTCAGGATTTTTTTAGCGATGTTAACAAATTTGACAATAAAAGACATCCCTGATTCATAATTTGTTTCAAAACCACACCCACAGTGAAAAAAATTTATAATAAATCTGGTAAAAACATACAGAGCTTTACCAGGGGGTCAAAATTGACCAAAAAGTTCGTTGCTTAATACTTAAACGGCTCTATTTTATTTTTCATTCATAAAGAAACAAAAAGTGTGATAATGCTTTCCCGTAAAAGTAAAATGTTAAAATCGGAAACTATGTATATACACTTCTGCTCAAAAATATCGGCCCACCTAAAAAAATACACATTTTTGAATGCAAATATCTCCAAAACTATTTAATGGATTTATTCGATCTTTTTTTTATTTTGAAGCTTGAACTTTTAGCTCTTACTTACTGGAATAAAAATTATCAAACATCTTTTTTTATACCGGCAGCAATGAAAAGTGCACAGCTATGTTTTTTTACTGCACCTTTCGATATGCGCA
The DNA here is from genome assembly GCA_958510825.1 of Brachypterus glaber. Classification (NCBI taxonomy): domain Eukaryota; kingdom Metazoa; phylum Arthropoda; class Insecta; order Coleoptera; family Kateretidae; genus Brachypterus; species Brachypterus glaber. Next base: position 20,755,549 of record OY294046.1, read on the forward strand.
TGGTTCGCCACTGCATATTTTTTTACAATTTAATTAATTGATTTTATAGCCTAATTAAATGGAAGTAATCTCTTTTTAAATTTTTTAATTTTCCTTTTCTCGTTTAGGAGATATAAGTTTTTTTCTAAAAATTTACATTTTTGCAAGTAACAAAAAAACTACGCAATGGATTTAATTGATTTTTTTTTTAATTTGAAGCTTAAATCGTAAACTTTTATTTATTTAATTTAGGTTTCTGTTGGAAACATGTTTAAACTGAGTTTACATTGCTTAAATAGTCATGTTTTTTTTACTCGATCTTTTTTGTTGCAATTTAAACACAAACTCAAATCTTTCCATAAGTTTTAAAACTTATTCTAATAGCCACACTTATTGTGACTGATTCCGTCTTTTATTTTTTATCATAAGTCTTCTCATTTAGGAGAAATTATGTTTTTTTGGTAAATAAGGACTTTTTAAGTGGTGGGCTAGTGCCACCCCTGTAACTAACTTTTTTATGATTGACAAGACTTGTCACTTATGTGACAATACTTTTTTAACTCGTTAAAATTTTATTTAATTGTATTATTAAAATGGAAACAAGTCCGGAAGTAGCTGCCCAAGCTGTAGCTCTGCTACAAGAAGGGCACAGTCAGCGTTATGTTGCTCAACAGTTAAATATTACGAGAGCAGCGGTAAGAAGAGTATTCCAACGTTTTGAGGAGACCGGTTCCTTTAGTCGACGCCAAGGAGCTGGCAGACATAGGTGCACGTCCGCTCGGGATGACCGATTTATTGCAGAAAAAGTTAGTTATGGTGGTGGATCGTGCATGATATGGGGAGGTATATCATTGGAAGCTAAAACTGAACCCGTTTTTATTATAAGGGAAGAACGTGGACGGCAAAGGCGAAGTCTTACAGCGGAAAATATACCTCAGAATACTATAAGAAACTTAATTCAACCGTGTAATGTTGGTTAGTTTTAGTGTTTTGTTAAATTAAATTGAATGTTTTATTGACCATAATGTAATGTAACTAATAATAGCGAAAAACAGCATTGTTGTAAAAAAATACACGTCTAATACGTTTTTTTGTGTTTATAATTGTTATTAAATAATTTTAATAAAATTTAAAATTTGTTTATTGTTATTTTATTTGATAAAATATTTTGTTTAAAAAAAATTAAAAATCAAAAAGTCCTTAAAAAGACGTTAGAACTTGTTTTTGGAGTACCATTAGAGATTTAAACAGTCTGTGCAAAGTTCGTTCGACGAAGTCGCAGACGCAGTCTGAGCTGGGAACCAAAAAGTTGCTAACGCAGAAAACGTGTTAATTAAATGTATTTATTTAAGCTAAAGTTATAGAAGTGCAATAGATCTTTATATTCTATCGACGCTTTTCCGTCATATACAGTTTTACAGGGGTGGCACTAGCCCACTGATTAAAAAGTCACTTTTTCCGAAAAACTTTAATTTCTCCTAAATGAGAAGACTTATGATAAAAAATAAAAGAAGGAATCAGTCACAATAAGTGTGGCTTTTAGAATAAGTTTTAAAACTTATGGAAACATTTGAGTTTGTGGTTAAATTGCATTAAAAAAGATTGGGTAAAAAAAACATGACTATTTAAGCAATGTAAACCCAGTTTAAACATGTTTGCACCAGAAACTTAAATTAAATAAATAAAAGTTAAGGACTTAAGCTTCAAATTAAAAAATAAATCAATTAAATCCACTGTGTAGTTTTTTTGTTATTTGCAAAAATGTTTATTTTCAGAAAAAACCGTATATCTCCTAAACGAGAAAAGGAAAATTAAAAAGTTAAAAAAGAAATTACTCCCATTTAATTGGCCTATAAAATCAATTAATTAAATTGTAAAAAAATATGCAGTGGCAAACCGTGCGCATATCGAAAGAAGCAGTAAAAAAACATAGCTGTGTTATTTTCATTGCTGCCGGTTTAAAAAAAGATTTTTGATAATTTTTATTCCAGTAATTAAGAGCTAAAAGTTCAAGCTTTAAAATAAAAAAAAGGTCAAATAAATCTATTGAATAGTTTTGGAGTTATTAGCATTTGAAAATGTGTATTTTTTTAGGTGGGCCGATATTTTTGAGCAGAAGTGTATGTATAAATATATTTATGAAAAAAATATAACTAATAATTTTTTGTTACCATATTGAATAAGTAATTTTATTTATTGAAAATTTATTACTACTTTTAAAATGAACGACCTTTTAAACGCATGCCAGTTTTGCAAAAAAAAAAGATTATTTTCGGTTTTACCAGCTTTATGATAAAATTTTGCCACTGTGCGTGTGGTTTTGAAAAAAATAGGTATTAGGGAGGTCTTTTATTGTCAAATTTGCTTAAAAAAAAAACTTGAGAAAAACAGTCTGGTTAAAGGTATCAGACAATATTATGATATATTTCTTTTGACATGCGCAACGTTAAACCTCCCAGACCACATCACTGGAGATACAAAAATATATGTATTTTTTTATAAAGCCTATGTTGTAGAAGTATTACATATATAAATTTTGGCTGTATCTGTATTATTTAGATAAAATTTTAATGAAATATATCGGAAAAAACACGAAAAAGTGCCATATTTGAAGTTTGTAGCCCTGTAAAAAAATAGTAGTCGGGTAGATATTTAAAATGTGAAAGTTATGGCATGAATTGTTTTTAGTTAGAAGTGTTTCCATAAAAAAAACTTTTTCTGAAATCTTGCGATTTTTTTTTGCCTTAAAAACCCAATGTGCGCTGTATCTCAAGATTTTGAGGGTGAAGATTTTTTTTCACTGCCATATTCGTTTTCAGCGCCTCAAAATACATAAAAAATATAGTTTGGTTTATAAAAAACTAACTTTTTTTTTGTGTTTTATGTTAATGTTTTTTACTAATTTATTTTAAATAACGAAAATTTCCGTTACGTGAAAAGTGAAAAAATAAAAATTATTATTTTTGAAATTGTTAATTACTAATAATGCAGGCAGAGTTTTAGTTTCTTTCATAACAGTTATTTGGCTTTAAGTATGAAAATGATTAATTCAAAGCAATTTAAATCTTTAAATTGCTGTACAGTGGGTTAGGCTAAATGTGACACCCAGGGTAATTGTGACATGTCCTGTTATAATTCTTCTAAACTAGTTTATATCCAATCCAACCCTGACATTAGGTTTTTGACAGTATTAAATATTTCGCGTAAAATTTCGATTTGATTTAAACTTCTTTAGAAGAATTATAACGGGACATGTCACAATTACCCTGGGTGTCACATTTAGCCTAACCCAATGTACCTCAAAACCACTTTCGTGACAGATACCACTATACGGGTTGTCCCACCAGGTTCTTGACAAGCTATATTTCCGTTATTTTAAAAGATAGAATTTTTTGCAAAAAACAGCGTTAAATGGGAGCCATTGAAGTTTTTATTGACGTGTTCAAAACCACCCCTTGCTTAGCCACCCCCTTAAAACCACCCCCAACTTGTGATGCATATTGGGAAAAACAACCCTCAAATGCAATATTTCCTAAATGGTAACCTTACAAAGTCTGTTGCCTCGCAGAGTGATTTAGGACTGATAATAAATGAAAATTTGTCGGAGCACATTTCTTCAATTTGCAAGAGGTCCAAGTCCCTGCTCTATGTTTTAAAGAAAAGTTTTTTATCCTGTTGTCCAATAACTTTTACAAAACTTTATAAAACTTATGTTCGGCCTATTTTGGAATATTGTGGTCCGGTTTTTAATGCAGATCTTGTTCGTGAAAAAAGACTTCTTGAATCAGTGCAGAAATTGGCCACCCGTTTGCCATACGGTCGTGTTCGACCTTCCTATGAAAACAGACTTTCTATACTTCAACTCCCAACCATTAAAAATAGGCGTAGTAGGGGAGATCTTATAGTAACGTTTCGTGCTTTACACAATCTTTTTGGTGTTAATCTTAAATCATTATTTAATATAAACAATGACGTTAGATTGAGAGGTCATGGTCTAAAATTAAAACAGGACTTTATTACCAGTTCTCGTCAAAAATTTTTATCCAACCGAGTTTTTCAAACGTGGAATAGTTTACCCAGAGAAGTGGTTCACGCTCCAAATGTAAATGGTTTTAAAAATGGTTATGACCTATGGGCGGAAAATAACTTTTAAATTACGTATTTTAAGAACATTTAGTCTTTAATTAATATTGTATTTTTATTGTTGTTTTATACCCGTACGGGGTCTTATAGGATTGATTCCTTCACCCCATAATTGTTGTTAATAATAATAATAATAATAATAATAATAATAATAATAATAATAATAATAATAATAATAACTTCTGTTTTTCAAATAGCACCCCCCCATTTTTATCAAAGAATATGAAAGTAAATGTTATTCTTAATTCAACCATGTATTATAAGTAGTATCTTATTTCTTAAAGGGGCACGAAATAACAACTATTATTTATTAATAATATTGTCCCACCAGGTTTTAAACGGGCCATATCTCCGTTGTTTAAAAAGATAAAAAAAATCGAAAAAAACAAAAGTAAATGCGAGTCAAAGTAGAATTTGCTGACTTATGCAAAACTACCCCTTACTTACCCATCCTCTTGGAACCACCCCCAACTTTTGTTTTTTAAATAGCACCCCCCTATTTTTACTAAAGAATATGAAAGCACATTTTATTCTAAATTCAACCATGTATTATAAGTGATATCTTATTTTTTTAAGGGGCTCCAAATTACAACCCCATCAGATCACAAGCAATATTTTTCATAATTTTTTTTCAAAAACAAGTTATAACAAGATTATATCTAAAAGAGAATTGATTAATGTATCCAAAACCCACCCTTAATAACCCACTCTCCTGGAACCACCTGCAACTTTGTTCTACCACCCTATTATTAATAAATAATAATTGTTCAAACAACCCTTAAATGATAAGATACCACTTATAATACATGGTTGAATTCAGAATGAAATGTACTTTCATATGCTTTGATAAAAATGGGAGGATGCTATTTGAAAAACAAAAGTTGTGGGTGGTTTTAAGGGGGTGGGTAAGCAAGGGGTGGTTTTGGATACGTGAACAAAAACTTCAACGGCTCCCATTTAACGCTGTTTTTTGCAAAAAAATCTATCTTTTCAAATAAGGGAGATATAGCTTGTCAAGAACCTGGTGAGACACCCGGTATTATTTCAATGCGACGATTTAATATCTGATAAACAAGCAAACCGTATCGGCAGTCAAAGTGTTAATCTGTTTACAAACGCATTACCTGCGATATTCTTATTTTTGCTATATTATCATTTTCGACCTAATTTTGATCTTGCGCAAAAAAAGTTTTCGTACTTTTTTCGCGACCATAAACTTTTCGGAATTGGCACTTCCTGGAATGAGCCATAAACAATATTTTTATTTATTTTTTAGTTTATTTAATTTGTCTTACCTTACAGAAACGACAAATCCATTCTTTGCCCTCGCTTTCCATTTGCTGTCCCATTCCTTTCGTGATGTTCACGCATTTTCCGTGGTACCACTCTTCGCAAGTATCGCAACAAATCATGAACCGATTGTTGTGCGGTTGGTTGCATACACACCACAACTTGTTTGGGTCATCTTCAGACTCCTCCTCTTCGTCTCCCGAGCTATCCAGCTCGTTTCCAGATACGTGTTCTTCATCCAGAGGCTTATGGGTGGGTCTAAACATAGAAAATATAATAATTTAATTATTTTTATTAATAATTATAAACACACTGTTTATTCTAGCCATTATAAACAAGGAAAGTAATTGTTTAAAAAAAATGCAAAAACAGACTTGAACCTTTTTGCTTGTACTATACTGAACTAAAAAAAAAATGCTCAAGTTGTCGTATAACTCCCGAACCATTTTCTCGACCGCAAAATTTCAAGTGCAACAGGATCATTTTATTTAATCTCCACTTTTTTTGACAGCTAATATTCAGCACATTTTTTACACAAATTTCTCCATTATAAAAGACTAATTAAGGTAAAACCCCCAATAGTTGACACTCTAAGAAAAATTCTATATTGTTTTTTAATTAAAATTTTATCTAATAATTTTTTTTTATATTTTATTGAATATATGTGTTTAGTTAGATGTATTCTTTTTATATTAGTACCAAAATGTTTGAATGTGATAGTAGTAAATTTTTGGGTTGGCCAAAGCCGGACAACTAGGCCATTTCTGGCCCTTTTTGTCACCCCACCAAGAATGTGATAATACAAACAAATATTTTTAATTTTTTTGTAGACCCTGTAAAAATTGTTAAGTTGACAGGGGTAATAAAGTAATTTACCAGACATATAACATGACCAATAGTCGACATAACATATTTTTCTTTTATTTTAAAAGAAATATTACTTTAGAAGCATAATGCTTTAAAAATGTAACTTTTTATATTTTTATTTAAATTCATCAAGTTTTATAAAACGATATCAAAGCACCAATAGTTGACAGTATTTTAACCAATAGTTGACGTAAAATTCCCTTTTAACTTTAAAGCTCTAAATCTTATCTTATCTCTAAATGCTATGCGACTAGAGGTTAACCAGAATTGTACAATAACTTCTAAAACAGAAGTGAAGTTCTTAGCAAAATACGAAAAATAAGAGATGAGCATTTTAGTTAAAATACTTTGATATATTTTATTTTTTTATTGGAATTATAAAAAAAAATTATTTTATCTTAAAACACCCATCCACATTTAGATCTTTATTAAATGTGCAGGTGCCCACAGATCAGGGAAAACAGGGAAATCAGGGAAAAGTCAGGTAATTTGATCAACTGTAAAAATCAGGTAAACTGAAAAAAATCTATGGTGTACATGATAAACAAGTTTTTATTCATAGAGTTCTACCAATCCATCGATCACGTTTACAGAAAAAAAATTGAAAAAGTAAAAAATCATAACTCAAAAATAAAACAGGATGTTCAAACTGTACACTGTTTTATTAAAAGCAGTAGATTATTTGAGCAAAACAAACAAGTGGGAAGTGAAGTAGACTCAGCTAATCTAGTATCCTTGAACCAAGGACACGTGTCTTTCGATATGTTTAAAGACATATTCTCTTGTTTTAAGGCTAACATTTCTTTGAATGAAGAGCACGGGTTTTTGAATGAAGATCTGCGCTCTTTATTCAAGGTCATTGACTTCGATTCAAAGAAATGATAGCCTTGAAACAAGAGAATATGGCTTTGAACAGATCTGTCAACTATTGAAATTTGTAGATTTTTCAATCTAGTGGTTGACACCCCCTATGTAAAAAGCTAAAACTGTCTTATTGAGTTGTAAATAATCAGAAAAAGTTTGATTTGAAACCATAAAAGCCTGTAGTTAAGATTAGCATGCATAAATACGTATTATTCACTAAATATTGAAACTTAAAAACACCCAATTTCTTAGAACTTGCCTTAAGAAAATCCAAACTCCACTAAAAAATTGTCTGCCATATTAAAACGCAACTCATCACGTGATCTTCAGTTGCAAATTCTAAGACTAGATGGTACTATGTGCCCATTTATTATTTATTTCGCCTTAATAAATGTAATGTAATCTTATTTTAGGTTGTTTTATTTGAAACTGTCAACTGTTGGGGTAGTGTCAACTATGGGGTGTTTTACCTTATATTGCATTATCATGGTTACCGCAAATATTTTTAGAACTAGATTCTAATCATAATTTAAATAAAAATATTAGATCATTTGGTGAAGCTGGAGCTAAAGTGGTCTAACATTTTCGGCGAAAATGAGTTACGGCCATATTTCAATACTAGACTTTATATATTTATAATTTAAACACATTTTAGGTCTATAAACCTGCCCAAGTCCCTTAATTTAAACGATAACATTTAGGAACTTTTATTTATTTTTTAAATAGGTTAAAAATGGTTTAACTAAAGGCCTATTCAAAAGCTTGCATAAGAACACAAAACACAAGAATGAGATGCCGTGATTGTCTTAAAAGATACATGGCGGCTCATCAAGCCAATCACGGCATCGCATTATTATGTATTACGTTCTTATGCGAGACTGTGGATATGCCCTTACACTGTGTTTTAAATATCGTCGGCTAAGTGAACTAAAAAGTCGGCTAAATGAGATTTTGATCAAATTCGCTACATAATCTGATTGCTAACAGAATTCTAAAAAAAATTGCATATAAGCTTCAAAAAACGCAAAAATGTAAATATTTTAAGTCGCTATTTAGGTCGCTACCCATCATATGATTGTAAACAAACGTTTAAATAAGAACTGTCACTTATGTCAAAATATTTTTTTAATACAAGAGTCATTCCACCAGGGTATCTATTCTCGGGCTCGAGAGAACGTGAACAATTTTCGAAGGAAGGGAATTGATCACATCATATCAAAGTTCCCCAAAGTTAAAAAATGCTATTCTTGAACAGTAGTGAGCGTGATGGGATCTCTGCAGCCGGCTGCAGCGTTGCCAAGTATTTTAGCGGATTTTAACCAATCAGATTATGTGACACGAATTTGCGTGCGCAGGCTGTCTTTATTTTTATTATTTGTAGGCAAGTTGCTATGGTTTGAATATTTTTTATAATTAATATCCAAAAATTAAAGTGTAAGAAATGACTGAAAATGAAAATAAAAACAGAAAAAGATCTGCGCCCACCAGCAGTCAAACAAAAAAAATAGTTCCAAATCGTCCATCGTTATGTTATTATTATTATTATAATATGTACAATAATTTCTAAATATAAAAAAGCTTCTTTCATTAACTATTATAAAATAAAACGGTATTCAAAATAATAACACAAAACCAAAGCCAAAATAGGGTTATATTTAAATGCGCGCGACTAACTTATATGTCAAAATATCCGTGAACGCACGCTTCTCAGGCTCCCGAGTAGTAGAAGTAAAGTTCCTCGATTTTCGTGCGAAGTGAAGTTCAAGAATAAGTAGTTTTGCGTTTCGAGAGAAAGAATATGCAACCCACACTACCTTTCTCCCGGGAATGCGTTCTCTCGAGCCCGAGAATACATACCCAGATTTGAACGAACACCAAAAGGTCACCATCTTTGATTTAAATAACTATTTGCACAATAATTAAACAATGTTTTGGAAGTTTAAAACTAATTTCAAAAAATAATTTACTTTTAAACTGGAGTTTCTGAAGGCAAAAATATTCGCGGTGGCATGAAAAAATTGGTAAAAATAGACGATTATATTTATTATCATAACTATTTTATTTTTTAACTTATTCAGTAGTCTAAAAAAAATTGTAACGTACTAATTTCAAACTTTTTAGCAATGTAATTATAAATTTAAAAATATGTTCGTATTATACTCACACCCCGGCAGAAATATCCCCCACCCTAAAGTGTCTTCCTCTCATTTTTTTTGACGTTTCCTCATTGTATAGTTCTATTAGTATATAAAAAACTGTTTTTTGAAATCTTCTATCGTTCTTTTTTTTTAATGGTAACGAAATTCATAAAAACAAGAAAATAAATATTTTTTAACTTTAAACAAAGTTGAATATTTACTGTTTAATTGTTAAATATCAAGTTAAATATGTTAAAAGAGATTTTGATTTGTTTACCTACTTTGAGCCTCATTACTATAAACGTTTGTCTTTTTTTTTCTTTACCCCTTTTTTACGCATACTTGCAACTAGTTGGTTGTTTACTTTTTAGTATAATTTGACATTTCATGCGGTTCAGTTGCATTTCTTTGTGAAAAAATGTTTCATCGAAAGACTCATCATGATCATGCCTTATCACACGATGAAAATCGTGGAAGAATTTGTTTTTTGTGTTTTAAAAAATCAACAAGTATTTATAATATTTGTGGAACTATAAAAATCAATTTAGAAAAAATTCTCGATTGTAATTTAGAAAATTATGTAAATGATAATCGTTTGCCAAATGTTTTATGTAGTTCATGCAGAAGGAATATTACTTTCGAAATTAACAAAAAAGATTTGGATTTTGTTCGAAAAATAAAATTGCCAGACTTCTCCAAATTCGGATTTAAAAATACAGTAACTCGAGCAAATGCAAATGAACCTTGTAAATGTTTGTTATGTGACTTGTCGATTTTTTAAAACACAAAAAACTAATTAAAAGTATACTTTAATTTTAATGTGGAATTGTGCATATTCTTAATAAAAAGTACAGATTTGGAGGTATATTTTTTGTGTATCTGTAATTTGGTGATTCAGAAATACAAAATTTTAAGGGGCGATTCTAGGTCCAAACTTATAAAAAAAGGTTCCTATAAAGGTTGGTTCGGAAATTATCCCTAAGGGAGCTACGACAGTCCTAAGGGTAAATCTGAAAAGTAGTTTTTATTTAATATCTCTGGAACCCTATAAACAACAATAACGAGTTTTTGCACATGCCTTAACATTGATAAAGGTTATCATTTTATGTAATTTTTATTTCGTAATTTTAACCAGGGACGTGCAAAATGGGGGGCGATTTCACGTTTTTGCCTTAAACTTTTTTATCTGTAAATTTTTTGACATTTTCTCAATAAAATATTAATCTTTGATTAAAAATACATAAAAAAGGTTGCATTTTTTAGTTCCTTTTTTTGATGCTCAGAATGTAAAATTGCCTCTTTAATTGCAATTTTCTCGAAAACGGTTGGCCCTACGGTGTTACACAAGGAGTACCTTTTAATGTATTTTTAATAAAAGATTAATATGCTATTAAGAAAATGACAAAAAGTTTTGAGCAAAAAAATATGAAATCTCTACAGCCTTGAATAACGGGACAACCGAGGTATGAAGTGTATGAATTTTGGTACATTTTGCGTTACGTAATACTTGAACGTTCTCTTAGGGCTCATTTCCGGACCAACTTTTATAGGAACTTTTGTTCATATTTTTGGACCTAGAATCGCCCCTTAAAATTTTGTAACTTATTTCTGAATCACCCTGTATATTAAAAAACTGCCCCAGAAAATTCAAATTGGATTTTTTTTTGAAATCTAATGATATTTTTACATAATTTAGGACAAAAAAATACCCCCCAAAAAATTTCAGCACGATCCGGCCTCACTTCATCATATACGGCCATCCCAAAGTCGGCAAGAATCGTAATAATGCAAAAAATAGCTCTTAAAGTTTTTAAACAAACATTTTTTACGTGACTCACACAAACAATATAAAATCATGCCCCCTTGCATTTTTTTTCGAGACTTTTATGCAATATTTCACTTTTTTTAATTTAATAAAAATTTAAACCATATAAAAAAATGGGTCTACGATTTAATTTACGTCTACCACGTTTAATCATGTTTATATAACGTAAACAACATTTCTGCAAAATTTTAGCTAAATCGGATATCGTTAGGTGAAGGCGACTTCCACTGTATATAATTTAAAGGGAAAAAATGGCTACCTCACAGGGTCAATCCATTTAAAATGATCCAAAATTTCTCAAATTCGTTGTTCGACCATTTTTAAATCGGTTAATTTTTTAATGATAGCTTATACACTGCGGTCCAAAAGTCACCCCCCCCCTTTTAACTTTTGAACGAGTTGAGATATCGACTTTTAGAACTCTTAAATAAGACAACTTAAACTATCTTTTAGCATATATTTGATATTTTCAGCTCTTAAAATGTGGGCAGGGGGCATGAGGGGACATTTTTTTAAATGGAAAGGGGGGTCGTGTGATACATCATTTTAAAGCTTATAAAATTCTCTATTTAAACTAACATTTTTAAATTGTTTAAAAATGTTTTTTGAGGTTTTGATTTTTCAATTTTTTGTTCTAAAACATTCGATTTTTTAAGTTTTTTTTTTATAAATTTTTGTTTATGTCAACTAAAATTAGTTTAAAAGTATAATTAACATTTTTTTATGATGACATTAGGCATTTTTAAAAAATTATTTGTTTTTTTTAGAGGAATTTTGACATTAATACCCATTTTCAACCCCATTTTAAACCGATTTTTTTTTTTTATTTAAAAATATGGAGTTAAATGGTGAATTTTATAAGCTTTAAAATGATGTATTACACGACCCTCCTTTCCATTAAAAAAAATATGCCCCCATGCCCACATTTTAAGAGCTGAAAGTATTAAATATATGCTAAAAGATAGTTTAAGTTGTCTTATTTAAAAGTTCCAAATTTGAAGTCGATATCTCAGCTGGTTCAAAAGTTAAGAGGGGGGGGGGGTGACTTTTGGACCGCTCTGTATGTTTGGTACTTTAAAAACACCAATACTTTTTTCATAATATTTCTCATTTGGTTGTGATATAATTTTTGGTCCATCAGTGCAGGTTATTTTTGACGATTTTAGCATGTCATTGAGTTTCAAAATACTCTGCTGCTAAACTAGTTAGTCCCCTCATTTAAAAACTATTGTTTGCAGCTTACATCGCTCTTTCATTTTCACCATAAATATTTAATCATTTTTTGTCATAGAGTATGAAAAACTAACCTCCAAAATCTAGTAAAAATGGTGTCAAATTAATGTTTTCAAAATTTAATAACTTTAAAGGGTGGTCTGTTCTTTTTTATACAAACACTCACCCATAGTTGCTAAAACACCCCCAAGTTTGGGATACATACTGCCCTACTACGCTAGAAAGCAGTAACTCCATTTGTCGCATAGCAGCGTTTTCAAAATATTACATCAGAGTTGACGTGAAAAGGTTGCTATGCGACAAATGGAGTTACTGCTTTCTAGCGTAGTAGGGCAGCATAGCTTACTTGGTTAATTTTTTATAGACCTTTAAATATTGGGTTTTATTAAAAATAACTCATTTTCAACCCAATTTTCTCCATTCGGACTGGGGGAATTTGTCTAATTATTTTATAGGTTGAAGTACTATATTTGACTATTATAAATCAATAATTGGAATATTTTCCTTTAAGGGTGCGAAAAAAAAATAAATCTGTTAATTTAGGTAAAATATATTCTTGCGAAAATGAAACTTAGTAGGCAGACCAGGGTATTTCATTTGTTTTTTTTTTCGTTTTGTTTTTAGTTTAGTTTATTTTTATATTTGATATACCTAAAAAGAAGAAAAAAGAAATAAAAAATATACCATTTTTTTTTAGTTTTATCTCGAATTTTTCTTTCCTTATAGTTTCAGGAGAGTTGTATTATACTGAATTAAATTTGCATATTTGTTTGCATACAAAGAAAGTCTATAAAAGTATTTTAGATTATTAGAAAAAATAAAGAAGTAAAGTCACAATTGTGACACTCTGGTGGTAAGTAAAAAAGTAAAATCTGTGCCAAATTTCAGCTCAAAAAAATTAAATTATTTAAATACTGAAAAAAAAAATATTTTTTTTATGAGGCATCAAATATATTTGGTATACAATATCCTGCAAAATAAAAAAAATTAAATTTGTGCCAAATTTCAGCTCAAACAAACGAAATGTGTCATGCACTATTTGAAAGTAAAAAAAATAAATAAAAATTAATGACTGTAGGTAATTTTTTTTTTTTTGTCAAAAACAAGATTTTGCGCCAAATTTTAGCACAAAAAAACACTTCTTCCACTACATTTAAAAACTGAAAAAAAAATGTTTTAATCTTCAAATAGGTGGACGCGAAATTTCGTTTTTAATAACTGAAACATTTTCCTAAGGGTGCGAAAAAAAAATTATTATTTAAGTCAAAAATATCCTTGCCAAGGCACACTAGGGTTTTTTAAAAAAACACGTTTTTTGATAGTTTTAAGCTTAAAAAAGTTAAATTATTTAATAAAATATATCTGGTATACTATCTCATGCCAAATTCCTAATTAGGCAGATTTGTATTTAGCTAAATATTTATATTTATTTATTTGTATTTGAATACAAATCTGTGAAAAAATTTCAAATTTTTCAAAAACGAAATTTCGCATCCACACACTATATAAAAATTAAAAAATATTTTTTTTAAATTTAAAATGAAGTGAGAGAAGGTTTTTTTATTTTTTTGTGATAAAATTTGGCACAAAATCTTGTTTTCGATTAAAAAATTATTAACCTACAGTTATTTTATTTATTTATTTTCAAATGGTGCATGCCAAATTTCGTTTTTTTAAGTTTAAATTTGGCATAGATTTATATATTAGTATTTTGCACAATATGGTGTACCAGACATATTTCATTAAAAAAATCGTGCCTCATAAAAACAATAACAATAATTTTTCATTTTTTTTTCAATGTTTAAATAAAGTGGGAGGGGTCTAAATTAATTTTTTGCGCTGAATTTTTTTATGGTATTTTTTACGACACGAGTGGGAACATAAAACTTTCAAAATAAGATTAAAATAACCTAGCTTGCCTACTAAGTTTTATTATTTTCGGGAGCATATTTTTTACCCAAACTGACAGTTTAAAATATTTTTTTTTCGCACCCTTATTTTAGTAACCAATAATAGATTTATAATAGCAGTAACTTTATATTTAATAAAACTGAGATAATGGCAAAAACAGTAAATCGTCTTAGCCACTCCCTTGTGTTATAGCTAAAATCGAGAAAGCGTATAACTTTAGGTTTGAAGTACCTTTATTATAACGCAAAATCATTAATTATTTATTTAAATAAAAAAATGGCACTTACTGCTTTTTAGTTTAGTATCTCGTAGTAAAAAAAATTTAGGAATGCTAAACTAAAAAGCAGTATGTGACAAAATAAAGGGAAAACAACACAAAATAAAAAAAAAAATATTTTTTTTTAAATTTCCTTTTAAAAATAAATTTTACTTTCACCAAGGAAAGTCTGGCGTTAGTAAAAAAAAAAATGAAAAATTTTCCCGTTCATGCTTTTTTTCACGTTTCTCGTCGTTTTATATCCAAAAAATATGATTTCCGTAAAAAAAATCTGTTTCTCGGTCTGTCTGTCCGAAAATTTGTGACCACGATAACTCGAGAACGCTTCGAGCTAAAGACTTCAAATTTGGACCATAGGTTAATTATTCAAAGTTCTGGGAATGTTTTTAGTAAAATTCGGTGTGGGATAAGGGGGTAAAACAAGGTAAAAACCAGTTTTTTCAAAAACCATTTTTTTTCCTTTCCCCATGGGGAAAGGAAAGTAAAAAAAATTCGAAAATTTTTTTATTGCTTTTTTTACGTTTATGGACTTTTATTCAAAAAATAAGATTTCCGTCGGTCTGTCTGTGTCTCCGGAAAATTTGTGACCACAATAACTCAAGAACGCTTCGGGCTAAAGTTATAGGCTGGGATTTTTTTGGCAAAAATCAGATTGGGATAATGGGGTAAAATGGGATAAAAACAATTTTTTTTAATACATTTTTTTTTAATTTATTTAAAAGAAACTTTAAAATATAAAATATTTTTTAATTTTTTTTTTCATTTTTGATTTTAATGAATCTAGTCCTATAATACTACCCTACTACTCTAGAAAGTAGTAACTCCATTTGTCGCATGGCAGCGTTTTTAAAATATTACAGCAAAGTTGACGTGAAAACGTTGCTATGCGACAAATGGAGTTACTGCTTTCTAGCGTAGTAGGGCAGAATAGGGGAAAGTATTATTTTAGTTTTTTGAAAAAATAAACTTAAAAAAAAATTTATTTTTTTTGAAAAACTATTTTGTTGGGAACAGTTTTTTTTTTGTTATTTTCGGAAAACCTAGCGTCATACAAAAACTATAATAATGCAAAAAGAAACTGGTTTATTAATGCTTTACAACCTTATAATTTTATTTTAGTATATTAAAGTAATAAAAAATCTATTTGGAGTTAATGCTTTTTAGCTTAGCAACAGTCCCTTATTTTGGAGATACTGCAATTTTATAACTGAATAAATAAAGTTTATAACTAAATAAATAAAACTATTTTTTCAAATTTGATTGGAGTTACGGCTTTTTAGCCTCGTGGGGCAGTATAGGACTTTAACCTGTAAAATATTTAGAAAAATTCCCCCAGTCCCAATGAAGAAAATGTAGTTAAAATATGGGTTATTCTTAAAAAAACCCAATACTTAAAGGTCTATAAAAAAATTACAAAGTAAGCTATGAATCTTAAACTTAGATGTGTTATAGTAATTATGAGTGGGTGTTTGTATAAAAAAAAACAGAGACCCCCCAATTGCCCACCTTCCATGTTATTAAATTTTGAAAACATTAATATGACACCATTTTTACTAGATTTTAGAGGTTAGTTTTTCAGTGTACACAACAAAAAATTATTACATTTTAATGGTGAAATTTAAAGAGCAATTTAGCTTAAAACGGTGGTTTTTAATCGAAGTAACTAATTGTTTTAGCGGCTGAGTAATTTGAAACTAAAGGACATACTAAAATCGTTAAAAATGACGTGCACCGATGGACCAAAAATGCTGTCAAAACCAATAGATTTATTTTGGAAAAAGTATTGGTGTTTTTAAAGTACCAACATACTTATAAGGTAAGTTATCATTAAAAAATAAACCGAATAAAAAATGGTCGAGGAACATGTATTGGTTCACTTCAAATGGATTGACCCCACAGTATTCAAAATATTTTTATAAGTTGTTAATATTATAATAACTAAACTTGTTATCATATCCTTGTTAAAAATACCAAATACATTACTATAGAATATTCAATACTAATCTATGGGAATTTATATGTATTAATATGGTCTATAAGCCTACTATAAAAAACTACAGAAAACTATAGACAGTTGATCTATAGTACCTTATACATATATGTAATCGTAAGCTAGTTAGCTATGGAGATAAAAAAAAATCGCTTTAAGTCAGTGCAGTAAAAATGAAGTATGCAGCGGTTTCCTTTGAAAAAAGAAATCTTTTCTAATAAAAAATATGGACGTAATCAAAAATTTGGATGCAAATAACATAAATCCAAATAAAAAATATAGGATAAAAGAAGACCTTCGTAATGTGCACCGACGATTAGTATAAACATTTATTTAAAAACTACATGTACATAATATATATTTGTTTGGCTTTTGTAGAAGATAAAGAAAAATTATGGAAAAAATATCATTAAAGAATAAGAATTCCGTCGGGAAAAATCAGGGCGGCGTACAGTGCTGCGAGCTATGGACAAAAATCAAATTTTGACCTGTGATATATAGGAAATGTAAATAACGGCAATTAAAGAGTACTTTGTGAAGCACACGACAATACCAAACACAATGTGTGTACATTTTTTTTTCTACTCAAATAACGCTATCAAATTTGCCAGAGAGAAAGGGATCGTCATATCAGTTTATCGATACGCACAAATTAATTACTGTGACCTGTGAATTGTAATAAGTTTTAAATTGTTTTTAAAATAGAGCAAAATCTACAAGGTATTTACTAATTATATTGCCATTTTAATAGGTTTAAAATTAAAAATAATAAGATACATAGCGCTAAGGCAATACCTGTATAAAAACTTAAATAACTTTTAACTTCTATAAGGCTTTTCTCAAAATGACCAAAAATGGATTTTTAGCATTTTATGAAAGGTTAGAGTTTTCTTTAAAAATCTATGCAGTAGTAAAGATACCTAGAAGACCTAAACTTCCGTAATTTATAATACAAAGTAGAATATTGGACCGTTCAATATTCTAGTTTAAAGTATATTATGTTTCCCATAGTTTATTAAATTTAAATGTAGTAATTTTATTTTGTAGACAAGTGTATTTTTTTTATTAAAACAGTAGTTCTTAAAAGGTTTAATTTTTAATTATTATTATAAACTTTTTAGGTTTAGATTTACCAATAACAATTTTTCTTTCAAGTACCTTTTATCTGTTTTTTTTTCATTATTGGCATAAGAGTTTATTTTGAACAAAATATTTGGCAAAATTAGTTTTGCGTACAGTCGAGCATATCCGGTCGAGAACCACTGCTTCAATAAAATTGGTTTTGTAAAAAAATTTGACAGATTACTTATCCACACTTTTGGAACAATTTGCCTGATAGTGTAGTTACGGCGCCGTCTATTAATGCTTTTAAAAACCGTTACGACACTTGGACCAGAAACTTTTTATTGTAAAATAGTAAAATATGTTTAGATAAGTTAGATAAGTTAGTTAAGTTTATTAATATGATTATTTAGGTTAATTTAGTTAAGTAGGCTTTTTTTTTCAATTTTCAATTTTTTTTATTTTTTTTTTGTTTTACTGTTCATTTACATTTATTTGTATATTCTTTGGGCATAATAGGATTTCCTCTGCCCTTATCTCTTTATAATAATAAATAATAATAATAAATAACAAAGTTAAATTAGTATAACTGAATTTAATAAATACTGGTTAAATGAATACGCTCTCAAATAATAAAATAGAAACTTTAACAAATATTTTATTATGAATTTCGATACATTAAGAAGTCTAGTTGTTTTTAATAATAAGTAAAATCTGGTAAGACTTCTAATAATTTTTTTACGCATTTTCAAATTTACCATAAAACGGATTTTGACGTTTTGTTTTCTGCTTTTTTCTCATTCTCGCTGCCTCCCCCCCTCTAGTTAGCCTATACATAGTTTTAAATATATTAATATAAGTTTAAATTAAATCTAATATTAATTAAAAAGTTATGGTTTTTGTCCCATATCCCCTATTACTTGCAGCACTGTGTGGCGGTAACTGAATCTTAGGTGGACCTGGATCTGGTATATTCATCTTTTGAGAAGGTTATTATACTTTTTTTTCAAATTTTGACTTATTTTTTTTTTTAATTAATATAGAGGGTATATCAGAACTGACGTTAAAAAAAATACATGTGGATTCATACATCAATAAAAAAAATTGAGCAAAATTTGAGTGGTGAGTGTATGTTTAAATTTTGAGATAAGAACGTTTTGTTTTGACCAATCCCATAAGCTGTTAAACTTACCTATACAAGTAAGTAAATTGTCCAATTGGTTTCTATCGACACATACCAGTAGCTAAAGGTATGCTTTATGAAAGTTTGATGACAATGTCAAATTAAAATTTTTCATACGACGAATTGTAAAAAATTATTTTTAAGATGTTAACAGTTTGCCTGAACATTTCGAAGTTTATGCAACGGCAATAAAATTCTCTTCATAATCATACTCTGGGGTCGGCTTTTCTAGCCTTTCTTTGCAAATGCTTCTTTAAATTATTGAAACTCTTTTATAATTTTCCCAGTTATTAGACGATTTCATCATAAATTATGTTTAGTTATACCAATTAAATGAACTTTTTTCATCTAGAAATTTTTAATTTTAAAAACATTTTATTTTTAACCAAATTGAAATTTTTTGAACTATTTTCCATCGGTTTTCTTAAATAGAATCTCATTTCAGAACTGCACATATAGTTAAGAAATACATAATATTTATTATTTATTTATTTTAAGATATGTGTTCGTATTTGACATTATCCTATACGTAAGTCTATGGAAATAAAATTTATTTATTTATTTATAATCTTCCGTTAATATTACAGTTTACATCTTAAAAATAATTTTTACTAAAATTTAATGACATTTAATTTCATATAAAAATTTCAATTTGACATTGTAATCAATTATTCAAAATGTATACCTTTTGGTGCTGGAATGTTTCTATACAAACGAATTGTCTAATTAACTCACTTTAATAGGTAATTGTAACAGCTTCTGGGATTGGTCAAAAGAAAACGTTCTTATCTCAAAATTTAATACATACACCCACCACCCAAAGAACCCCGCACAAAACTCCGTGTTTTTGGCCTTCGGCTAAATTTGCTGGAAATTATTTATTTTATTAACCTTCATGTCCTTAGTAATTGACCAAAATTTCAGCTTAATTGTATGTACAGTTTTTGAGATATCGAGCTTTAAAATTGGTGATTTAGAGTTCAGGAAAATTTTACACCTGTTAAAATGTTGTGCTTTTTTAATGTCAGTTTTTCATGTATGATTAAACTTAATGGCCCAAATTGAAGGTGTTTAGATGCTTTATTTAAATGTGTTATAACATTCGCCACAGAGTGTTTCCCTTTTCCGTGGCAACAGCCCAAAACAGGCGATATAATAAATATTAAAAATGCCAATTATTAATTTTGGTTTAATATTAAAAAGCAGAAAATCTAACGGCTAGAATTTCATAATTTTTATATATTTTATAGTTTTTGAGTTATTGAATAAAAATAATTGAAAGCGAAGGTTATTAGAGTACTCAAAGTTCTTCTGTTTGGGCATGATGGGGGTAAACCACATCAAAATAAATTAACTCGATTCGATCAGCTAAAAGTTTTAAATTCTCGGTAAATCTTACAAACAAATGGAATTTTAGAAAAGGTATTTCTAAAGAAAAGTAGGTAAACCAACTAAAGAGCCTACATTGGCATAGTGGAGCAAAGGGCATGAAACTTTGAACTGTTATAAAATTACTTATTTCTGCGTTTAAGATAATCGCAGTATGGCTTGCAATGGAGGGAGTTAAACCAAGTTAACCAGTTTCTCAAAAGTAATTTAAGCGTGGTAGGAACATGGGCGGAATTAGGAGAGGCCATGGGGGCTATGCCCCCCCCCCAGGGAGATATATTAGCATAGAAATACCTTCAAAATTATATTTTTGGTAAATGCGCAATGTTTTTCCTTATGGAAGGTCTCCCCCTTAAAATAAAATAAATCCGCCCCTGGGTAGGAAAAGGGGTACCTATAGATAGACTAATTACTTAAATGTTTAAAAGGCAATAAAAATAGGAATCTAAAAGTTAATAAAAAACTAGTTAATTGCTTCACCTTTGTGTGCTCTATCTTACTAAAAATTAGTTTTAATATAATTTGGTAATAAGGAATATCGGATCTTTGGATTCAATGGTTTGAGGAATATATTTTGCAACTATAGGTATTCCATATCTTCCTATAGGAAGTCTTACGCCCTGGGTTTTATCTTTTGCCTAATTATCCAGTTTCTATCCACATAGTTCAATATGAAACAAAAACGTGTAAAAAATATATTTACTTGGTATTTCAGGAAAAGTCTATGTTTATTTTTGATAAAAGTTATACATATCAGCATGAGAGAAATTATTTTTAGCTTTAAGCAAGTGTATACTAATTATAATTATTTGACGATTTTCTTTTATTAATAATTAATTTTAACTGATTAATTTTTTTTGCTATATAAAGTTATATTTTATTATATAAAGTAGTATTTTAATAATAATACCTTAATTTTTATAAAACCATGGAAATAAATATTCTACCTATAATAAGAACTTATTTAGGTGTACATACATTAATTACTGTCAGAGTATATAAAAATGGCATTTTGACAAAATATCATGCTGTGTATTCACCATAATACTAGGCAAATGGCAATAAGTAATCCAACCTTTACGTTTTATACCTTTTTTCCGATACGCCAATGTAGGACCTCTTTGGTTGGTTTACCTACTTTACTTTGGCAATACCTTTTCTAAAATACCATTTATTTGTAAGATTTACCGAGAACTTAAAACTTTTAACTGATTAAATCGAGTGAAACTATTTTTATGTGGTTTACCCCAATCATGCCCAAACAGAAGGACTGAGTACTCTAATAAGTTTCGCTTTCAGTTATTTTAGATTCTTATTTTTATTGCCTTTTAAACATTTAAGTAAGGAGCCTATCTATACGTACCCCTTTTCCTACCACGCTTAAATTACTTTTGAGAACCTGGTTAACTTGGTTTAACTGCCTCAATTGCAAGCCATACTGCGATTATCTTAAATACAGAAATAAGTAATTTTATAACAGTTCAACGTTTCACACCCCTTGCTCCACTATGCCAATGTAGGCTCTTTAGTTGGTTTACCTACTTTACTTTAGCAATACATTTTCTAAAATTCCATTTATTTTACCGAAAATTTTAAACCGCTGATTGAATTGAGTTAATTTATTTTGATGTAGTTTACCCCCATCATGCCCAAAAAGAAGGACTTTGAGTACTCTAATAACCTTCGCTTTCAATTATTTTTATTCAGTAACTCAAAAACTATAAAATATAATAAATTACAATCCAGTCAAATAACGAAAAGATTCTATGTTAAATTGCAATAAATGTACACGAGCTAATATTTTAAAGTGTAGTAGAGGATAGTAACAGAACACTCCTGTTAGTTTTTCACTAAATATGCATCTTACTTATAAATATTCAAATATAGCCACGTTGGGATTAAAATTGTTTTTTTCGATTTTTTACCCAAATTATGCATCGGAGGATAAAAGTTGTTATGAGCAAACTTGTAGCTCTTGAAATTCTCTATAAGTTTTATATATTATGAATATTCATAAGTATTTTGTTAAGGTTACAGTGGGTGGGTTGAAATTCGAGTTGCGCCCTCTGTAACCGTACCAAAGTACCTATAAAAATTTATAATATATGAAAATTATAGAGAATTTCAAGAGCTACAAGTTTGCTTAAAACCACTTTTATTGTCCGATGAATAATTTGGCTGAAAAATGGAAAAAAGCAATTTTACGTTCAACATGGCTATTTTTAAATTAACTCGATTGTTATTAATATATTAAAAAAATCACCCCAACAAAAATTGTTGGAAATTTCCTCCTTAACAAAATTGTTTATATGCATTTTTATCGTAAGATGCATATTAAGCAATCCACCCCTAAAAAAGATAGCGGACACCCCTTAGGCAGATCACCCGGTGAAAAACTAACAGAAGTGTTCTGTTACCATCCACTACTACCCTTTAAGATATCAGCCCGTGTATATTTATTGCAATTTAAATTTATTATTTGACTGGACTATTATTGCTGTATAAATGCATATCGTCCACTAAAGGCTCTAGTTGTCTAACTCCAAATTTTTCAAAAATGAGATTTTTATCAAATATGCTTTATTATCTGATTACCAACATACTTCAAAAAAAAAAGTTGCATTAAACCAATATCAGCCTCAAAAAATGCAAAAATGTAAATATTTTGTCGCTAAGTGTCTAACTCCATCATATGATTGTGAGAAAACAATTAAATGAGAACTGTCACTAATGTCAAACTATTTCTCGACAACAGGGGATCCCGTTTCAAATATTTGTTAATTTACTGTTTGATGATAATTATAATTATTGCCATTAATAATGTATATATATTATGCCTACCTAGTAGTAATATTATATATTAAATATAAAAATATAAATTTTTTGTAATAATATTACGCGTTATAATACGATAGGTATCCTCTTTTATCTTCCCTTGGAGTTAGACCATTAGTGAATTTAGATTCTGTGGTTAAAATTTAATTTTCAAATAATTTATATAAAATAGATAACAATGAAAAGTTTTAAATACATTAACACATTTCAAACATGTTTACCTGTGAACAAGCTAGTTTTAAAGTTCTAAATTGCTATAATTAAGTTTTAAATCGTTTTTTACGTCTCCTGAAAAATATGACGTTTTGGAGTTAGACCGTTAGAGCCTTTAGATGACGATATGTAATTTTTTTAACGTGAGTTTTGATACACCCTGTATATTAAGATTCTCAAAAGACAAATCTACCAGATCCACCTTAGTTTTTGATTAGAAAAGACTTGTTTTCTTTAAAGTAGACAGCTGCCGACGCCATTTTAATGATTCCATATATAAACATATAGGTCTATAGTAATCTATATGGCAGCCATATAGGTTACTATAGACCTATAGGTTTTTATATGAATTAACTGCAGTTACTCCATATAGAAACCTATATGCATATAGTAATCTATATGGCTGCCATACAGAATATCATAGTCTATATGGGAATTACCAGTTTCAGATACAATTAATCATATGGATACCCATAGAATTGCAATAGATTTTTTTCTTATAAATCTAAATGAATCTATATTGCATTTTTAACAGGGATATTTTGTTTAAATTTTTAATTATTGAATTTGACTAAAATTTTGTATTGTTGTATATTATTTACTTAAAAAATAATTTAATAAAAAAAACAGCCGACTGAACTAAAAAGTATGAAACAATAATAATGTAAAATAAAATTATATAGTAACCATCGCAGTCGGAGGCCTATTCTGCCTTCACATTATTAAAACATTTGTATATTTAAATTATGTTTGAAGATTTGTATTATTATTATGATTTTAAGAATTGGCCCCCGACTACGACGGTTACTATATAATTTTATTTCACATTATTCTTGTTTTGTACTTTTTAGTTCAGTCGGGTGTTTTTTTTAATTAAATTATTTATTTTAAACGTTTTAAACGTTTTTTTTTTTAATAAACTGTTTTATTTTACGCTGATGAATACAGCAAATATAGTCGAAACATGTACAAATACAGCTATAACTATGATAACTATTATTCATGGGACCAAGACGTATCTCTTGATACCTTATTAATAAACATTAAACGAGTTTTTTTATTTTTTTTTTCTCTTTGTAAACCCCTGATGCCCAAATAGGCGAAATATGACTTTTATATAACCTTCGTCACCGGCTGTTTGACACCTCAGTTGTCAAATTCGGATTGGGCGTTTATGCTGTAGAGCAAATTTCTTAATTTATGCTAAGATAAGACGAATAAATCGAATATAGTCGGCAAATACGTCTGTAACTATAATAACTACTATTATTTATGGAACCAAGATGAATCGTTTGATATCTTATTCATAAAAATCGGATGAGTTTTTCATTTTCGCTCTTTATAAATCCCTGATAAAGACCTGATAAAGAATCGTTTGACACCTTAATTGTCAAATTCGGTCCAGGCGTTTAGGCTGCCCTCCTTTAAAAATATAATTTTTACCCCTTAATATGTTCCTATTAGCTTTATTTTTCGGACACCCTGTGGAATAATCCTGCATCATTAAAATTTTGGTTTTCAACATTTTAGTATTTAATTTTTCGTCCTCGAACCGTGAAATTTCACCTTCAAATGAACTTTTCTCGAAAATGGCCAATCCTACACAAGAGTGCCTTTTTTATGTATTTTGACCTTAGGGATCATATTCCAAAAATAAAATCACAAAAAAGGTACACAGAAAAAAGTTTGGGACAAAAAACTGATAAGACCCTCCGTTTCGCACACCCCTGGTTAAAATAAGCACATTAAAGTAACATACGAAGATGGGCCTTATTAAGATTAGTTCAAATGCAAAGCCTCGTTGCTTTAACACAAAGGGTTTGGACCCTAAGTTTTTTTTGTGTTAAAGCCGAATAGGAGAAGTTTTATAGTGAAATAAGACAAATTTTTCTATTATTCTCCTATAGTTTAATTCTTTTTATCGCTGACGCGTTTCGATCTTTTTATTGTATAATAGCTGATAAAATATTAGGCTAACAATCATCTTCGGAGCCTACAAGAATCCACAGTTAAGATTGTTTACATAAAATAAAAAAGGGGGTACATTTAAAATTCTTACTAAAATAAACAATACATAAAAACAAAAAGTACTTACATTTTAAATAAAAAAAGATAAAACTATTCACTGCTCAAAGAGCTATATTAATAATTTTAAAATCTGAGTGAAAAGACATGTTAAAAATTAAATAAAAACAAACAAATTCTAGGTTATTAAACAAAAATCAAATTTTTGGAACCCCTTTTGAAGGGGCCCAGCTCCCTTAAGATTCGTTTTAGGACATATGTTTAAGGGAACTTTTCCGACTATTTTTGCATTTCTTACACGTCCTATACTTTTGGCACACGTATTCATTAACACCCTGTATATACGAGTGTAATAAAGTTGTATTTTGTTATGTTACACTCTTTTTGCGCGTCCTAAAGTTTAGTTTGTGAAACGCAAATAGAAAAATTTTAACGTTTTTGCAAACAGGTACAAAGTAATATAGGTAAAACATTTGTTTCATAATGCGTTTTTCATTCTAATGTATGCGAAACTAAAAACGTTCAATGCAAAACTAATGTCTTTTTATTTGGTAAGTTTTTTTTAATGGGAAAAATGCTAAAAAGGCTTACTTAAATAGTGATGGTTTTGGTTTCTCAGGTTCGTTTTTCTTGTTCCTACTCCTTGTGGTCGGCCTTTCAACTGGAGGAAGAATAAGGATCCTTCCGTCAGGCCGGATAATTTTAGTTCCTTCCGGTTGTGGTACATGGCCTTGAATTGCCTAAAAAAAATAAAATCGATAATTATTGTCCTAGATTAAAACCAATAATTATTGGTTTTAATTATAATTTATCTCTGATTTTAGGATAAACTTTTTGGAGTACAAAAAGTATAAAGTTACAAAATAATGCATTTTTTGTAATGTATTTTGGCTAGGGCATGGCAAATAAATATTAAAATAAAAAGATTATATTATCTATTTAAAAGTTCCGAATACAAACATAAAAGATAAAGATAAAAAATTAAAAAAGTTTTATTATTTTTTTTATTTTTTTAAGTAAAATTTATTTTTTGAACACTGTAGATTAATACAAGCAAAATATTTTTTTTTAAAAAAACATATGTATTTGAAAGTAGTAATTTAGCAGTTGTAATATTTTTGAAAATACTTATTTGTATCTTATAAGCAGAGTTGATACTTTCATTACAATAACAGAACCGGACAACAGGAATTTTAAATTATATTTTATTTTGGTGAGTTTCTTTAATATATATGTATGTCGAATAAGATTAGTCTGTATACAGTCCAAACCAAACGTAATATTTTCCATAGGTACTATTACCTATTTATTTCACCTAACACGAAAAACTGCATTTTTTCTCATTATATAATATTAATCAACTTATATAAACCAAATTTTACTTGATATTCATATTTTAGTTTAAATTTTCAATTTATACATGATGTCCCACCCACTACATATACTCGTTCCATAGTGCGCGTGGGTGGAGTTAGAATCTTTTTATTATGAGATTCAATTTCAGCAAACTTAAAAACACCTATATAGCAATATTCAAATTTTTGTGAAAAAATATTGTATTTTTTTAGTTTGATTTTTTTTATTAAACCAAGGCTTTTCAGTTTAAGCAGGGAAAGCGAAACAGCAATACAGAGCTCCAGGGCCCATTCTATAGAACAAAATTTGCAATTGTCATTATTATTTTTTTTTAAGAATTTATTTCTGACCTATGAGCAGTACAAAAAACTGATAACTAGGCCTAATATAAACTATATAAACTCAATTTATATGTAAATAATAATAATATAATAACAATAATATTTAAAATAAATTATTAAAATAATATTTTAGTTTTATCACAAATTTAGTTTTACTTTGTACATTTTTGAGATCATCATTTAACGAGTTATATGTAATTTCTTGCTTAATACAAAGCTACTTGACTTTAGTGCAGATGATCCGCTTTTAATCCCGCAATTTAGGTAAAGAAGGCGGGTTTTGATGCGGCAGCAGTATTTTAAATGTAAATACTCAAAGTGCCCTTTGGCACAATTTCTTTTGCAGAATTATTTATTAGTCCACACCAATGCCTAAACCATTAATAACTATTTTTTTTTCAAAAATGCAGATGTCCGGGTTTTGATCCGGCACTCCTCAATTCATTAAAAAAAAAAACAATAAATAAGCACCGCAGGCGATATTTTTTAAAATTATATTCAAAAAAGTAGATAAAAGTTCTTCGCAAATTAAAAAAAAAAACATCTATTTGTAAAAAAAAGCACAATATTAGGGCCGCAGGAGAAAATTTTAATTAATAAATAAAAGAATTCGCAAAAATATACTATTTTTTTGCTTGTTTCCTACAGCTTTATAGCTGAACAATTTCGTAGGTGAAAATATTACAAAATATTGCAAAAAATACTTGTTGGCAAACAAGAAATAAGCACCGCAGGCGAAATTTTTTAAAATTATATTTAAAAAAGTAGATAAAATTTCTTCGCAAATTAAAAAAAAGACATGCATTTGTAAAAAAAGCACAATATTAGAGCCGCAAAAAAACTTGTTTAGCAAATTTGGTTTTTGAAAGAAAAATCTATTATAAAGAAGGCGCCGCAGGCGAAAAAATAAGATTTAAATAGCAAACAGTGGATTAAAATTTTATATAACTTTTCTTAAATTTTTACTTTTTTTTCCCTGCCTTCTCACAAAATTCCCTGACTTTTCCCGGTTTTCCAGAGAGTGTTCACCCTGTTTTTTTTACACTGATAAAACACGGTTTAGTAAAATAAAAAAATATTTTTTACATAGTTGGCTTTGACCTCAATTATTTTAAATTTGCCCAACAGATACAAGGTGGCACCCACTGAATTTGGATTCAGTATACCCAAATTATCTAAAAATGATCAAAATATTTTGCATACTCTAAAAAAATACGGTTCTGTGATACAAAATTTTAGGTTTAGATTTAAACCTATTAATTCATCGAAGTAGGCTTTGACTTAATTTATATGCATTTCCTTAACAGTTACGAAGTTAAATCCACCGGATTCGGATTCAGCGCACCCAAAATATTTAAAAACCATTTACATAATTGGTATATAACACAAAACGTTATTTTATGAAATAATAATTAGGGGCTGTCCATATATTACGTAACGCGCCTAGGGGGGGGTCAGAGAAATTGTTACAGTTTGTGACAGGGGGAGGGGGGGGGTCCAGGTAAACGTTACGTAACGGAATTTAATAAATTTAATGTTGGCAGATGTATTTTTATTTCAACATTAATTACTATTTAGTGGCCCATAATTCCCTTTTTCACACAAAAATTGACGAAACTATGCATATTTAAATAATATTGTAATCAGTAAAAAAACAGTTGACATTGACATATTAAAAAAAATCTTACGGCCCTGTTCTTGCTTGATGATGAATCATCGGTGATGATACATTTTCGCGCGGAATGTGTACTCACCGAACACCAATGTGTGTGCTATTTTGTGTACCTGTGCATAAACAATATACGTGTTATATGTGACACTCAGTGTAAAAAGAGGTACCTAGTATTTTTTCCCTGTGATTGATTATGAATATTTTTTTAAAGTTTGAGTGATTTTTTCGTGTAATTTTTTTTTAAGGTTATGTTATACTATATTTTAGGTTCATGTTTGTTTTGTCGAGAAAAACGAATCAATAGTGAGAATACAGTTAAATTTATTGCGAAACAACATTTTTATATTGTTACGCGTTACACAGGGTGGGGGGGGGGGGAGTTGGTAAATGTGACAGTTTGTTACACAGGGGTGAGGGGGGTAATTTTTTTTTAAATTACGTTACGTAATATATGGACAGCCCCTTATGTATTTCGGTCATAGTTGGTGTTGACCTTAATTATCTCAAATTCCTCAACAGATATCTGTATATACGAGGTGGTACCCGCCGGATTCGGAATCAGCGCACTCAAATTATCTAAAAACCATCAAAATATTTTGTTTATACTACAAAACATGCTTTTTGAAATTTTCACCGGACTAAACCATTTTATCTAAAAAAAGATGTAAAAATTATAAAAAAATAACATTTTAATTTAAAAGTACACTTCATAAATAAGTTAACAAAGTAAAAAAAATAGGTACATGGTCTGTCCAACTAGGCGTTTGAAAATTCCATTTTGGACATTTAAAATAAGGAAAAAATAAATAGAATTTTTATTAGAGCGACGCCCAAAGTGAAATTTACAGCAGTATTTTATGTCGTAGTCAATTTTATAAAAAAATTATATTTCCACTAAAATTGTTTAAAAATTGTTTAAACACTATGACGTCCATTAAACGTGCATCGCACACAGGTAAAAAATTCCAAAAAAACGGAAAAAAATCATGAAGCGTCGAAAGTTGAATATTTATAAACCTTATAGTGTCCTCTAAATGATTTATATAAAATTTTTTAAAAATGTTTGCGGTCTTGCTTAAAAAACTAAATTTAAGTGGCAAATTGAATATACAATATCTTACACTTATTTTTTTTAGGGCTGTATTTTTTAAATTTTAAAATATAGTACAAATATGGGGTATTAAATCATAGAAAGGTATTATCTCCATGTCCGGACCCGTCATGATGCGTCCGGACGCGTCAGGTAAAAAAAATAAATTTTTGGAAAAAATTCAGATTTGATTTCTTTTCTATATTTTTAGGTTTAAAACAATGAATTAACCTAAACAATAGAAAACTACTAAAATATTCAAATTTTTCAATTTTTTTAAATGGCGTTTTTTTATTTTAGTTTTTTTAACAGCCTAATTTGAGGTTCAAGAAAAAAAAACTTTTTCGGTCAATTATGTAATTTTTTATACTGATTTTGAATCTGAATAAAAAACACCCTCATTCCATTTAAAAAATTTAAGTTACCCCCTCTCCCGCCTAAGGGTGTGGATGAAAAAAAATCTGCTTTGATAAAAAGGTGGCCCCCTTGGTATTGAAGCTTAAAAATTTCAAAAAAATATCTTGTACGGTTTTTGAGATATAACCGTTTAAATGTCCCACCCAGTATGCAGTGTGCCACTTAAATTTAATATTTTAAGCAAGACCGCAAACATTTTCAAAAAAATGTATTGACATCATTTAGAGGACACTATAAGGTTTATAAATATTCAACTTTCGACGCTTCATGATTTTTTTCCGCTTTTTTGGTATTTTTTACCTGTGTGCATCAGTTGTATTTATATCAATTTTTTTTTTAACGTTGGTTGATTTGGTTTTTTGCTGGTTTGTCCTGTAGAGACTAGAGACCAGTAGAAAATGAATTGGAATCTACTGGATTCTACTGGTATCTACTTGGTTTTTTAACAGGGTGGTGTTTTTAACAGGGTGGTGTTTTTTTTAATTGATCTTATCATCTTATTTCTCAAAAATTTCAGTGTACCTATTTAATCTCAACTAATAAATAAAGTGTGGAAACACGCATGCGCACGAACCTGATGTACATTTAATAGACATACTCCCAGTATACTTCGAGTCTTGGGGTTGTTTGAAAGGTGACGTCACTTTTGGCCAGACCCCCCTCCCCCCTTCATCACTTTTTGACCAACCCCCCTCCCCCCTATGGAGGTGACGTCATTTTTGAACAGCCCCTAAAAAGTGTCCCATTCATAGTGATCTCCCCCTACTATATACTGCACCAGTATATGCACCTCATGCTACAAAATGCAATGCCTATAGGCATTGTAACCTATATTTAAAAGTGATTATTATTAAAACTACATATCACCTGTATGTTTGAACTATCTGTGTCTTGAATCATACTGTGGTCCATACTCATTGTAGTATCCAAACTGCTATCTAATAAACTTCCTTCTGTCACTTTGTCAATGGCATTTTGAATTTCGGTGTTGGAAACCAGGGATTTT
Source organism: Brachypterus glaber (assembly GCA_958510825.1). Lineage (NCBI taxonomy): Eukaryota > Metazoa > Arthropoda > Insecta > Coleoptera > Kateretidae > Brachypterus > Brachypterus glaber. Next base: position 20,786,655 of record OY294046.1, read on the forward strand.
GCAACTTGGTATAGTATGTCTTCAGAAATAAGATCACTGTTTATATTATCCAAAATAGTAGGATCTAAATCCAGGCCAGTACCATCCAGATTTATATTGGTTGTTTCTGGATTAAAATCTGTACCAGCTATAGTGCTTGAAGCATCTGTTCCCATCATTAACGCATTTAAGTCTTCAGTGGCAATAGTTTCAAGAGAAGTGTTTTGATCAAGACATTTGGGTTTTTGAGGAGAGTTAAATGATCTTTTGACCTCAACTGGTTTTTCTTCAACTAGTTTTTGCTTTTCATTTACTGGTTTTAGTTTATCCATAACTGGTTTTTGTTTTTCTTCAATTGTTTTTTGTTTTTCTTCCGTTATTTGTTTTTCCTCGAGTGTCTTTATTTTTTCACTTTTAAGTTTTTCTTCTACTTTACCTTTTTCATCTATACTTTTTCTTGTTGTTTTATCCAAACTGGCTCTTCTATCTTTAGGTTTACTGTCAACACTTGTTCTAGAAGGCGTTTTACAAATTTCTGCTGGTTTTTCTTTTGCATCCAAACTTAACCTGCTATGTTTTGATGGAGAATGAGAACCTTGGTCAGAGTTAGACCTAGACCTTGATTCAGATGAAATTTTAGCTGGTTTTGTTGGAGAAGCAGGTTCTGTAGGGTTGGTAATGGTTGGAGTTACAGGATCTTTACCTCCAACTTTGCGGATAATATCTGGAGTGGAAAACAATGCAAAATCATCGAAATCAGGAGGTTTAGAAGCTTTTTTCTCCTTTCTAGCTGGGGTTTTAACTGGTTCAGGAGGTTTAACTTCAGCTGGGGGTTTAACTTCAGCTGGGGGTTTAACTTCAGCTGGGGGTTTAACTTCAGCTGGGGGCTTAACCTCGGCTGAAGCAGTTACCTGCAGTTTAGCCTTTTCTCTATGAGTTTCAGGTTTAATGACAACAATAGATTTTATGTCTATTTTAGCCTTTGGTTTGACCTGTTTTACAGGTTTAGATTCGGATTTTCGTCGTAAATTCACTCGTTTTTGAGGGCGTTTTATAACTAGATCTTCATCAAGCTCAAAATCTGAATCATTTTCATCATCCTCAAATTCTAAATCATCTTCAAAATCATCCTCATCTACAATCTCAGCATCATCATTGAGAATAGCTGTTGTGTCAACTTTCGGCTCTGGTTTAACAGGCACTTTAACTCTTTCAGACTTTTTAGCTTCAGGTTTTTTAACAGGGCTGGGCCGAGTTGCAGATTTAATTGTTTCAAGAGAAAGTGGAGTCAGTACTACATGTGAATTTTTTAATGAATTAATTGGTACAAGTTTAGGTATTGCTACATTATCTTTGTCTGAATTGTCATCTCCATCAAGAATACTAAGTGTTTTTGCTAATTCATCTTCTTCAGGTACTGGACTATGTTGAGGACTTGTTAATGGGGTATAATCATGATCTAGCTTAAAATTATACAAATTTCTAGCCACATCATCCATTATTATAGGTATTTCTGTTTCTTTTAATAAAATATCTATAAAAAAAAAACATATAAATATCATAAAAATCATGCATATTTCATAAATAGTTTTTAAATATGAGACTATCTCTAAAATGTATACCTTCTGCTGCATCAGGCAAATATGTTAAATTATCAATGGATACATCAATACTTTTACCATCATTTTTGTTTATATGCATAATTTGTATATTCGTAGCACCAGTTTTTGAACCTAAAAGATTATGTTTAAAACCTCATAACTATGAATATACAAAAAGATTACTTACTTAGATAGGTTTCAACTGTATTTTTATCAGGTGTAACAGTACCATCTTCACCAACAAGCAGAAGCAAGCTGTCATTTAACATTGAGTCTGTTACCTTAACAACACTGTTAGCCATTTTTTCTGATTATCTAAAACAATAAACATGAGCTTATGATTTATCCACAAAAATTTATAATTTTTTTTCTACTACCTAATTAAGTGCTAGCTTACATATTATGAACCGTTGTCAATGCTTGTTTACCTTGACAACCAATAGTAAAGCCTTACTTTGACAACCAATTGTAAAGCATCGTTTATTGACAATAGTCAGAATATATTTAACAGATATATTCTGACAATAGTTAATAATGAAAAAATTTAATACACTAATAACATTCTTCAACTATTTTAAACTGACAGATATTACAAAATAATTTTTTAACTATATTTTTAACCGATGTTTGAAGTCACTAGCTTTAGGTAGTAGAAAAAATGTATACACCACATATTATGTGAACTGTCTTTAATGTTCTCGACTGAGTTTTTGCCTTGACTCTCAGCAAAAAAAACTAAAGTCTCAAATACTAAAGATTTAGTTTTCATACTAGGTGCATAATATACTAATTTTCTGTCATATCTTTTCATTGTAATTAGATGTTTGTGCTAACTTTGGAATTTCCAAATTGGAATTGATTAAAAAAAAACAAAGCATTTTTAAAAAGGAATTTGATAGAAGTAGGGTTAACGCGTGTATTTTGGACAAATAATACAAAATTATAGGGTTTTAAATTTTTCTTTATTAAAAATCAACAAATAGGTTATATAAAAAGATACGACAGTAACGGTTCTATAAAAGCATACACTAAACTCTAATATTGAAATGGTTTTTTTTTTAATTACTAAAGCTGTTCCGATTTATATAAACCATTAAAATTACCGAAATTTAGTGTGTACTTTTAAATAAATCGTCAATTGTTTACAATCATAAATAGAGAAACGAAATAAAGTAAAAAAACATATTTGCCCGCCTATTAGTAATAAGGCGAGGTGTAATCAATCACTTTGGTGTTTGTTTATTGATCAAATACGTTGCACTTACAATGTTTTAACACTGCACTATATGTTTCACATATTCCTCACGTTTTATTATTGATTTTTACATATTAAAACATCACAGACAAGGCATGTTTGCCCTATTTGTACCAAAATTTGTTAAATAATGCGTCAGCGTCCATTTTGTCAGTTCTGTAGCACGCCGAGAATGTCAAAGGTAGGAATAGAAAACTCGTACCCGGTTTTCGCTCATAACCGGTTAAGCGCATAACCAACGAACTAATAACTAACCTAACCTAGCGAGAAAAGAGTTATTAGTTCGTTGCGCATAACTAGCATAATACATAAGTGCCTATTCACAGGCTCGCGTAAGAACATAATATATAAGAATGTGATGCTGTTATTGGCTTGATGTGCCGCCATGTATTTTGTTATAATAATATCGTCACCCAAGTATTGGTTTGTCGTATCCCCATTTTCGGACATTTTGAGATTTTTACATAATTGTATCTACAATTAAGTAATTTAGTGTCCAACAAACATTTTATCAATATATGATTAAATTTCTAAAATAAATTGTCGTATCTCCACAAAATATTTTATAATTTCAATATTGTTTTGTCGTACCTCCATTTTTAAAAGAAGAAGATAGCATTTAGGGCGACTTGCACCAACTTTTGTTCTGGGATTATCTCGACTAAACTGAGTTTTAAAGTCGGAGTTTAAGTTAAAAATGCTGCGTTCTGATTGGTTGACCGTCAATTTAATCCAAGTTTAAAGCTGAACCATCGTTGGTGCAAGTGGCCCTTAATCAAAAATACTATCTTAAAAAAAATAATTATAATTACACTACGATATATCGTAGCAGTTATTATAATAATAGTGTGAAAACTTTTTTTAAGTCCAAACAAACAAAAATTTTAGGTTCTTACATCAGTTAGGACCTCACAGTTACTGTCGTTGTCATTGTGGTTAGTGATGGAAAACCATAGCCAATAACAGGTTTTCGGTTAACCGGTTGGGAAAATTAACTCAGACCGGTTTTCGGTTAAAACTCGGAAGCAATAACCGGTTAATAACCGGTTTTCGTTACTTCGTTACACATTTACATTTCTAGTCCCATGAAAAAAAGCTTTATCCCTGGCAGAAATAATTTTGAGGACTAAATAAAAAAGTTCCTGACCTCCTCTAAAAAAAAAGCTTTAGAAATTTTGACGACTAAAAAAAAGGTCCTCACCTACCTCTGGGAAGCGTTTTACGCCCCAGATTTGACCACTTCACCGAAAACCGGTTAAAATTCAATAATAACCGGTTAACTGGTTTTTCTATATACCGGTCACAAAAAAAAAGTTTTTTTGTAATAACTGATTATGATGGAAAAACCGGTTGCGGTTTTTCCAGCCCTAATTGATGATATAGTTTGACGTATGGATCTGTGGCTACGGGAAATATCTTTGGAATGTACAGAGACTACAAAAATCTCTGAAATGTATGTGCAAGTGGGAGGCCCGTTGTAGGCACGCACGCCTTATAACGCTCTTGACGAAAAGAAGAGAGCGCGAATGATTCCTCCCCCTTGCGTCGGAGACTTTCTTTTATGCGGAGAACTGTAATTGACAGGAAGTTAGCAATGGAGTCAAAAGCATTTAAAGATATATACGTATACAACAATTGTTGATTACTTGGAAATATATACATTGCAATGAACTAGACTCTCTAGTTTTGATTTTTTGTAAAAGATCATCCTTCTCATAGATATATTTTGTCTATGGTCCTTCTCAAAAGCCCTTCCTGAATATCAGTTTTAAAACCAGATAGCGTACGGTTTTAAAAACTACGAATATTTAAAAAACGTAGTTCTGACGTCACATATTTAACGCTAAAAAATTAAATTTAAGAAAAAATTTTAAAAACAAAATATTCGTCGCTAAAATAAAAAATGTCTCCTGAATTCATGGAGGAAGATGGAGTAATTACGTGACCCTCGACGGCACTACTTCCAAACTCGGAACTACAAAGTAGTAGGTAAAGTAGTAATCTCGTTAATGTTTCAATGCATTGCGATGTTGTACTCAAGTCTATTCAGGTGCCTAAACAATATTGTTATCTTGGCAATATTGGCAAAAATCGTATGATCATTATAAGACCATTTAAAAAAAATAGAAATTGTTTTTTTCTTATGAAGTTTAATTTGATTATTTTTGTTAACAACATGCCAAGGATTTTTTTATGCAACCTATTATACATATTTTTTTTCAAATATATTAATAATATAATATTATAGGGTGTCTGTAAACTTTAATCATACACGGGGACAAACTTGACAACCTTGTAAAAACTAGTGTTGACCACTTTAAGGCTTTCCCGCCATTTTTCAACCAAACAGACTTGTTATTAATAGATTTTGGTATACACGTAGCGACTCAATTTTCCTCCATGCCAGAATTTATTAAACATAACCTTAAAAATAAACGTCAAAGGGTCCAAACACGTGTAAATAAGTTTGTTTTATAAACGAATTGCTAGTTCGCTTGTGGGTTATGTGCTTTTTTAAAAATTGAATTCATCAAAATGCCGAAAGTTAAAACAGAAAAGAGCTCAAGAATTCATAATGAGGTGGCAAAACAAGGTAAATTCAATATTTAATTAAAAATTTATCTTAAAAATATATTTTTTAAGAAATGTTAGTTAAAAGTTTTTGAATTTTACTCATAGATGTTTACTTCAAGACTAGGTATATATAATTTTTGTATTTTTTTTAGGTATCATGTTTAATAAAGACTTCGGTCAACATATATTAAAAAATCCTATGATAATAACCTCAATGATAGACAAATCAGGCCTAAGACCAACAGATGTATGCCTTGAGATAGGTCCTGGTACTGGTAATATGACGATTAAGCTACTAGAAAATACTAAAAAGGTAATAGCCTGTGAAATAGATACTCGTTTAGTTGCTGAGTTGCAAAAAAGAGTCCAGGGTACACCATATCAACAAAAATTACAAATTATGGTTGGAGATGTCCTTAAAACAGAGTTGCCATTCTTTGATATATGTGTTGCTAATGTTCCTTATCAAATTTCATCACCACTAGTTTTTAAATTATTATTACATAGGCCATTCTTCAGATGTGCAGTCCTTATGTTTCAACAAGAATTTGCTCAACGATTGGTTGCAAAACCTGGTGACAAGTTGTACTGTAGGCTATCTGTCAACACACAATTATTATCCAGAGTAGATATGTTAATGAAGGTAACTATAATAATACAGTCAAACCTTCATAACTCAAACCTCAAGAGGTCTCAGAATATAAATCAGCTCCAGTTCTACAGATGCTCAAGATAAACTGGTTTAAGTTATGGAGATTTAACTATAACTTTATATACTGGGTGTCACAGATCCAATGTACACCCCCCCCCCTTAACTTCTGTATTTGTAAAGATAAAAATTTGTAGTTAGGTACCTATAATTATACATTAATGTACTTAACCCTTTTGCTCCTGTAGGGACATATACAGGGTGTATTTGAAATAGTGTAGGAAATTTTAACAGGTGATTCTACATAATAAAATATGACAAAAAGTTCCTCAAAACATATGTCTAAAAATGCGTCATAAGGGAGCTACGCCCCTTTGGAATTGGCTAAAAAAAATCGGTTTTTATTTAATAACTCAGGAACCCTTTGAGATATGTTAACGAGGTTTTGCACGTGAATTAATCCTAATAAGGCCCATCTTTGTATGTCATTTTCAAGTACTTATTTAAACCAGGGGTGTGCGAAACAGGGGGGCCTTATCAGTTTTTTGTCCCAAACTTTTTTTTGTGTAACTTTTTTGCAATTTTATTTTTGGAATATGATTCCTCGGGCCAAAATACATAAAAAAGGTACTCTTGTTGTAATACTGTAGGATTAACCGTTTTCGAGAAAAGTTCATTTGAAGGTGAAATTTCACGGTTCGAGGACGAAAAATTAAATACTAAAATGTCGAAAACCAAAATTTTAATGATAGCTCCTTTATGACGCATTTTTAGACATATGTTTATAGGAACTTTTTGTCATATTTTATGATGTAGAATCATGTGTTAAAATTTCCGACGCTATTTCAAATACACCGTGTATGTCCCAGCAGATGTTTAGAAATACCTATTGCTCCTGTAGGGACATATCGGTACCTCAGTTCTGAACTGTTACATCTCAAAAAATGCGAAAATGAGATTTGACCATCCAGTAATTAAGGATTGTATGTACTTTCATATGCATAAAAAAAAATTCCAAAAATTTCACTCTAAACACATTTTTGCTTTTTACACTTTGTTAAAATATAAACTTTTTTCAGTTCTAAACTATTTCATTTCTGAGATGAAACAGTTTAGAACTAAAATATGTTCTTCATAGTATTAATTTGAGCCATTTTGCCTCAATGATTATTTATATCGATAAAAAATCTAAAAAAGAAAATAAAATAAAAATATGTTTATGTTAGGCAAAAGATACAACGGGATAGAACTGACATCAAGAATATTATATTTTTATCTAATAATTTAGGACATATTCTACTCTGCTAAGACAAGTGGTCCTATCTGCAAATTAGGTGTTTTGAGATATGGCCAGTTTTATTGTTTTTGTTTGCACTTTTTGAAAACATGTTTAAATAAATATGGCTTTGGGTTCTGTTTTATTTTAAATCAAAAATACGTTATATCCTTTGAAAAAAAAAATTTTTTTTCATCAGAAAAATAAATTGTCATACTCTGGTCTGTTTTATCAAGGAAGTAAATTAAAAATCGCACAGTGAATATTTTTAAAACAGATTCGAATATTGGATGTGCGAATATACTGCATAGTTTATTTTATAAAACATAACTATATTCTATACACAAACATATACCTGTTGTAAAAATATTTACTGTGCGATTTTTAATTTACTATCTTGCTTGAAAAAACAGACCATAAATGCATTTGTTCTATCTGAGAAAGTTAAGACAAAATGATCTGACAAGTCCAATCAAATTACTAAGATTTGTAAAGTTAGTCCTAGTCCTGACTTATTCCTCTAGTAAAGACTAGTTAGGACAATTTTATTTAGAAAACATTGAAAATTTTTCATACATGTATGTATACAGGACCAACATCTTAGGCTAATTTTTAGGATTTGGGTTTTAGATAGGGTATTTCTTTTTAGTAGGCAATACAATGGTGTGCTTATCTCAAAAAGTGAATTTTTGCAGATATGACAACTTGTCTTAGCAGGCAGTATTGCTTTCCCATTTTTTTTTGTTTTTATTGGAAAAGCTTCGTATTTGTGCAAATAAAAAATATTTATTTATTTTTTGTTGCTTTTTTGCGTTTTATGACATTTTATATCGAAAAAAATCTTTTTCGAACAAAATGCAAATTATCGGTCGGTCTCTTTCGGAAAATTCGTAATAAGGCCAATAACACTTTGGGCTAGAGATTTTAAATTTAGCATACAAGTTTGTTACAAGAAGTTCTTAGTTTCAATTGCCTTTGATAACAACTTTGGTGGGACAATATTTTTTGCACAATTTTTTAAATTTTAATAGATTTAATTTAATTTAATTTATTAGAAAAATTGCAATAAAAATTAACAATGCATTTTCTGAAGAATTTACCCCTATGCAGGGAGTCCCGCAAGGTTCACCCTTATAGCCCTTGTTGTATAATATCTACTGTTAGGACATGTATAAGTTTCAAAATGAGGACCACAACTTCATTGACAAAAATTCATATCTGATACAGTTCGCTGATGATACCACTGCTGTCGCACATGGTCCAAATATGAAAAAAAACTGTCTCCATGCTCCAAGAACAAGTCAATAAAACTACAACATGGTTTAATAAGTGGCGACTTAAACCTAACCCGTCGAAGTCTCAATTGGTTCTCTTTCACCACAAAATCACTCCAAACTCACCAAATATTAATATGTATAACCAAAGAATTTCTCCTAAGCCACAAGCAAAATACTTGGGTATGACAATTGACTCCAAAATAAAAATGAATCAGCATACAAACATAATAAAGAAAAGAGCAATAACCCGGGCTAGCTTCTTCCAGTCTCTTACCTACAAACAGCAAGGAATTAACATACAAACTGCAAGCATAATATACAATTCAATATGTAGGCCCCTACTAGAATATGGTCACATCATTCTAGCAAATGGTAGTACTATGGCTAAAAAAGCGATACAAGTAGCAGAAACTAGCTGTCTAAGGAAAATCACCAAAATGAGACATCTGCAGAACCCATTACACAATCCTCCAAACCCTCTACTCTACGAAGAAACCAACATTAAACCAATTTTACTACGTTTAGAAGAACTCTCCAATAGATTCTCCAAAAATGAGAAAATCTTTGATCTGATTAATGAACTAGTCATAATCCGTGATAGGCAAGAAGCGAAGTTTAAAACTCCATCACATACGATGTTTGAAGACATGCAGGGTAGAAATGAACAATTATGATTTAATTTTTTACTATTTTTTATTAGTAGTTTTTTGTTTTTTTTTTTGTATATCGTCCACTAAAGGCTCTAGTTGTCTAACTCCAAATTTTTCAAAAATGAGATTTTTATCAAATTTGCTTCATTATCTGATTACCAACATACTTCAAAAAAAAAAAAGTTGCATTAAACCAATATCAGCCTCAAAAAATGCAAAAATGTAAATATTTTAAGTCGCTAAGTGTCTAACTCCATCATATGATTGTGAGAAATCAATTAAATGAGAACTGTCACTAATGTCAAACTATTTCTCGACAACAGGGGATCCCGTTTCAAATATTTGTTAATTTACTGTTTGATGATAATTATAATTATTGCCATTAATAATGTATATATATTATGCCTACCTAGTAGTAATATTATATATTAAATATAAAAATATAAATTTTTTGTAATAATATTACGCGATATAATACGATAGGTATCCTCTTTTATCTTCCCTTGGAGTTAGACCATTAGTGAATTTAGATTCTGTGGTTAAAATTTAATTTTCAAATAATTTATATAAAATAGATAACAATGAAAAGTTTTAAATACATTAACACATTTCAAACATTTTTACCTGTGAACAAGCTAGTTTTAAAGTTCTAAATTGCTATAATTAAGTTTTAAATCGTTTTTTACGTCTCCTGAAAAATATGACGTTTTGGAGTTAGACCGTTAGAGCCTTTAGATGACGATATATAATTTTCTGAAAAAAAATTCTTAATTTTATAAATATCTATATATTTTGTGAAAATGTTGGGCGGAAGGACCTCGGTCGATAGCCCTTTGACTTAATCAATAAAGTACTGTATCTATCTCTATCTCTTTAATTTATTCTATTTATTAGCATAGCTATTTTAATTTACAATATTTATATTGTATATTTAATTATAAAAACTTAATTTTATTTGCGTATCTTACTAGTTCATACCTAATAATTAATTTTAACAAATTCCGCTAATTTTGCATTGTTTAAGGTCGCTGAAACTACTTCTGATAAAATCACCTCTAATGGGATTGGGGGCAATATTAGTTTACAATATTTACATGAAAATTGGTGTATACAGGTTTTTTAAGTCGCTGAAACTGAATCTTGGAATTATTTATTTATTTCGTATGGAAAAATTAATACAATGCAACAAACAATATATAAAAAAAATAATAAATTTAAAATTATAGTTTTAAATCTGGATTTTGCAGCCACTGAAGGGCTGCTGGTGTTAAATTATCAGTCATCGGCGAATTTCCAGTGCTCGCATAGGCGCCGCGTCGATTCTATCGTTGACGCGAGGTTTTAAATATTTACATTATTATTTTCTTCGAAAAACACCGATATATTTACATATTTATAGTTAATATGTATATTCAATATTGTTGTGTGTAACAAATTAGTCGTCAAATTTTTCGATTTAGTTACCTTTATAAAAATTTCCCTTATAATTCGGCAAAATTATTCCGTAAGCCTATGTTTCTGTGTTTATTTTCAACGTTGATGAGTCATAACTGATTTTTTTTAAAATTTAAAGTAGTTTATTGACAACAAAAGTTATACAAAAGGCCATTGACCGAGGTCCTTCAGCCAGTATTCAATATAAATAGTAATAGTAACAGTATGACTGTAAATAACAAAGATAAACTTTATGAAAAAAAAAAAATAAATAACTTAATTATTGTTTTGCAGCACAAAAAGAAAAAAAAATGTACATATATGTAAAACATTTATTCGTTCAGATCTTGTAGTAGTTCCCATAGAGTCTTTTCTGGATATTTGGCTTTGGCAGGTCTGTTGTTGCGCTTTATACAGAATCGGTCGAGCAGTGACTGGTTGAACTCTGATTTAGCAAACTTATGTGAGAGAATTTGTAGGCGGGAGGTAATAGGAGTAGTAGATGTTAACTGAAGAATGCGAATGTTGGAGGATTATGCAGGGGATTGGTTGGGTGTCTAATTTTGGTTATCCTTCGAAGAGCGGAAGTCTCTGCCACACGGATATTTTCTTTTGCAGGATTGTTAGCATTTAAGAAGAGTGGATGTCCGTATTCCAGGAGTGGTCTGCAGATAGCTTTGTAGATTTTACTGGCGGTGTATGTGCTAATGCCACAGTCTTTATAGGTGAGGCTTCGGAAGTGGCTCGCCCTGCTGATGGTTGCGTTTTTAATGTTTTTGGAATGGAGGTTGGAATTCAGTTTGTGGTCCAAAACAATGCCTAAATACTTCACATCAGAAGACGGGAAGATGATCTCGTTCATCAGCGATATTGTGGGTGAGTTTGGTGTCTTTCGATGGTTAAAAATTATTAGTTGGGACTTCCGTGCGTTAACAATCTGTCTCCACTTCTTGTACCAGCGGGCTATAGGTTGGCCAGCATTTGCAGTGTTTCCATAGTCTTCCTAAGTGTTTTCTTGTGGGCAAGCAGAGCTGCGTCGTCAGCGAATTGAAGAAGGTAGGATTCAGGATCAAAGTGATTTATGTCATAACTGAATTTATTCCGATTAATGTAAATTATGTATGTCCTCCAATGTACCATCAAACGCGTCAACGCGCATTCCAGAGAAATGTGATGAATATTGTTCCTCCCCATCGCAACGGTTACAACTAGGATTTTCTAAAAGACCCCAAGTAATTTTGCTTTTATTGCATACACCATGATCTGTACAAATAAGGTTTAAATTACACCACTCTCTTCTTAAAAGATCAAAACCAGGAACTTTTAATGTTGGATCAGGGATAAGAAACGAATTATTAACCTGTGTCGCGCCATGATGACTTCCAAAACTCCTCTATATTAAAGTCATTGGATTGGTTTGCTAATCTTGTTGGTGGATTTCTCGATATTAGCCTTAGTGTATTACTAGATAAGGAAACTATTTCATTTATTGGAAGTTGTTCATTTGAAACGCACTTATCAAATTGATTTTTAAGGGCCGCCAGACGTCTCGCTTTAGGTGGGGCAATGTTACTTAGAACTGGTAGCCATTCTAAGGGAGTTGATTTTATAGTTTATCTTGGAATGAAAATATTTTAACTCCACCCTCTGGAGACGGGGACAACAAATTCAAATGCTAATAATATTTTAGTGGTTTTCGAGGTCGGTGAAACTACATGTGACGATTAAAGCTCGGATCTAGGTAATTATTCCACCCCTCGCTTCAAATAGTTTTTTATTAAAGATTAAAGATTTACTTTCAGCATCATCAAAAACTTTAATATACCAATTTTCAGGAAAATTACCCTCCGCTCCTCAGGGGGTAGATTTAGAAAAAATATATTCTATTCAGTTTTAGCAGCCTCAAAAACCCCAATATACCAATTAAAAACTACCCCCCACCTCTCAAGGGGTGTAGTTTGATTTTTTTAATGCTAAGATTCAGTTTTAGAGACTTTAAAAACCCCTATATACCAATTAAAAAAAAAAAAACTACCTCCACCCTTATGATGTGGAGTATTTTTTTTATTCTAAGATTCGGTTTTCAGCTACTTTAAAAACCCCTGTATACCAATTTTTACAAAAACTACCCCCCTCCGGGGGTGGAGTTATATTTTTTTGATTCCAAGAAAAAAACGTCCAAGAAGTTTTAGTAACTTTAAAAACCGGGTGTCAGCCCCTATATACCAATTTCTACGAAAATACTGTAAACATTTCAAAATAATCACCCCTCACCGCCGTGGAGTACGAAAAAAAATATTATTAGATTTCGTTCGTCGACCCCAAAAACTCCTATGTACCAATTTTTACGAAAATATTGAAAATATTTAAAAATATTTACTTCATTTAGAAAAATTTTATTATCAGATTCAATTTTAGCAACCTCAAAAACTACCCCTGTATAGCAATTTGGGAACGTTCGAGTATTACGTAACGCAAATTTCATTTTGGAGCCCCCCCCCGTAACGCTATTTTCCTATACCATTAACATGGGCGTAACACCAAAATGACCCGACCACCCTAGGAGCGTTACGTAATACTTGAACGGTCCCTTGAGGGATATGATGGGGTTTTTGAGGTCGCTAAAACTGAATCTTAAAATAAAATTTTTCAAATACACCCCTTGAAGGGCGGGGGTAGTTTTCGTGAAAATTGGTATATTGGGGTTTGTAAGCGCGGAGAGGTGAAAATTGGGAAAGCTCTTTTACTGGTCAGTGTATTTAATTCTAAGATTCAGTTTTAGCTACCTTAAAAACCCCTATATACAAATTTTCACGAAAGTTACCCCCCACCCCTCAGGGAGTGGAGTTAATTTTTTTAATTCTAAGATTCAGTTTTAGCGATTTTAACAACCCCTATATAGCAATTTTCACGAAAACTACCCCCCACCCCTCAGGGGGTGGAGTTAGATTTTTTTATTGTAAGATTTAGTTTTAGCAACTTTAAAAACCCATATAAACCAATTTTCACGAAAATACTGTACACATTAAAAAATAATTACCCCCCACCCCTGAAAGTGGAGTTAAATTTTTTTTATTATTATTTTCGTCGACCCCAAAAACCACCATATACTAGTTTTGACGAAAATATTGAAAACATTATAAAATATTTACCCCCTTAGCCCCGTGGGGATATAGTAAAAATTTAATTATGAGATTCAATTTCAGAAACCTCAAAACGTTCATCATAGCAATTTTTAAGGTTTTGGGAAAAAATATTGTTTTTTCCTTCGTTCGCATCCCTTACCCCACCACAATTTTTACTAAAAACATTCCCGAGCGAGAACTTTTTGTAACATACCTGTATGTTAAATTTTAAGTCTCTAGGTTAAAGCGTTCCTAAGTTATCGTGCTTACAAGATTTCTCGGACAGACCGAGCGACAATTTTTTTTTCTCGAAATCGATTTTTATCGACATAAAATAAGCAAAAAAACAAGTTTTTGAAAATTTTTGCACAAATACTCCTGAAAAAGTGTCTAAGTTAAAATACTCCTGCAAAACTGCCTAAGTTCTTTAAGTTTTTTTCTTAAATAAATACCAAATAATAACACAAGCATTTAAATATTGTTTAAAATTAGGTTTTACTTATGTTCCCTAATAATATCACAAATTTTCACATTCCTACCAGCTTTATTCTTAATATAAGAAACTTTCTTGTTTTGCCAAATTTTATTTTAACTTAGGCAGTTTTGCAAGTGGACTACTCAAATGATCAGTATAAAACACAAATGAGGTTGAAAATAGGCATCTGTAGACCATTTTTTAAATTGGCCCAAAATTCTGCAGCAAAATTTACCTGTAACATTTTCAGTTGACTATAAAAGTAGAAAATATATATTTTCAGATGGTGTACTTGACTTTCCTGAAAGTGGTTGCCATTTTTGCCCTTTTGCCCCCAAATATGTCCAAATTATAGTCTAAAAAGTACAATAGCGCCCTCTGTAGGTAAAAATCCAAAACTTTTTTTTTGTCTTACAATGGTCCTTAATAAAACGTAACTTTTGACCAAATATGAAGTTGATAAATTTTAAAATAAAAATTATAATGTAAAAAAACGAAATTCAGTCATTTTTAGGACTTTTAAATTCCATAGGTTTATATTCGATTGAACCAAAAATTTGGGTTTGGGTCTTTTTGAATAAATAAAACGATAAAAAAAATTCACGCGAATCCCAGGACCCTTGCAAATCGAAAATACGACAAGTTCGTGGTATTAAAAGTCAAAGGGGGCGAATTTTTGACACGCACTTAAGTAAAAGTATAATATTTCTCTGCTGTGAAGCGGCGAGGAGTATAATAATCTAATCTTATAGTATATTCAACTTCAAGATGCAGTAGAAGTAAATAAAAGAATCGCGCACGCGGAAGCTGGCGCGTGGTTTCATTGGTTAGAACACTCGAATGATGCAAGAGTAGGGATGTAGAAAATTAAACAGGTCAGTACGTGAGTACTTGCGATGAAGCGTACAATGCATTGCAATGGACCGTTATATAGAAATATTTTGTTTTGAGTCCTACCCTGTCACTAAATCAGTTGTTCTCACGTGCGTTTGTTTACGCCTACTTGAAGTTGAATATACTATAGTAAATTATAGCAGGAAGTTGTTTTTAATATATCCATTCTTTTAGGTTGGTAAAAATAATTTTAGGCCGCCTCCGAAGGTTGAATCTGCTGTGGTTAGGATAGAGCCCAGAAATCCGCCTCCCCCTATACCATATACAGAGTGGGATGGTCTAACTAGAATAGCATTTACAAGAAAAAATAAAACTTTGGGGAGTGCATTTAGACAAAGTTCTGTTTTGGCAGCATTAGACAAAAATTATAAACTACATTGTAGTTTACATAATAAAGTAAGTTCAACTTAATAACACTGGTCGACAAAAAAAACATATCTCTCAATTTTGTCTGATATATCATTTTCGATTAACTTTTTGACGCCGAACACAAATTTGACCTCCATTTGTTGTCATCAGGTCTGGGTTCTGAGATAAATTCTACTGATTTTCTGAAAAAAAAAATTAAATATCATTATT
This sequence comes from Brachypterus glaber, assembly GCA_958510825.1. Classification (NCBI taxonomy): domain Eukaryota; kingdom Metazoa; phylum Arthropoda; class Insecta; order Coleoptera; family Kateretidae; genus Brachypterus; species Brachypterus glaber. The sequence continues at coordinate 20,802,423 of OY294046.1, forward strand.
TTCAGCCCTAAACAATTTTTTTTCGATGAACATTATACATCTAAAAGATGCAGTTACGCAGATTTTAAAAATGTTTAGTGTTTTTAGATATCGTTAACATTTTTCAAAAAAAGTGCAAAAAACAAAAAAAAAGTCAAACTCATTTTAAATGACCAATACTCAGTTAATACTATAGCTTTTAAATTGTTTAATAGCTCAGTTTATTTGGTATTTAATACTCATTAATTTTATGAAAACAGAGATATAAGGGAAAAACCACAACCTTGTTTTAAAGTTCGAAACTACGCTTTTTTTGTGATTTTTAAAAAAGTAATATTTCAACATACACGTTGTATTTGAAATAGGGTCGGAAATTTTAACTGATGATTCTACATCATAAAATATGACAAAAAGTTCCTATAAACATATGTCTAAAAATGCGTCATAAGGGAGCTACGCCCCTTTGAAAGTGGCTAAAAAAATCGGTTTTTATTTAATAACTCGGGAACCCTTTGAGATATATCAACGAGGTTTTGCACGTCAACTAATCCTACCAAGGCCCGTTTTTATGTGTTATTTTCATGTACTTATTTCAACCAGGGGTGTGCGAAACGGGGAGGGCTTATCAGTTTTTTGTCCCAAACTTTTTTCTGTGTAACTTTTTTGCAATTTTATTTTTGAAATATGATTCCTCAGGTCAAAATACATAAAAAAGGTGCTCTTGTTGTAATACTGTAGGATTAACCGTTTTCGAGAAAAATTCATTTGAAGGTGAAATTCTACGGTTCGAGGACGAAAAATTAAATACTAAAATGTTGAAAACCAAAATTTTAATGATGCAATGTTATTCTTTATCAAAAACTAAGAAAAAAACCTCATATACAGGTACTTCCAAAAATCAATCCTAACGGGGCTATGGTCTCCTAAATATGCACCATTTTTAAAGCGCTATGGTAGCTTTAAAATTGTTTTTTCGACCTACATGTATGGAAACTTTTTTTCTTAGTTCTTGATGTAGAATAACATTGCATCATCGAAATTTTGGTTTTCAACATTTTAGTATTTAATTTTTCGTTCTCGAACCGTGGAATTTCACCTTCAAATGAATTTTTCTCGAAAACGGTTAATCCTACAGTATTACAACAAGAGTACCTTTTTTATGTATTTTGACCTGAGGAATCATATTTCAAAAATAAAATTGCAAAAAAGTTACACAGAAAAAAGTTTGGGACAAAAAACTGATAAGCCCTCCCCGTTTCGCACACCCCTGGTTGAAATAAGTACATGAAAATAACACATAAAAACGGGCCTTGGTAGGATTAGTTGACGTGCAAAACCTCGTTGATATATCTCAAAGGGTTCCTGAGATATTAAATAAAAACCGATTTTTTTAGCCACATTCAGAGGGGCGTAGCTCCCTTATGACGCATTTTTAGACATATGTTTATAAGAACTTTTTGTCATATTTTATGATGTAAAATCATCAGTTAAAATTTCCGACCCTATTTCAAATACACCGTGTATATAAAAAACTATCATTGGCGATAAAAGATGAAGTCGAAAGGAACGCTAAGGGAGCTTGGAACCTATTATTTTTCTTACCCACCACAATATCTTTGTCTTCGAGAATTTTTTTCTAAAAATCAAAAACAAAATGGTTATATTTCGTGATTTTATTTATTAAAAGCCCCCTCAGATTTACCACTTACCCCTACCTTCTTAGATTCAAAATAAGGTACATAAATAACAATTTTAGATATCAAAATATATCCCTTTTATTGTTTTTCACATTTGTGATTTTTATAAAAATTAAAAAACTCTTTTCCGATAAAATTAAAAAAAAAATGGAATTATTGATTTTAAATTAGTTATTTTGTATTTATTTTGTATTTATTTATAGTCATAAAGGGACCTTTTTACAAGGTATTTTATACCCAAGACTGTTAAAATTACAATAAATCTAGTTAAACAGTATCATCATTAAAGACTCTTGAGTACTTCTTACTGTGGCTATTAAAAACAAAATTAAGGTGCCTGGAATTATTTTTTCTATCCTTAAAATTGTTTTTGTACCTAGTTTTTCTGATATTTTATGTTAAATGTTAAAATAAAAGCTTTTTTTCTAATTACTTTGTTAAAAAGCGTGTTTATCGAACTTTAAAAACAAGGGTTGGGTTTTTCCCTTATATCTCGGGAAATAAATTTTTGAATTCAAATCTGTTTTCGCAGAATTAATGAGTATTAAAAAAGAAATAAATTGAGCTATCAAACAAATTAAATTTTTAGTATTAACTGAGTAATTGGCCTTTAAAATTTTTTTCAGTTTTTTGCACTTTTTTTGAAAACCGTTAAAGATATCTATAAAACCTAAACATTTTTAAAATCTGCGTAAAAAACTGCATGTTTTAGATGTTTAATGTTCCTAGAAAAAAAATGTTTAGGCCTGAAAATAATGATATTTAATTTTTTTTTTCTAAAAATCAGTAGAATATACCTCAGAACCCAGACCTGATGGCAACAAATTCGTGTTCAGCATCAAAAAGTTAATCTAAAATGATATATCAGACAAAATTGAGAGATATGTTTTTTTGTCGACCAGTGTAATCAGACAAGTTTAACCTAGTATAAAAATTTGTGTCCGATTAATCAGAGTAACTGATGAGCGAGAGGACTTTCTCCTAACAATTTGTTTTTTTTTAATTTGCTTTTTTTTTTCGAGAAAAAAATTTGAATATATTCTATAGGTAGGTATATAATATTTTAAAAAACTTAAAACTTCCAGTTTACGACCAGAACAATTTATGCTGAACTCCCCTTACTGAACCCCTATACGAAGCAAGCAATTTTTAACTTTTTAGATTTCAAAGAACTTTGCCCTCACAAGGGTCGAAAGTTATTGTGTCCAAGGCTCTAAAAAGACAGACCGACATGTCGCGACCGATGGGAAAATTGTTATAATTTTTTATATTTTTCTACAAGAAAACATATGAATTTTCAACTATGAAAAAAAAAAGCTTTTTAAAACTTTTATATTTTAGATAAGTGGAAAAGTGGAAATGGACCACACCACACTTGTTCGTATTATTTTACTGCGATTAAAACAAAGTGGGCGAAAAATTAATTTTTTTAAGAGGCTTTGTATTAATCAAAATAAATACTACTGCAATAAATTAATTTTAAGTTTATACATACTTACCTGCTTTATCAAAATCCATTATTATTTATTTTAAATTTGGGTGATCGGAGCGATACAGGTAGGGTGGGATTATTTAATAATAATAATAATAAAGAAGTTACATAAATTACAACTATAGTTTCTAACTAAATTTATAAAGAATAATATATAATATAATAGTTCGATATCAAGATATTACTAACTATAAAAAGAAGTTTTCTTTGGTTTGTTTTAAACTTGTTTAATGAGAGTGACCTAATATCATAATACAGTCAATTGCAGAATTGCACAAAATTGTAATAAAAAGGTATTTTTCTTTTACACTATATTTGCCCCACTTAGCTTAAGTTTCTACCATTTTTTTTTACCTAAAGTAATTTTTTGGAACTCCACTTTTGGCCGCCTAAATCGGCCAAGTACCCCTTAGTGCCCCGGTTAAATTTGATAAAAATTTAGTATGTTATAGAACTTAACCTTGTGATAAAAAGTCTCCATGGGCTCAAAGCTCTCTTATAGATTATCTACTCCAGGCCTGTGAATAATATTCACTGAATATGGCAATAATTAGATCTATTTTTTGATATAACTCAGTAACGAAAAAAGATTTTTGGATGGGACCTTTACAAAAAGACTTAAAATAAGTTAATCTTTATGTTAAAAGTCAGTGCCGTCCAAAAAATGGGAAATATTTTTTAAAATATAATTTTATACTATTTTCTTGGACGTGAATGACTTTTCTAAAAGTTTTAAGCAATATTGCGAACCTTTGCCTTACATAATTTGACCAGTGGCGTCCCAAGTTAATAGTTTATTTAAAAAGCTGCCTTTTTTACGTGCGCTACTGCTTGGGCTTTTTAGATAGATTTAGGCGTTTTTCAAAAATTCAGGATGAAATATTTTGGTAACAACCTAGAACTTTTTTTTAATACAAATACAAGTTTTGTAACCAAATAGGCCAAAAAAATTGAAAAAATCAATTTTTTTAGGAACGGTTAAAATCGCTAAAATTAAAATATGTTATAGCTCTTACCTTACCGATCAAAAGTTTCCATAGACACGAAACACGAAAGTGTAATAGTTTTTTCGCTAGAGCCCATTGATATTGATATATAACTTCTCAACTAAAATGTATGTTAAGATGGTTACTGGAACAAATATTTTTAAAATCACCCACATTTTATTTTTATTATCAGTGGCGCCCTCAAAAATTAATATTTTTTTATTATAAATTAGCTGCAAAATTGATACGCCACTGCAGTGCACTGCTTAGATCACGTGCTAGTACCTTAAAAAATGTCGTTTGCTTTAATTTGATCACTAAATTAAAAAAAAATATTTTAGTTACAGTTTCTGAGTACGCTACTGATAAAGCCCAATGTTTCTATCCAATGGAATAGTGTAACACCAACTGATCCGCCTCGGGTTTTGTCAAGGCACTTGTAAAGAACGCCTTGGTTTTTTCATTAAAACATTATCAATACATTCTTTTAAGTTACATTGTTTTGAATGCACTAACATGACAAGTACAATTTTGGGTGTTCAGTTTTACGTTTTATAGTTTTTAAATTTAAAATTACGCGCGCGACAACTTCCGTTCGCATCGGCAGTTGGTTCGCGCAGGCGCAATCATAGCGGAGAGAAGACGAAAAGATATCGCCCGAAAACACACGCGGTTTTGGAGCAATGGGGAAAAATTGGTGCAATTTAATATATAGTTAGTTCGCAACGGATAAATTATAGATCCCAATCCTACAAAACCATTCAACGACCTAAACCCAGGAAGACAATCATCCAGGCCTGGACACACCGCAGCAGATCCCAATATCGTAAGTCCCATAATCTTAATCCTTAACCTACCTCTTGAAATCAGCACAGAATAAATTTAATTACGGTCCACTCATTAACATCAAAAAACATGGTCTTCGGAGCCAGATTTCATTAATTTGCAGGGTTTAAATTAGGTATTTTCGTGTTTTTGGGAAAAAATTACGCATTTTATAGATAGTTTCGCGCGTGATAGTTTAGATAGCATTTTCGCACATTTTCATGGGTTATTCGCAAATATAGTTTAGTATAGATAGTTAGCATAGTTTTAAACATCAGTTTAAACAATTAAATCAATTTATTCAATTAGATAAATCGCATAAAAACCTAGAAACAACACAAATTTTTGTTGCACAAAAAATACACGTGTTTACAAACCGATAACGCTGTCTCGTTCTCGCATAGCGCAAGGGGCGGACGGGGATTTTTGGAATTTTTAGATTTTCGATTTTTAGAATTTTTCCAACGGAATAAATAAAATTTAGCAAAATTATTTTATTTTTTGTGTCAGGGGCGGACTTGGACAATTTCCAAACTTATTTTTTTACGCATTTTCGTCAAAGAAAATTAATTTTCCTCCAATTGAAAGGAAAATTTTAGTTTATTTTACGCAACTAGTTTGAGTGTTTACTAGTAATCATGGAACAGTATCACACTTTAGTTAATCAAAGAAAATTCGAATTGCAAAAATTAGAACGGCTAAAAACGCTCAGTAAAATCGCTCTAAGCGACACCACTAGGCAACACGATTTTAAAGTTCGTTTTAGTTTGGCGGAATTAAGCTATAAAGTAATAGAAAAGCTCAGTGAGGACATTTTAGAGTTAATTTCCACCAAGCAAGTGGCTCTTTCTGGGTCAATAGATGATGATATAAAACATGAGACAACATCTCGTAATAAAGCAGAAGATACATATATAGCAATATGTGTCACTTATGAAACCATTTTTGGTCTATCGTCCAATAGAAGCACTCAGGCTAGTTCATCTAGTACAAAACGAGCAGTAAAACTGCCAGATATTAATTTGTTACATTTTAATGGCCAAGTTGAAAATTGGGCCGCTTTTATAGGAGTATTCAGGTCGCTAATTCATTTGGACGTGAGCCTTAGTGAAGTCGAAAAATATCACTACTTAATTAGCAGTTTGAGTGGTGAGCCATTGAGTATCGTACGTAGCCTTCCACTGATAGCCTCAAATTACTCAGTAGCGTTACAAAATTTGATAGATAGATATGAAAATAAGCGCCTTTTAGCAGATACTTATTATAGTAAAATAAAAGCATTGCCTAATATAGTTCAAGATAACGCCAAAGCTCTGCGTCACCTCATAACAACCATGTCAGAAAATTTGGCAGCATTAAATAATTTAGGGCTCCCAACCAATGAATGGGGTTATTTATTATTTGATTTAGTTTTTGAAAAGCTTCCTAGAACATTATGCACTAAATTTGAAGATAAACAAAACTCTAGCGAAATTCCTTCATATGATGCTTTAATTATTTTCATTTCCGCACATTGTCAATCATTGGAGGCTGTAGACTCAAAAAAGACAGCTGTTCATGCCGCACCCCATAGTCATGCCGCACCCCATACTCAACAGCATCGCAACAGGCTTAACGTCAATTCATTTTTAACTAGTGCTAATAATCGTACCGAATGTTGTGGCTTGTGTCAAAAGGCACATTTTATTATTAATTGTCCCGCATTTTTAGAAAAAACACCGCAAGATAGGTACACAGTAGCTAGAAATAGTAAAATTTGTCTCAATTGTTTAAGTTCTAACCACTTAATTGGAGCGTGTAGATCACGTTCTAAATGTAGGGAATGTTCAGGACCTCATCACACGTTATTGCATTTTCAGAATCCAAAAATTAGTAGTTTTAATAGTAGAATCCTGGAAAAAAACCCCGAAAATAAAGTCGGTAAAGTAGATAACTCAAGTACAGACACAACTTTGTTGGCAAGCGATACAAAAATAGATAGTACAGTTTTATTAGCAACAGCGCAGGTAGATATCTTAGATAGTTTTGGAAATCCTTGCACCATTCGTGCAATCTGTGATCCGGGATCACAATCTTGTTATATCACAGAATCATGCGTTAATAAGTTAGGTTTAAAACGTTCGAGATTAAATAGCAGTACAATAGGTTTAGGTGCAGTTTTAGTAAAGGCAAACGGTATAACAACTTGTAATATTAAATCAAAAATTCAAAACAATAGTCCCTTGATTATAGACGCGATAATTATACCAAAAATTTGTTCAGAAATGCCACAAACAACAATCCCATTAGAAAATCTGGAACATATAAAAAATTTAAAATTGGCGGATCCATTATTTAATCAGCCCGGTCCGGTAGAAATGCTTTTGGGGGCACAATTATTTACAGAAATATTATTAGATGGGAAGATATCAGGGGATACGCATCAACCAACGGCCATAAATACCAGCTTGGGGTGGATATTAATGGGAAAAGTTAATTTAGAAAAAATTGCCAATTTTAATTATAGTTTGTTATCAGTCGCAGAATCCATAGATTCAACACTGAAAAAATTTTGGACTTTGGAAGAACCCCCCCATTCCGCTGTAAGGGGGTCTGAAGAAGATTTAGAATGTGAAAATATTTTTAAACAATCATGTAGCAGGGATCATACAGGGCGATATAGTGTAGCTTTACCATTTAAAATCCCAAATCCCGACATTGGAAATAGTTATGACGCAGCTAAGCGTCGCTTGTGGTCATTAGAGCGTCGCCTAGACGGTAATATAGAATTGAGAGCTTCATATAATGATGTGATGTTAGATTATATAAATCAGGGGCACATGTCTTTGGTTGAAAAGCCTAGAGCTGATTTAAAGTATTACCTCCCACACCATTGTATTTGCCGACCTCAAAGTACTAGTAGTCAGGTTCGAATAGTTTTTGACGCGTCTGCAAAATCGACGCAAGGCATTTCATTAAATGACACTTTATTTGTAGGCCAAAAATTGCAAAAAGATATATGCGGAATTTTATTAAATTTTAGATTACACGCGGTAGTATTAGTAGCGGACATCAAACAGATGTACCGACAAATTAAAATAGTAGAATCACATCGCAAATATCAAGGTATTCTCTGGAGATTTTCACAGTCAGAACCGATAAAAGAATATATGTTAAATACCGTAACCTTTGGAGAATCTAGTTCACCCTGGCTGGCTTTGCGCACACTCCATCAATTAGCTGAGGACGAAAAGGCAGATTTTCCTGTAGCCAGTCAAGTTTTAGAAAAAGACATGTATGTCGATGATGTGGTTACAGGATGCTGTGATGTAGAGTCAGCTCTTAGCCTTCAAAAGGATCTTTCGGATCTTTTAAGGAGGGGAGGGTTTGAACTACACAAATGGTGTAGCAATGTACCTAGTCTAATGGAAAATCTCTCAGAAAACGCTCAACATTCATTTTCTTTTGATAAAGATTCCTTTATTAAAATTTTAGGCCTATATTGGCATCCAAAAATAGATAAATTTGGGTATCAAGTTGATATAAATGACAAATCACCTACAAAACGAAATGTTTTATCTCAAATTGCAAGAATTTTCGATCCTCTAGGGTGGATCGCACCATCCATTTTTATAGCAAAACATTTATTACAAACCATTTGGACTCTTGGCTTGTCATGGGACGAGCAACTTCCAGAAAGTTTGGTAAAAATTTGGAAACAGTTTCAAAATGAACTACCACTTTTAGCCTCAATTCAAATAGATAGATTTATTTGTAATAATCCATTAGATTTAATAGAAATTCATGCATTTTGCGACTCTAGTGAGCGCGGATATTCTGGTTGTGTATATTTTAGAATAGTAGGTCAGTCTAAGGACATAAAAACGTATTTAATTATAGCTAAGTCCAAAGTAGCGTCATTAAAAAAGACTAGTTTACCTAGGCTTGAGTTGCAAGCGGCATTTTTAGTATCTGAACTAGTAGAATATGTTTTAGAAACCTATAAAAATAAAATTAACATAAAAAATATATATGCATGGTCAGACTCGCAAGTCGCACTCGCGTGGATTAAATCTCCACCACATAGGTGGAAGACGTTTATAAGTAATCGTGTTAGTTTTATACAAGATAGAATAAGTCCTGCTAGTTGGTATTTTATAAGGTCTAAATTAAATCCCGCGGATTGTGCCACTAGAGGTATTATGCCTTCGCAACTTTTAAACTATTCCTTATGGTGGGCAGGACCCGCTTTTTTAACTTCGGTTGATTTGGATTTAGAAAATACAAACTCGGTACTAACAAACGCATTCTCGGAAGAAATAAAAGCGGAGGAAAAACGCAACATAGTTCTAATAAATTTAAATAATACGCATTTTTTAGATAATTTATTATAAAAAGCATTCAAATTTACATAAAATAAAGAGAATTCTGGCTTATTGTTTTAGATTTTTTAATAATTTAAAGTCAAAAGTAAAATGTTCTGAAAATTTATCGATTAAAGAACTAAACAACGCCATGCGTGCGCTAGTAAAACATGTACAATCTTCGGCATTCCCAGATATTATAGAAAAAATCAAACATAATAAGATTTGTCCAAAACCATTTGCAAAACTGACTCCATTTATAGATAGTAATGGCCTTCTTCGCGTGGGAGGAAGATTAGTGAATTCCAAATTAAATTACGACAAAAAATTTCCTTTTTTATTACCCAGGAAACATAGATTTACCTTTTTGTTAATAGAAGAAGTCCATCGCGACAATTTACATCCAGGACTTCAAACATGCCAATATATTTTAACCCAGAACTTCTGGATCTTATCACCGAAAAGAGCAATACGTGAGGTTCTTTCTCGATGTGTTCGTTGTTTTAGGACTAACCCTAAACCTTTGATTCCCATTATGGGAAACCTCCCATCTCCCCGCATTAGCGAATTAAAACCATTTTCGCATGTAGGCTGTGACTTTGGGGGTAATTTCTTTATTACTATGAGCAAAAATAGAGGGGTTAGATCACAAAAGGCATACTTATGTTTGTTCGTTTGCTTGGCGACAAAAGCCGTGCATTTAGAACTTGCATCAGATCTTACTAGTGAGTGTTTTTTAGCAGCTCTACGCCGATTTATAGCGCGCAGAGGCAAATGTCTTCAAATTTACTGTGATAATGGTACAAATTTCGTAGGAGCAAGTAGAGAATTGGCAACGCTGTTAAAAAACGCTGCAGAAACGGAAACCATTTCCTTTAAATTTAATCCTCCCAGCGCTAGCCACATGGGTGGACTCTGGGAAAGGGCCATCAGATCCGTAAAAACGCATTTATCTCGAATTATAGGTAATCAAATTCTTAGCTATGAAGAATTTAACACGGTATTAGTTAGAATCAAAGCGATACTCAATTCGCGACCGCTATCGCCCATGAGTTCAGACCCGAATGATCTTTCGGTCTTGACAGCAGGGCATTTTTTGACATTAAATCCTATGACAACTCTTCCTGAAGAAGACTTGTCAGAGGTAAAAATGAATAGATTAACACGCTGGCAACTTTTACAAAGTTTGCACCAGCAATTTTGGAAGAAATTTCACCATGAATATGTGCATACATTAATGCAACGCAATAAATGGTATAAAGAAGGTTCACGTCTAAAGGTTGGTGACTTGGTGCTAATTAATGGAGAACCGGCTCCTCCGTTATCTTGGCGTATGGGTAGAGTGACAGAACTGCATTATGGCACTGATGGGGTAGCTAGATCTGCCACTCTAAACACTACCCTTGGATCTTTAAAAAGACCATTGGTAAAATTATGTCCCCTTCCATCGGCAGAGGCCGAGAATGGTAACATTTAATTACAGTATTTCATAGATATAGTTTGGAAAATGTCTAATTTTAGCACAGTAAAATTAGATATGGGGTTTATTCTTAATTTTTTTTTTTGAAACATTTTGAAATCCCTCCGCAGAGCTATGGGGCTTTCGGTGGGCAGTGTTCAGTTTTACGTTTTATAGTTTTTAAATTTAAAATTACGCGCGCGACAACTTCCGTTCGCATCGGCAGTTGGTTCGCGCAGGCGCAATCATAGCGGAGAGAAGACGAAAAGATATCGCCCGAAAACACACGCGGTTTTGGAGCAATGGGGAAAAATTGGTGCAATTTAATATATAGTTAGTTCGCAACGGATAAATTATAGATCCCAATCCTACAAAACCATTCAACGACCTAAACCCAGGAAGACAATCATCCAGGCCTGGACACACCGCAGCAGATCCCAATATCGTAAGTCCCATAATCTTAATCCTTAACCTACCTCTTGAAATCAGCACAGAATAAATTTAATTACGGTCCACTCATTAACATCAAAAAACATTGGGCTATCGGTTTATTGTATAAAACCATTTAAGTACCAGTGAATTTAATATATTCTTAATATATTTTTACAAAAAATATAGTTTTAGAATAAGTATGTTTAAATCAGATCAGGTTATTTATGCTTTTGAATATTGACTATCAAATTCAGTTTCAGTTTCAGTTTCGTCGACCCCAAAAAAAATAAGCGTTTTTTAAGTTTAAGTGATTTGTATAGACATAAAAGCATGAAACGCAAAAATACGCAAAAAAATCTGCTGCCAACAAAGAAAACTTTCCCCTATTATAGGCCTAGGTTCATTAAAGCCAAAAACGAAAAAAAAAAAAATAAAAAAAATAAAAAAAAAAAGAAAAAAAAATTGAAAAGAAAAATATTTTTTTTTGTAGAATACAAAAAGAAAACGAAAAAAAAAAACACAAGAATGCACATCTCGGAAAACAAACAAGCACTAAGTCGATATATTATTAATTCGTTTACAAAAACATACGAAATAATAAACGTACCAAGTGACTTAGGCCCGGTTGTACAAACCTGGTTTAACTTTGAGCAGAGGTCCTTTACCATTGAAACAAATGACAGTTGAGCTAGGTTCAAATTTGAGCGAGGTTTGTACAACCGGGCCTTAGTGCCTGTTCCCAGGTAAAATTTTAAGCAAAATCAAACTAGTGCGTTTTGTCTATTGGGTAACGTTCTTCGCAGTCCACCTAGGACTTGGTTCGATTAAGCTGAACAAAAATTGATTAGAGTGCCATTTAAATCTCATCTTTGCAAAAAAGTGGACTTAATGACTTTTGCTTGTAAGCCCCCGATATAATTTTCCAAAATAATTAAAAGAAAAAATTGTATTTGAGGTTAATCTGGACACTATCTTTATTTTAAAAAACAATTGAAACATACTTTTTCTAAAGCGGAATTCAATACACTTTACAATATTGGCAACTCAAATACCATAGGTTAATTAGAAACCTAATTATATAAGTTTTTTAGATCCCTTGCAGGATGCTCGGAAAAAACTATTTGTTAAATGAAATACTATTTGAATAAAAATATCTCATTTAAATTTCAACTTAAGCGGGGGTCATTCCCATTAGGAATTTACGTGGTTTTTTGTTTTTTAACTCTTTCTTTTTTCCAATAAACAAATATTTTTTAAAACCAAAAAAAAATCAAAAATTGTTTTCAGTTTTTTTTTTCATGTTTCAAGTGACTTACAGGGTGGCCACTCTCTGGAAAACCGGGAAAAGCCAGGGAATTTGAACGACCGAGAAAAGGGAATTTTGTCAAAAGTTGGGGAAAATTTTGAAAAAAGCAAAAATTTAAGAAAAATTATATAAAATTTTAATTAAAAAAAAGTTTTCTAATGATTGCCAGAGGCCATATTTTAGAAAACTGCTTAATATTTTCAATCCACGGAATGCTATTTAAACCTTATTTATTAAAAAAATTTCGCCTGCGGCGCCTACTTCTTTATGAAAGATTTGCCTGTCAAAAAATCAAATTTGCCAAACAAGTTCTTTTTTTCAATATTTTGTAATATTTCTATCTAAGAAATTGTTATTAGCTATAAAGCTGTAGGCAACAAGCAAAAAAATACTATATTTTTTGCGAATTCTTTTATGTATTAATTAAAATTTTCGTCTGCGGCCCTAATGTAGTGCTTTCTTTAAAAAAGCATGTATTTTTTTTTAATTCGCGGAGGCCTAATTTGTTTAATAACTTATCTACTTTTTTTGCATATATAACTTTAAAAAATTCGCCTGCGGCGCTTATTTTATGTTTTTTTTTTAATTAATTCATCTTTTATTTTTTATTTGCGAAGACTTAGTTTACTGTTTAAAGACTTTCTTTTTTGCATATTATATCAAAAATTACAAATTCATATATTTTTTTCGATTTATGAAGGCCTCATTTGTTTATATTTTTTTCGATTTGTGAAGGCTGTTTTTGTTTTTTTTTAGTTATAATTTTATTTTGTTTTTTTTTTACTTTCATTAAATAAATAGAAAGCAATTACTTACTCAATTATTGTCTAAAGTAAACTAATAAAAAAATGTTAGAACCCTAATTTTAGTATCCATAAATAAAATACGCCCTATTCGAATAGAAAATCAAATTAAAAAAAGTGTTTTTTTGTCGTAAGACGCTGCTTATTGGTCAGGAAAAATAAAAAAATTGCCTGGAAAACCGGGAAAAGTCAGGGAAATTTGTTTCTGAAAAATAGTGGCCATCCTGTATATAGCAGCGTAGACATGACGGAACGCTTAGTGAAACATAGTGTTTATTTAATTTAATTTTTTTTTCAAAAAATCTTATTTTTGCGAGCTCCTGCAGGTAAATGAATACCTTGATCCGAAAACTACACAGGCCCACAAAAAAATAAAAGTAGTCTGCGCCATGGATAGGACTATGCTATTCCTATGTATTTTCGCCCGAATCTGAACCCAGTTTAGCCCCTACACGTCTGGAATTTTCTCTACAGCCGCACTATGCTACCAAACGGAAAAAAGTGACCAAAATTACTTTACTGTGTATTTCAAATTTAAATGATTATTTTTATTAGTAATTCATAAAAAATACGTGTTTTTTTTTAACATTTTACATTAAAGAATTTATAGTTAACAGGAAAAAAAATGGGGAAAAAGTAACCAAAATTATTTTATTGTGTATTTCAACTAATACATAAAATATATTTTTAATTTTTTAATATTTAAATAATATTTATAAATTCTTTAATGGAAAATATAAAAAAATTAAAAAACATATTGATGTCTTACTTATCAGTTGAAGTTGAAATACACAATAAAATAATTTTGGTTACTTTTTCCCGTTTTTTTTGCTGTTTACTCTAAATTCTTTAATGGAAAATATTTAAAAAAATTAAAGAAAACATATTTTTATGACTTACTAATCATTTAAAGCTGACATACACAAGGGCGCCCTTGATGTGGTTTCCAGTCTGGTGTCTCACGATGCACAAAATGTTTATAAAATAACAACAAATAGCGGAGATTATATCAAAAAACGAAATAATTTTAAGCGGAGCGATTTTAACACGTTTCCATGTTTTTGAATTCTATAATTCTGTTTCTGCGTTTGCGCAGAAAAAAATGTAAAAATGTCACAAAATGAAGCGCGGAATTTTAAAGTTTAAATATAATTTGATTTGTAACAAATTATAAAAGTGTTAAAATAAAAATATTAAAAATAGTAAAAAAAATGAAAATCGAACAAATAGCATATGTTTATTATTTTTTTTGCGAAAAAAATACTGTGCTAATTTAGCACTGCTAACCCAGATTAATTTTTTAGGACATATCTGCAGATTTTAATATTAAACAAAAAATTGAAGAAATTTTACAAAAAATTGAAGCTGATCAGAAACGAGCCAGAACAATGGACACAGATGATTTTATGACGTAAGTAAAACAAAATAATAAAATTAAAATGCTTTATTATTTAATCACATACTTTTAACAGGTTGTTACATGCCTTCAACAGTCAAGGGATACATTTTTCATAAACAACAATAATAAATTAATAATCAAGGTAACTATAAGTAATAATTTAAAAGTGTTATAATAATGTAAAAAAAACATTATGTACCTACAGGGTGATCCCACTTTTACTCCACAAGCCAATAATAGTAACGACTGAAGCAATTTTAAAAAATATTTTTTTTGAATCTTGTTTATGGAATCAAGACCATTTTAACGTTATTTCTTAATTTAAGAATATAAATGTTAAGTTTTTGGATTTTACCTCCCCCCCATGACCACTTCCTGGATCCGCCCCTGTCCTTAGAATGACCTAATTTATATTAGTTTATTTTTAAGAGAATTGTTTTCTAAAAATTGCTAATTGGTTGAAAACTGCAACATGTATTCTATTTTTGTCATTCTAATACTAAGATATTAATTCGAGACCATAGTAACCTTTGGGTAAGTAAATTGTCAAATGTTGACTTTTCCAGTATTTGAAGGCTAATGTCAACATTTTGATAATTAATAGGTAATTATTTATATTCAAGGTAAATTGTCAAATGTTGACGTTTCCCATTTTTAAAGGATAATTTTGACAATTTACTTTGAATATAAATAATTACCTACGTAAAATACCTTTTAAGCATAGACAAAGAATTAGAATATTTTTTCTATGCTTTTAAAGTTACTATAACCCTAAAAGAAAAGCTTATTTTTGCATGAATAGAATAGGCTTTACAGTTTTTAACAAATTTATAATTTTTAATGAATCATTGTTTAAAAAAAAAAATAAAAATGGGGTCATTCTGGACAAGTAAAGAAATCGGTCTCACTAGACTTCCTCGTAAATAAGATAATATAATAATAATAATAATAATAAACGTTTATTGTATAAAAGATTACAAATCTTGTTACAAGAAGTTTGAATATATAAAAAAAAAATACAAGAGAAGAGAAAAAAAAATACACTAAATACTAAACCCTAACTATTTAAGTAATTTGATGGATATTCATAGATAATTTAATAAAAAGAAAAAGCAGAAATTTTAATACAAAAAAAAAAAGTTAATTAAAAGAAGAAACGATAATACCAATATTTAAAGGTTAAAGACAAAAAGCATTATTCGTTAGTTATAAAGGAACGGAGCTTTAATAAGTTTCCGATAAAACTGTGCAGCATTTTTATTTTAGTTACATTAAGAAAGTTAAGTGCAAAGACTAGACCGTCTAGGTTAATAAGGCTATCAATGTAAGGTGCACGCAACGGTTTGTACATGGGGCATTTAAAGAAAATATGATCTAAAGTCTCAAACTCGTTTAAGTTGCAAATAGTACATACTTCTTTAGGGTTGATTTTGTAAAAGCTGCCATTGAATGAGAAGGAGGTAGAAAAGCTTGTAGCCATACGTAATTGCATTATTATACGAATGATAGAGATATTATCTCGACAGTATAAATAATTTTGAGGTTCCAGATTAATTCTAAACTTTTGATAAATAGTTGAATTTTTGGAAAAAAATAATGAATTTATGTCATCTCTATGTAGAAATTCGCGAAATTTGTTAAGTAAAATTGGTCTATTGTATTTTATTTTTCTTACTGTTAAATTAGTCAAAAAGTTAGATTCATCAATTTTTTCCAGCATACATTGAAACTGTGCCAACCAGTTATATTTTGTATTACCATTGTTTAAGTTTTGTAAGCGGTTAAAACAAAGCTTGGGGTATCTATGAGCGGGCATTCTAATAAGCTTTTCAATCCAATTAAGGCACATTTTAAAAATCAAGAAAGAAACTTTAACGGACCCAGTTTCGAGTCGTATCATATAATCCGGGGTGTTGCGGGGGAGTAAAAATAATCTTTTAAAAAATAAGATGGAACATACTTATATGTTAAATATTAAAACCATTTCAAGAACAGATAAGATGTGTCAAAAAAAATTTATTTATTACTTTAATCGTTATTGGCTTGTGTACTGAGAGTTGCATTACTCTGTACTTAGTTGTAAATAGTAATACATATTTAATTTTAATATCTTTGGACATAAACACATAAATAAAAACGACTTGATTTTATTTCTTAACATTTAAACTTAGCGCCTTAATTTTTCCATCATTTCTTTTGATATACTTCTTGCAGTTAGGCTAGATATTGGTTCCTCATTCTTGATGGACTAAAAAAAGAATAAAATATTAAAATCAATTTAATTTCGGAAAAACTCGTTAAGTTGCTTGAAAGTTATTGTAATGTTATTTTTATTAAGTTTATTCGGAAAGAGTCATTTAAAACTATCTATTTTAAAACTAAACGAATTTCGAATTAGATATTTTATTTTTTATTTTTTACTCTTCTGTTAACTATAATTTCGCGTTCACGATTTTGGGGTATATTTTTGCAAGATTCTTTGGAAATTTCTGATTTTTTTTGCAAGTAAATCCTATTGCCCGAAACTTGGCTCCCACCTACCAAAACATCATACCTTGTCACAAAAGCCCCATTTCTTAATTCTTCAAAATTGTTATTATAAAATATATTGATTTAAAATTTAGACCCTCATGACTCATGATGGTCATGAGTTATGAGTGACTATAATTTTATATATAAAAAAAATAGTCTGGCTTTTTAGCATATGGTGCGCTGTGATCAATTTTCCATAAAAGAATACCTTATTTGGAGAGGCAAATTCTAGAGGAGGTAACAATGTTCAGAAAAACCATGATATATGCGTGAAACTAATCCAACTCTTTAGTTCTATGGTATTTCCACAGACTAACGATGGCCCCGCTTGCTAGATCAATTATAGTGAAGGACTGTGTTTTTGGAGTAAATTTGGTCGATTGCAGTCTTATGCAAAACAAATCGTCGCATTTTGGACAGACATTTAACACGTTAAGCGCCAAGCCAACTTTTGGCATTTAGTACCTAGGGCCAAGACTAAAACTGAAACAGACACAGGTGTCTGTCATGGTCTCCTAGTATATATTTCATGTGTTTCTGTCGGCAGGGCCACCACAGATACTTAAAACAGACACAAATTTTCTATATCTTGAGGCCATACAGACACTTTAGCAGACACTTTAGAAGACACGCAATATTTTTAAACCGTGTGTGCTGTGGCTCTGTGTGATGCGCAAAATATGTAACGTTCTACCAGGCCAGGACAGACACAAAAAGCAGAAACACACCTCATAAAACGTTTAACAGATATGCAAACCACAACCCACGCATTGGAGCCTCTGCCACAACTGTCACATATCTATTAGTTACTACTAAATCTCCTGTCTGCTTGGTCTAGGGAGGCAAAATTTGAAATAGACACCGGTGTCTGCCATGGCGCTGTAAAGGGCATATGTTACAGACACCGGTGTCTGCTGGCGCTTAACGTGTTAATTTTGATTTATCTTTTATTTTTGAATATAAAAGCAGTTTTTCCCATTTTATAGTAAAAGTCCAAACCAAACTGTGAGAGATATCAAAATTGAAAAAATATCAACTTAAAACTTAACGTTTACTAAAGAAAAGGTTTCTTATTTTTTTTTTGTCAAAAATGAGTTAAGTGCCAACAAATATTTTTTTGGTAACTATGCAATTTTTATTAAAGATATAAAAAGCATTTTTTTTATACAATTTTGTTTTTTTAAGTTTTCTTATTACTTAATTTGTTTTTAAGTTATAGCACGTCGCAGTTGAAGAACTGCAAAAATATCCATATTTTAAAAACTAATGAAGTAAGAAAAAAAGTTAAAATAACAACATTTCCATGGAAAAAAACGGTGCATTTCCGCAAAGAACGATTCAGGCAAAAAAAAATGTTTTTTGAAAATGTAGCTGATTTCCTGCGAACGAAAGTTGACCCTAAGATTCGGTTTACAGACCTCAAAAACCCCAATATATCAATTTTCAAACAAAATTACCCCCGCCCCTCAGGGGGTGGAGTTGGAATTTTTTTTATTGTCAGATTCACTTTCAGCAATCTCACAAGCCCCATTATACCAATTTTCACGAAAACTACTCCCCGCACCTCAGGGAGTGAAGAGAATTTTTTATTTTATGTTATTTTATTCAGATTGACTTTCAGCACCCTCAAAATCCCCAATATACCAGTTTTCACGAAAACTGCCCCCAGCCCATCAGGGGTGGAGTTAGAAAAATTTTATTATCAGACTGAATTTCAACAATCTCACAAAACCCCTATTTTTAAATTTTTGTGAATGATTTTGAATTTTCCCCATTTGCCCACCCCAGTGTTACCAAAAACAATCCCGAGTGAGACTTTTGGTAACATACCTGTATGCCAAACCAAATTTCAAGTATCTAGCTTAAAGCGTTCTTAAGTTATCGTGCTTACAAGATTTCCCGGACAGAACGACCGATCAAAATGTTTTTTTCTTGAAATTAATTTATATCGACATAAAACGTCATAAACGCAAAAATACACAATTTTTTTTTTTTGAAAGGAGATAACCGAGATTCCCATAGGGGAGTGGCCTGTAGAAGGATCTGCACTCTAAACTGATTGGTAATACCAATGGTATGCACTTAATTTGAGTTCCATAGGATGATGGGAACATGATTGAAATGGGGTCTAAAGTACAAGTACTGACGACTTTTTTATTCGAAACAGGTTGAACATACAATGTTAAAACCATTGATGGTTTTAGATGGATCATCATATGAGCTTTCAATATGAAGCAACCTGCTTATTTTAAACATATTTATCAGCGTTGCCAGACGTACGATAATTATCGATAATTATAATTATCGATTTTGTACGATAATTTAGCCTCGTGTACGATGTACGATAATGGAGCACGATAATGGCGTTTTGTACGATAATTTGAATTAAACTTTAAAAAACTTAGTCATTAATTTCTGTTCGTTGCTATCGCTGTCCCTGTAAGAATATTTTATTAATGTGTACTTGCTGTCATCTATCGTTCTCAAGTTTAGGCTAGAAGTGAAATAGCCGGCGCACACACACTATGATAAATATAGAGTGCAGATCTTTACGTATCCTCTAGTAATCTATGATCCTCTGAATTATATTTTTTTTCTTGAAATTAATTTATATCGACATATACACGGTGTATTTGAAATAGGGTCCGGAATTTTAAGGGATGATTTTCCATCATAAAATATGGTAAAAAGTTTCTATAAACATACAGGGTGTTCCGTGAGGAAAGGGAAATATTTTAAGGATGTATTCTAGAGGTCAAAATAAGAAAAAAGTTCTTATAAACAAATGTCCAAAAACGACTCGTAAGGGAGCTACGCCCCTTCAAAGGGGTCCCAAAATTTCGATTTTTTATTAATAACTTCGGAACCCTTTGTGTTATAGCATCAAGGTTTAGCACGTGATTTATGCTTTATAAAGCCTATCAGACTGAATTTCAACAATCTCACAAAACCCCTATTTTTAAATTTTTGTGAATGATTTTGAATTTTCCCCATTTGCCCACCCCAGTGTTACCAAAAACAATCCCGAGTGAGACTTTTGGTAACATACCTGTATGCCAAACCAAATTTCAAGTATCTAGCTTAAAGCGTTCTTAAGTTATCGTGCTTACAAGATTTCCCGGACAGAACGACCGATCAAAATGTTTTTTTCTTGAAATTAATTTATATCGACATAAAACGTCATAAACGCAAAAATACACAATTTTTTTTTTTTTGAAAGGAGATAACCGAGATTCCCATAGGGGAGTGGCCTGTAGAAGGATCTGCACTCTAAACTGATTGGTAATACCAATGGTATGCACTTAATTTGAGTTCCATAGGATGATGGGAACATGATTGAAATGGGGTCTAAAGTACAAGTACTGACGACTTTTTTATTCGAAACAGGTTGAACATACAATGTTAAAACCATTGATGGTTTTAGATGGATCATCATATGAGCTTTCAATATGAAGCAACCTGCTTATTTTAAACATATTTATCAGCGTTGCCAGACGTACGATAATTATCGATAATTATAATTATCGATTTTGTACGATAATTTAGCCTCGTGTACGATGTACGATAATGGAGCACGATAATGGCGTTTTGTACGATAATTTGAATTAAACTTTAAAAAACTTAGTCATTAATTTCTGTTCGTTGCTATCGCTGTCCCTGTAAGAATATTTTATTAATGTGTACTTGCTGTCATCTATCGTTCTCAAGTTTAGGCTAGAAGTGAAATAGCCGGCGCACACACACTATGATAAATATAGAGTGCAGATCTTTACGTATCCTCTAGTAATCTATGATCCTCTGAATTATATTTTTTTTCTTGAAATTAATTTATATCGACATATACACGGTGTATTTGAAATAGGGTCCGGAATTTTAAGGGATGATTTTCCATCATAAAATATGGTAAAAAGTTTCTATAAACATACAGGGTGTTCCGTGAGGAAAGGGAAATATTTTAAGGATGTATTCTAGAGGTCAAAATAAGAAAAAAGTTCTTATAAACAAATGTCCAAAAACGACTCGTAAGGGAGCTACGCCCCTTCAAAGGGGTCCCAAAATTTCGATTTTTTATTAATAACTTCGGAACCCTTTGTGTTATAGCATCAAGGTTTAGCACGTGATTTATGCTTTATAAAGCCTATCAGCCAATGGTATTTGCATGTAGTTACTTTAACCAGGGGCGTCCGTAATGGGGGGTCTTATCACTTTTTTGCCCAAAACTTCTTCTGCTCAACTTTTTTGTGGGTTTATTTTTAGAATATTATTACCAAGTTAAAAACCCATAAAAAAGGTACTCTTGTTGTAATACCATAGGATTAACTGTTTTCGAAAAAAATACAATTAAAGGCAAACTTACACCTTTCTAGAACCAAAAATTAAAACTAAATTGTTAAAAACCAGAATTTTAATTTTGCAGTGTGATTCTACATCAAAAGCTAAGAAAAAAAGTGTTATACATGTAGGTTTAAAAATCGATTTTAAAGGTACCATCACCCTTCAAAAATTTTGGAGACCATAACTCCCTTAGCATTGATTTTTGGAATTACCTGTATACAATTTTTTTTTCTTAGTTTTTGGTGTAAAGTTAACCTACACCATTGAAATTTTGGTTTTCAACAATTTGGTGTTTAATTTTTGGTTCTTGAAACTTGTAATTTTGCCTTTAATTGTATTTTTCTCGAAAACGGTTAATCCTAAAGTATTTTAGCAAGAGTACCTTTTTAATGTGTTTTTACCTAAAGAATACTGTTCCAATAATAAACCCACAAAAAACTTTAACAGAAAAAAGTTTGGGGCAAGAAAGTGATCAGACCCCTCTTGTCGCACGCCCCTGGTTTAAGTGACTACATGCAAATACCATTGGCTAATAGGCCTTATTAAGAATAGATCACATGCAAAACCTTGTTGCTATAATACAAAGGGTTCCTAAGTTATTAATAAAAAATTAAATTTTTGGTACCCCATTTGAAGGGGCGTAGCTCCCTTATGAGCCGTTTGTGGACATATGTTTATGGCAACTTTTTTTCTTATTTTGACCTATAGAATATATTCTTTAAATATTTCCCTTTCCTCACGGAACACCCTGTATGTCTAAAAATGCGTTGTAAGGGAGCTAAGCCCTTTTGAAAGTGGCTAAAGAATCGGTTTTTATTTAATAACTCAAGAAGCCTTTGAGATATAGCGACGAGATTTTGCATCTTAATAAGGGCAATCTTTGCATGTTATTTTCATGTACTTATTTTAACCATGGTTGTGGGAAACGGGGAGGCCTTATCAGTTTTTTGTCCTAAACTTTTTTCTGTGTAACTTTTTTGTAATTTTGTTTTCTGGGTATGATTTCTCAGGTCAAAGTACATTAAAAAGGTACTCTTATTGTAATACTGTAGGATTAACCGTTTTCGAGAAAAATTAAGGTGAAATTTCACGGTTCGAGGACGAAAAATTAAATACTGAAATATTGAAAATAAAATTTCAGTGATGCAGGGCTATTTTATATCAAAAACTAAGAAAAAAAGTTTTTATAGATGTGGGTCGAAAAATCGCTTCTAAAGCTACCTACTATAGTAGTTTTAAAAGCGCCATATATGGCCCTTTAAAAATGATGTATTTTTAGGAGGCCATAGCTCCCCTGGGATTGTATTTTGGAAGTACCTGTATACGAGTTTTTTTCTTAGTTTTTGATGTACGCTGTATGATTGAAATTTCGGTTTTCAACGTTTTAGTATTCAATTTTTCGTCCTCGAACTGTGCAATTTCACCTTCAAATTAATTTTTCTCGAAAACGGTTAATCCTACAGTATTACAACAAGAGTACCTTTTTTATGAATTTTGACCTGAGGAATCATATTCCAAAAATAAAATTACAAAAAATTTAAACAGAAAAAAGTTTGGCACAAAAAACTGATAAGGCCCCCCCGTTTCGCACACCCCTGGTTAAAATAAATACATGAAAATAACATACGAAGATAGGCCTCATTAAGATTAGTTTTATTACTATATCTCAAAGGGTTCCTGAGTTATTAAATATAAACCGATTTTTTAGCCGCTTTCAAATGGGCTTAGCTCCCTTACGAGGTATTTTTAGACATATGTTTATTAGAGTGGGCCGTTAAACCACTTTTTTCAAAATCGCCTTCGGATCAGGGATAATTTTTTTTCTTTTTTCTGGTTTAAAACAAACTGTGTCAAGAGCTTTTTTCCTGTGACAACATCTTTCGTCTGCGCAAATCGGTCAAATTTTTGATTTTTGAGTCAAATATAGCCAATTAAGGATTTAATAAATCCTACTTTTAAGACTATTTAAGACTATTGCTGCCAATCGAATATATCGTAGAGCAGGAGAAGCCCTGGTGCGAGAAAGGATAAATGAAGATAAAAGGAAGCTAGACAACGTATCAGACCAACTGTACCGCTTGCATCAGAAACTGGGTAAGACAATTGATTTTGATTTATTTTATGTACTAGATACTATAACTTATGAACACGCTCATGCTATTGGTGTTAAAGTCTCAGAAATCCAAAAGAAAAAGTTTTCTTCTTTGGATAGTAAAGAGAAACCTCCAGTAAATTCAAACACTGTTGTTAATTTGTCAAAGACAAACTTAACAGAATGTGAGATCTCTTTGCTGTCCAAAGGACATAACTTTGCCATTACACCTAGGACAGTACCAACAGAAGAAATAATTTCTATAGTGGAGTCTTCCTTGTCTTCATTACCCACGGTAGATGCAGAGATAGTACGTTATGAAACGGCTAAGATTCTAAAAAAGTCAAAACCACCTAAGTCTAACCTGACAAGGGAGGAATATTTAGCTTTAAAGAATCTTAATCGTAATGACGATATTATTGTTGTGCCTGCTGATAAGGGTAATGCCACTGTGGTGATGGACAAACTTGACTATTTTAACAAAATAACGGAACTCATAGACAATGACACATACGAAAAACTCGAGACCGATCCTACTGGAAAATTTGAACGAAAAATCACACAATTACTTAAACAATCCTCCCTTACACCTCTTGAAATTTATAATCTAACCCCCCGAGACTCCCGCGTACCAAAATTATATGGTTTACCTAAAATTCACAAGGATGGTGCCCCTCTTAGACCAATTGTCAGCACAATAGGTTCCCCTACGTATAAACTTGCCAAACACCTTGCCCAAATCTTAAATCAGTTAGTTGGAAAAACGAGGTCTTATGTAAAAAATTCCACACACTTTGTACAAACCTTATCGACAGTGACCCTGGACCCCTCGGACATAATGGTTAGTTTCGACGTAGAATCTCTATTTACTAACGTTCCCGTTCCCGATACAATAAATATTATACGAGACCTACTTACAACTGGAAATCTTGACCCTAAGTTATGTAAATTATTTGAAGCTTGTCTGACATCTACATATTTTCTGATACAGGGAGAGTTCTATGAACAAGTGTCAGGCGCCGCAATGGGATCCCCATTATCACCCCCTGCGGCCAATGCTTTCATGGAATACTTCGAGGAAAAAGCTATTGAGTCATTTCCATTAAAACCTAAAATTTGGCGCAGATACGTAGACGATGTCTATGCTATTTGGCCCCATGGCATGGAAAGCCTTCAAGGTTTTCTAAATCACCTCAATTCCCAACATAAATCTATACGGTTTACGATGGAAATTGAGAACAACGGATCACTTCCCTTTTTGGACGTTTTGGTTTACAAAACGGAAAATGGCTCAATAGGACACTCGGTATACAGGAAGAAAACCCACACTGACAGATACCTAAACGCATTTTCACATCACCATCCCTCTCAAAAACGCTCGGTAGTTAATTCACTTGTTCATAGGGCTTTCATGATTTCAGACAAGAATTCCCTAGACACAGAACTCCTTAAACTAACCAAAGCCTTGACCATGAACGGTTATACCAAAAAAGACATTAATAAGACCATATACAAATACAGAAATCCCAGACCCAAACAACAGGACAATAGTGACAATGACAGACAGACACAAGTTATACTTCCCTATGTAAGCGGTATCACGGATAAAATAGGTAAACTTTTGAAAAAGTCAAATATTAAGCCTATATTTCGGTCCAACCAAAAATTAGGTCAATGTTTGACTTCAACAAAAGACAAAATACCCCTGAGTTCAGAAGGCGTATATAAAATACCCTGCTCCTGTGGTACGGTTTACATAGGTGAAACTAAGAGAAAAATTTCTACAAGACTTCAAGAGCATGAGCGCAATATAAGAAAGAAACAAATTTCCTTATCGGCAGTAGCCGAACATGTACATGAAACAGGTCATAAAATCAATTTGTCTGAAACAAAACAAATATTAACAGAAAACAGAAAAATGCCAAGGAAGATACGGGAATCGATAGAAATCATCAAGCATCCTAACAATATCAATCGGGACACTGGTTACCACTTACCTGCAATATGGAAGTCTTTGATAGGAAAAAGGTCGTCACGGGTGAATAACCACAACTCGTCATAAATAGTGACACAAGTTGATTCGAAACTTAGTTTCAGATTAATCCCTGAAGATGTCTCTAGTAGTAAGAGACGAAACGTCGGAAAGTGAAAATCCATTAACACGGTCTAAACCCGAAAGTGAAAGTTGTTTATATCCTACTTTTTTCTTATTTTGGTGGTTAAATTGCTTTAATTGTATAAAAACAGGTTTCTAAAATACCTAATAACAAAAATTGACTGAATAACAAACCAGGATCTTATGTCTGGGCTCAAAAAAAAAAACATACAAAATCTCATATTTATAGGTCTACAAAAGTCGCATTATAAAATTATTGTATTTACATTTAATTCGATTTTAATCATAAATCATGTACACATATAATACTTAACACATTAGTTATTGAGGTAGTGCACACTTACGACAAAAAAAAAGGTAACTAAATTTTTAAATCAAACAGAGTAATTTTTACTCAGTTTTTTTTTAAACTGCATTGCATTACCTGTCATTTCTGTACATGTAATGAGTATTGTATGTTTATATTTAAATCAAAAGAAAAATGTTTATCCCTGATCCGAAGGCAATTTCGAAAAAAGTGGTTTAAGGGCCCATTCTAATGTTTATAGGAACTCTTTGTCAAATTTTCTGATGTAGAATCAGCCCTTAAAATTCCGGACCCTATTTCAACTACACCCTGTATGTCGATATAAATATGCATAAAACGTCATAAAACGCAAAAATACGTAAAAAAAATTGAAAATTTTGCACGAATACAAGGCTTGTCCTAAAGGAGACAACCGATATCCCTATTTTCGGCCATATGATCCAGACTCATCGGGTGCATATAGTACGAAGTAGGGTTATTGGGAAGTAGGGATGTTATGAAGCAGGCCTCGAGGGTTGTTATAGAGTAGGGATGTTATTGAGTAGGAATATTATAGTGTAAGGAATTTAGGGAGTGGGGAAATTGAGAGTAGGGATGTTATGAGCAGGCCCAGAGAGTTTTTTATAGAGTAGGGATATTATAGAGTAGGGAAGTTAGAGAGTAGGCAAATTGAGAGTAGGGATGTTAGTCTGCCAAACTGATTATAAAAAAAAACAAAATAATCAAAATCTTAAACTTATCTACACATTTTCGCGATAAAGTAAGAACCGTGGAACCGTACCATTTTCAGTTTATTTAATTAGCCCTATAGTGCGTATCTCCAGTGTACTTACTTTATTACTTTCAAATATTTTCGCCAATTGATGAACCGAAACGTGGTATTTTTCATCTTCACAAAGCGATTTGTTAATTAAATTCAAATTAGGTTGTGATTGCGAAAACTGTCCCAATCTAGTCTTTACTATTTTCTTTTCCGACAGTTCTGCATAAACTGGATCTTCTTCTTTAATAGATAACGCTCTAGTTTCTTCCTTGAAATTATCCAAATGTTCAGAAATTGTCTTCAAACTTTCATGTGAAGAATATCTTTCAGGGGATTTAACTCTACTTATACTAATATAAAAATCACTCGATTCTTCAGAAGTATCGTAAACATCGGTATGGACTTCCTGAATTTCAAAAACACTCTCATCGTCAGAATAATTATTTACAGGCTTAGTTGTATCATTAATATTTCTAGATTTCGCAGTGGCTTTTGCAAAAATTCTGGCATCTAAACTCATTTGTTTTTTGAATACTGGTTCCGGTCCCATATTTTTTTCTTTTTCTTCATGTGGAATGTAATCGCGGTTTGACAGGCCTGTTTTACGCACGTTAGGATCCATGTAAATTTTGGAAATTATCGTGTTATCTTTTTTTGGTTTTAATACTGTTGGAAAAGTCTCGAATGAATCCTCAGCTATATCACTGACGCTTTTGTATCTTCTTATACCTGAAAAATTAAAGAAATTACTTAAAGTGTGTTCTTGAGTATGTAGTGCAGAGCCGAATTTACTAAAGTTTCCGCCCTAGGCAATAGTAACATGCCGCTTTCCTAACTCTATTTACCCAGCGTAAACTAAAAGAGATAATCAAGTTCTGAGAAAACCATTTTAAATAACCATACGTCATTTGGTAGCCCAAAATAGCTAGAAACTTGAAATTTAAAATTGTAGCATCCGTCACGCTCCCAGAAAAAAAAACAATAATTCACCTGCAACCCCCCTAATCGCCCCCAAATGGGGAAAAATGACCATACACACTTCTAGAATAGCTAGGAACTCGAAGCTTGATATGTGCATGAATTATCTCTCTACGACCCTATTTAAAATCCGAAACTTGTCATCTAACCCCCCATTTTGGGAAAAATTATGAAACACAACTCTAGAATAGCTAAAAACTTGAAATTTGATGCGTGCAGAGTATCCAAAACATTTCCTTCAACCCCCTAACCCTCCCAATTGGGGAAAAATTATAAAATACACCTCGAGGTGCAGAATAGCTCTAGGCTCTAGATCTAGAATAGCTAGAAACACATATCTAAAATAGATAGAAACTTGAAATTTGATCCCCACACGACCCAAAATCCGAAACATTAATGTCTTGGTAAAAATTTCATTTCAGAGCCCAGTTGCACAAGTAATGCCCTTTAATTGATATTAATTTTTCGGCCTTGACTTTAAAAATGAAAAACAAAAGAAAGCTAATTAAATGGAAAATGTTTTTATGTATGTAAGAATAAAAAAGTATATTGTTTGAAAATTTGACAAAGGAAAAACCAAAACTGTTTTTAATAAAGAACCAGTGACAATCGTAAAAAAACATATTTAACTGTGCTGTTCTTGATGTGCGCTGTGGGCCAGGACTCCTGGCCCAGGAGACCTTCGTTTTTGGCCAAAACTTGGCTTTTGGCCGTAATATAGTAAAAATTAGTAACAAGGGGTTTTCAAGGACACTGAAACTGAATATGTTTTTAAAAATTCAAAATGGCGGAAACAATATTGCCACCATAAAAATCTGTAAAATTTCATTGGATTCTGATGAAAATTGGTATTTGGGGGGTTTTTGAGGATACTTTTACTGAACCTGTTTTTTTTTAATAAAATTCAAAATTGCGGATCCAATATGGCGGCAAAATCTGTAAAATGTCATTGTATTTCGACGACGATTTCACAAACAATATATAGGCCAATCAAAACGTTGCATTTTTAGTTTCTTAACCAACCAGATCAAAATGAATCTGATAATTTTAGCACTTATGCAATTATCACTTGATTACTATGGAAACAATAAACTGACATCTTAATAAATGTTATATTTTTGCAAAATGTGTTTTTAATTTGTGAAGCTTACCTTTAGTTGATTTATTTTTATTAATAAGCAATATAAATGCTTATTTTATTACCAAAACATCCTAGGTATAAACCCTAATTAATTTCAGATAATATATTATATTTTATGCACTTTCTATCTTAAAAGCTTTAAATCACTGATATTCATAAATTTTAATTTATTTAATTGAATCTTGGTATTAAAAACAGGCCACTAAAAACTAATTTAAACATTTATTAAAAAAATATTTGCAGTAAAGAATTACGGAAATCAAAACATCAAACAAGTGAACATCGTGGATTTAAAAAGCGCGGCAAATTTGAGATTTAAGTTTTTAATTATAGTTGTAAAGTAATATTGTTGTTTAGTTCTTAAATTTTTAATTTAAATATGAAACAACATAAAACATTGTAAAATTATATACTTCCTTATTTTGTTTGTGAAATAGTCTTTCAAAATACCATTCGTGCATGTTGAATTATACATAATTTTTTTACTGTATTAAAAAAATATTTAGCTTGGCAATTGTTTGAGTGCATTTTTACAAAATTCCGAGACCGCAGGTCGAGGAATTTTGACGAAAAATGCACGAAAACAATTTCCTTAATTATCGATAATTTAACATGCACTTATGATATTACTACTGAAAATTTGTATTCACGGGCATTTAAAAATGCTTAAACAGAATCTGTTTTCAAAAATTCAAAACTCCAAATTGCAGATCCAATATGGCGGCATAATCTGTAAAATTTCATTGGGTTTCGAGGATGCTAAAACAGAATCTGTTTAAAAAAATTCAATATGGCGGGCAAAATCAATTAAATTTTATTGAATTCGGATGAAAATAGGTATTGAAGGGTTTTCAAGGAAGCTGAAATTGATAACTGAAATAAAATAAATTGATACGAAATTCTTTGCGTTTAAAATAGGTAAAAAGTATTAAAAAAACGTAATATTATTAAGTTACTTTCTTTAAAAAATTTCATTTAAATCTATGTTTAAATCCTGACCTAAAATATTAATTAATTTAGCAATTTTCAAATTGTTTGGAAAAAATATTGTATTTTCCCTATTTAATCCCCTTTCCCCACCCCAATATTTACCAAAAAAAAATCCCAAACGGGAACTTTTGGTAATATACGTGTAAGCCAATTTTTAAGTCTCCAGCTTAAAGCGTTCTTAAGTTATCGTGCCCACTAGATTTCCCGGACAGACCGATCGACTGACTGACCGACCTGTCGACCTACCGACTTTTTTTTTGCTCGAAACTATTTTACATTGACATGAAACGCAATAAAACGCAAAAATAAGCACAAAAAAAAATGAATTTTTTTTTGCACAAATACAAGGCTTTTCCAAACATTTAGAAACAAAACGCCCAAAAATACGCATATAGGCAATAAAGTACTTAGTGTAGGCTACCAAATGACGTATTTTATTTATCGGTATCGGTAGGGTTATGCAAAGTTATTTTACATTGTAAGTGAAAATTTTGTTTAAAATATTATGTTTCTGCTAATTTAAAAGTACACAGATAGTAAGAATTAAAAAGTTTTATTAATTAAATATGATATTTAATTAGTTTACACCTTTTTTAATTATTTTAATTTAAAGCAAAACTTAAATGATTGCTTATTCAAAGGTACAGTATTTATTTTAATAATAAAAGCATTGAAAAAAATGTGTTTTTCTAGTTAAAACCCGGGTAGAAAACAAACGCTTTAATATAATCTAATAAAATTTAGAGTATAATTACATTTTTTCATTTACATTTTGTTTTTTTTTAACCTCGTACTATTCTACTTAATTAAGCATCCCCTAAGTCCAGGACTTGTGTGGGCTAGTAGTAGAGGGAACCACCGGCTTTAATTGACTTTCTAACCAATTTATAGGGAGTGTCCGCTTCGCCTTTGCCAAATTTCAATTATTAATTAACTGAAAAAGGTGAATCGGCGCCGGTGAGAATCGAACTCACGCTATTTTGGGTAGTAAACTCGCCAAGTACGACGCGGTAGTCCACTACACCAATCCTCCCTAACTATTCCTTATTTGGTTGCCCTATTTACTTTTTGGGAATTTAAAGTCAATTTTGTCGACTTTTTGCCAAAAACGCAGGTCTCTTGGCCCATTGTGATGTGTAAACCGAATTTGGTAAAAAATTATTCATAATTGTAGGGGGGAAAGAATGCTAAAATTTCGTGTATTTTTTTAGTAAATCACCCTGTATGGGAGCGTTCAAGTATTACGTAACGCAAAATTTGGCCAAAAAGTCCAAACGTTTTCGAGACCCCCACCCCCCCTCTTGCGCGTTACGTAATACTTGAACCCTCCCTATCTTGAAAGTGTGACGTGTTGGAAATTTTTTGAAAACGAATTTAAAATCAGCAGAAAAAATGGGTCTAAACATGCAAATGTTTTTTACCAATTTTGAAAATTAAAAATTACAAGTATGCCATTGTATTTGCAGGCTCAAGGTCTACCAAAAACAACTAAAAAAATATAGGGGTGCTATTTAAAAAAATAAAGTTATGGGTAAGTCGGAGGAGCGGGTTGAGAGGTGGGCTTTAATTTTTGGCTACTTTTTATGGATATTGTTGTTCCATTTAAGGTGGGTTTGCAAAACTTGATTATCTCTTTTAGTTTTCGAGAAAATCCCTGGGTAAGTAGAGTTGGGCCACCCGGTATATTAATTTTAAGTAACTGCCAGAACCCTTGAAACTTGCTAAACTTTTGCTGCGGACCGTCACGGAACAGTTTTGCCAAACTTTCACTTTAAAAATAGCAAAATTAAACTGGTTCATATATTTATCATTTTTTTTTTCAGATTCTTGTTTAATTAGAGAATATTAACCAAAATAATTAAAAATTTATACCAAAACTACTACTAGTAAAAATCTTCACCATTGGGGCATAAAACGGCCCTTTAAATATGCAGTGTGCGTGAAATGTACGGAATACTTTGGATGGCAGATAAGCACAGTTTGTCTGGAAGGTAAAAAATTGTCCACGAAAACGCACTTTACGGTTTGATTCCTTATGGTTTTCTTATAACTAGACATCGGATTTTAGAGTCGTGACGTCAAAATGCATAGCCGGGTACAATAAGTTAACAAATACATATTAATTTTATAAAAATTTTTAATATGTTTAACATTACCAAACAAAATTATATAAATATTATGAAAATCCCATAACGTTTTATTTAAGTAAAAGAAAATTTAAAAAAATAACAATTCTGAAAATTACGATTTAGTTGGGCTCTTTAATAATCCAAATTTTATAGTATAGTATTGTGGCATGGTGGCTGGGTATTACTTTAAAAAAAATCTGCCTGGCCAATCGTTTTTTATTCGCAATAAAAGGTTACATGACGTTTATAACTTGTGACGTTTATAATTTTGTATTTTTTTTACTTACTTTAAATATTAAATTGTCCTTGCTCCTCGTCTCTTTTTGTGGGTTTTTGTATTCACATGTCTTAAAATATTAGTTTTTCTTTCCCAAGTTAAGTTTTTTTACAAAATGTGCAGTCTAAAATATTGCCGTCGAACTCTAGTTCTGGATAATCTTCAATCCACGATTTAACCGTAGTAAGTAATGGTTTTACGAACAATTTATTAAGGGATTTAACTAATGAAATGAATGGTGACAAATGAATATTAGATTAGGCCCAATAGGTAAATTAAAAACTAAAAAGTTAGAGCAAAAAAAAAAAGAAACTAATTCGCATTGTAAAGATAAGTCAAATGAAATGACTTAATTTACTTGCAATACAACCTTGTTTCCGAATGCGCGTGATTCTAACCAATAAAATAACGTACATGGCACACGCATGATCTTACATTACTTATTTCGTCGCACGCATACGGAAACAAGTTTTTAGCTTTTAGATCTCTGCAGAGTACATGTTCACAATAAGTTTAAATAGATTTCACCTTCAAGTCACCTCTTCACAAATTGAATAAAACACAAAAAGTTCTCGTCGGTAGATTGTTTTTTTCTAAAAACACTATACACGGTGTATTTGAAATAGCGTCGAAAATTTTAACTACATCATAAAATATGACAAAAAGTTCCTATAAACATATGTCTAAAAATGCGTCATAAGGGAGCTACGCCCCTTTGAAAGTGGCTAAAAAAATCGGTTTTTATTTAATAACTCAGGAACCCTTTGAGATATATCAACGAGGTTTTGCACGTCAACTAATCCTACCAAGGCCCGTTTTTATGTGTATCATCACCATTAAAATTTAGGTTTTCGACTTTTTAGTATTTAATTTTTTGTCCTCGAACCGTGAAATTTCCCTTCAAATGAATTTTTCTCGAAAACGGTTAATCCTACAGTATTACAACAAGAGTACCTTTTTTATGTATTCTGACCTGAGGAATCATATTTCAAAAATAAAATTGCAAAAAAGTTACACAGAAAAAAGTTTGGGACAAAAAACTGATAAGGCCCCCCCGTTTCGCACACCCCTGGTTTAAATAAGTACGTGAAAATGACATACAAAGATGGGCCTTATTAGGATTAATTTACGTGTAAAACCTCGTTAATATATCTCAAAGGGTTCCTGAGTTATTAAATAAAAACCGATTTTTTTAGCCAATTTCAAAGGGGCGTAGCTCCCTTATGACGCATTTTTAGACATATGTTTATAGGAACTTTTTGTCATATTTTATCATGTTAAAATTTCCTACGCTATTTCAAAAACACCCTGTATGTTTTAGTTTTGTAATTTTGTATTTTATTTATAATATGAAAAACAAAAGATTTGAGTAAAAATAGTTATAAACGTCACGTTTGCTGTTTTTGCGAATAGAAAAGGATTGGCCAGGCAGATTTTTTTTAAAAGTAATACCCAGCTAGCATGTTACAATACTATTAAATAAAATTTGGATTATTTAAAAGTCCCACTAAATCATAATTTTCGGATCTGTTGTGTTTTTTTTTAAATTTTATTTTACTTAAATAAAAACGTTAGGGGATTTTCATAATATTTATATACTTTTCTTTATAAATGTAGTAGTTTGATAGCTTATAAAACATTTTTATAAAATTATTATTAATTTGGCCTATGGCCTAAAATCCGATCTCTACTTATAACAAAAATAATAAATTCAAAATCTTTTAACACGGATTTTTTTTTCTGCTATTTTAAATTATAAAGCTGTACAGGACCATAAAAAAATGAAGTTAGTTTTTTACAAACCAGACTACATATTACGTATTTTTGGGCGCTGAAAACGAATATGGCAATGAAAAAATTATTGACCCTCAAAATCTTGAGATATCATTAAAAAAAAGTTATAGATAATACAGATAGTCAAAAAAAATATATGTAATACTACTACATATCGACACTCCCAAGCAACAAGGATGTAACTCAAGTTAGACCCATTTTGAGTTATACTCATAGGTAAACGCCTTGAAAAACGACACACATGGTGGTACTACTCAGGTTTCTCCACAGTCCACTTTAAGCAAAAGTTTACTTAAAATCACTAAAGTAAGAAATTCTAAACTTGAATATTATTAGAAAAAAACAGTAAATAAACAATAAATACTTAAACAGTTAAATAGAGAATTTTATAAGCTTTCAACTTCCTTTTCCACTTCAATCATTTACCCACCCTTAAATAACAAAAAAAAATATTTTACAA
Source organism: Brachypterus glaber (assembly GCA_958510825.1). Lineage (NCBI taxonomy): Eukaryota > Metazoa > Arthropoda > Insecta > Coleoptera > Kateretidae > Brachypterus > Brachypterus glaber. The sequence continues at coordinate 20,837,058 of OY294046.1, forward strand.
ATTTAGCTGTCGTGAAAAATGACAATATATGAGTTACGGCTTTGTTGCTTGGGGGTATCGATATATGCATATATGATAGATAGATAGATAGATAGTTTATTGTTTATAAGAATATTTACAATTCTATAACAATTAAGTTATTTAAGATTACATTATTTTTTCTTTACATTTTAAGTAATATTTTAAGATTTTTACTAGAGTTAAATGTTTTTTTTTTTAAGTTGTACAATAAAATGAAATTTAGTAAATATAGAAATTACCTGTTGTCTGAGCAAAGTATGTATCTGGAAAATATTATTAACAAAAGCTATTCATGTAGGATAAAAGCCCTTAGTTTAAAAATATTTGTTAATAGTCTGTATAAAAGTTTAATATGGCTTAAGTCAGAAATTATTTCATGAAAGTCTACAGTCTGAATTAATACTTTAATTTCAGTCCTAAGTGGTTCATAAATGGGACAATTAAAAATAATGTGGTTAAGGCTTTCTGGTACGTTTTTGTTACACGTAGTACAATTTTGAGTTTGATCCCACGAATAGGCGATACGATTTATGTGCAGATAACAGTATTTTTGATTAGAGCACCTTAGTTGAGCTAATATAACTTTTAAATAGTTAGGTAGAAAATTGTTTTCGTAAATAACACTTTTTAAAAATTTATATTCCATACAAGATACGGATAATAAAATGCGCGTTGTGTCATCAAATTTATCCTTCACTCTACACCTTTCTATAAAATCATTTATATCCGATTTGTTTCTGATTTCTGTAACGTTTGAGTTTGGCATCACTTCCTCAATAGCTAGTTTTAATTGAGAGTACCAGTTATATTTTACTTGATTAGTAGGGGCATCATCTAGAGCTATTAAACTTTGTAAAACTGCGGATGAATATCTATAATTTGGTAAGTTTTGGACTCTAAGGAAAAAAAGAAGTGCAAGATATAGTGCCTGTGTTTTTAACTTATGCAGGTTGAATTCATTCCTAATTATGTACTGCGGTGTATTTTGTTGAAGAAACCATAAACTTTTTACAAACTTTTGTTGTATAATTTCGATATGGTTTAAATATCTTAGACCCCAAACATATATGCTTTATAAATAATTAACATATATATTTTTTTTAATTTCCAGTGGAGGAGAGCCTGGGGGGGTTTAACCTTGCATCTGCCAAAAAAAAATCATAAAAATGTCTGATACCTTTAACCACTGTTTTTCTATAGCGCCCAAAAATGCGTAGAAAAAATATAGACTGGTTTATAAAAAACTAACTTTATTTTTTTTGCGGTCCTGTACACAGCTGTGTAATTTAAAATGACAGAAAAAAATCCGTGTTCAAAGACTTTGAATTTATCATTTTTTTTATAAGAAAACCATAATGAATCGAGGCGTAAAGGCCGTTTTCGTGGACAATTTTTTTAATGTTTTTAATTTTTTTTACCCTCCAGAATAACTGTGTAAGTTGAGTGGCCGAGAATGAATGAAGCAAATGATTTGAAGGGGATAGGGGAATCTCAACGCCATGTTGCGCCAGTACCTCATTGGGCGTGTTCAAATTAGATGCGCAACGGTTTGTTTTGCTTTATTTTAATTTCTTTTTATTTGAGTATTGGTAGGCAAAGCTTGTATTCTTTACTTATGAAAACAAAAATAATATTAAAATGGTAGTTTACATTCTCGAGGAAAAGAAACAGATAATAAGGTATTATCACCAAGACCTTAGTATTTGTGAGTGTGGAGATAATTTTCATGATCTTTTCGAGGACAGGATATCCCATCTTTGAGCACAATTCAAAGAATCCAAATCAAGATTCGTCAATTTAAAAAAAATCGCTACCGTCCTTACAAACTGCGAAAAACTTCAATTAATGGCCGTCATAAGTCTACAATGCAGTTCCATTGGGTCACAGAAAACCCACATTTAACTTATGTGGCAGCACGCACGCACGCAGAGTTAAATGTGTATTCTGGAACAAAATATTCTTGGGCCATTTTTCATTGATAGCCTTAAAATGTTTAAATATTTCAACCTATGCAATGAAATTGTTCCAGCACTAAGAGAGGGGACAGATTTGGGGACATCTGGTTTCATCAGGATGGTTGCCCCTCTGACTACTCTGGAATTGTCAGTGGGGAAACTATCGATTGGCCTGCGAGATCCCCAGATATTACCACATGCGACTTTTTAAGTCTGGTTTATTCTGAAGAAATATTATGCCATTATTTTCTAAATATGCACCTTTAGGATTTCACTGTAAGTGGTTCTATAATGTCCAGACCGTCCGCGACATCATCCGTTTCTTTCGTCAGTTTATTTCATCTAAATTTTCCTGGGGAACTATGTGTGTGCTCGTGATATTTAAATAAGATATATTTTTATAATTTAAAAAATATGTCAACAGAAAACGAAATATACAGGGTTTTCAGAAATAGGTTCATTAAAAAAAACACATAGGTCTATATTAATTTTTCCACACAAGAACAAAAAATATACGCAGTCGTTTAGGAGCAGATATTTTTAAAAGTAAAACTCCTAAAATTAGTACGTCACTGGCTATAAATTAATAAACAGCACTGTTTCCAAATTAATTAATTACGTTTATGAAGATTTATTTCTTATTCTGAAGAAATATTCTGGCAGAATGATTCTGCTGTTAATATTGGCTCTTTATTTAATTATTGGAAATCGCGCGTTTTTGCACAAAAAATTTAATAAAATTATCCTGATATAACGTATTTTTTCAAACATGTTACTAAGTACTGACTCTCTCACTAAAAAATATTTTGTTAAAACTACGATACATTTGTCAATAATTAAACATTTAGATATCCAAAAAAACTACTACATTTTTAAGATATTAGCTTTTTTTAATTTACGTAAAAACTTTTAGTCCTCACATCACCTTTTATTACAATTACCGTTAATTACACCCTATTACATTATATTTTTACAAACAAAAACCTTTATGTCGTAATTTTGTCAAAATTCAGCGTGTGATTATCATTTAAATGGCATCGTAACAAATCTACTCGTAGTATAAAACACCTCTTATCGGTAGAGAATCGAATACACATCGCGCAGGAGCGAGCTACTGATATGAAGCTGTTGAATTTCTGAACAACGACAGCAGAAAATAGCTCCATGGTCGCGACATGTTTACCAACCCTCGTGCATTTGTTTACTTTATAATGTGTTTTTGCAATTAATATTGTTTTGTTAAAGTGGTGAATTTGAACCAATTTACTATTTTGTGTCATTTTCGAGTTAAAAGGTGTTGATTATTTGTTTTTATTTGTTTGAGGAAACGTTGTGAGTTAAATTTTAAAGTAAAAGTGATTTTTTTGTATTTATTATAGTAAAATAATTTGTATTATATCAGCTCTAAAATCACAAAAAATAAATTATCTTTTAACCGTAGTTAATTTGGCAACATGAAAAGCAACTCGCTTTAAGCGAAAAAGCCTAGAAAGCAGGATAGAAAAGCAAGGTAACACCACAATCTCATGAGTAGCTACTTATCCGAGGTTTTTTTTTAAATAAATTTTTTGATTTTTTTATATTCTTTTTAATTCTTGAAATCGATTTCTGGAACCTTCAGGAGTTCCTGTTATTTTTTAATCGCCCTATTTCTGAATAACCCTGTATATTCTATCCAATTCAATGCCATTACATAATATATTATCTTCATGCTTTGTTTATGTTACGTCCTACCTTTAGTTTGATCATTATTCATCTGCCGCACAATCGGAGACTCTTTTGTTCTTGGTTTAGCCGTAGGCTTTGCTTTAGTCTGAATATGCTTATCTTTTTCACTTCTTAAATTTCCATTCAAATCTTCAATTTCAATACGAGAAACATGTTTTTTGGTGGAATCATCTGTCTCCTCTTTTTGAGCTTCTTGCAAAATATTACTTTTTTTATAACTAGAATATATTGGTGAGCCATCTTCATCTTTACCAGTCATTTCTACAATTCTTGGTTCGGGTAAAACGTAGTCATCTTCTTTTGACGCTTCTGGTTCATAGTAGGTGAGTTTTGGTTCCGCAAGAACAAATAGTTCATTACTATTTGATGGTATTATATTCCCATTAGAAGATTTTCTGATAACTTTCGAATTTTCCACATCGTAAAAATTGATAAAACTCAAATCGGAATCACTAGTGATATCGAGAATGCTATTTACAGTATTTTTCGATGAAACTGGTGATATGATTCGGGGTTCAATTTTTTGTTCTATTTCTTGATCATCGCTGTCATCTAAAATAATTGCCGGTCTCGCAGTAAAGATTGATTCTTCATCTTCAGAGCTTTGATGCTTTATCGGTGGCCATGTGGGAAGGTTACCCTATGAATGAAAAAGAGAAGCATTAAGAATTTTTTCAGAAGTTTTTGAATTTATTTTGTTACAGATATTTAATAAGACTATGAATTTTGTTTTAATTTCTTTGAAGCTATGGAAAACCTAAATCGACAATTTTGTTTATATTCTTAGAGAAAATATGTTCAAGTTTAAAGCTATGAATGGGATAGATATACTGGGTGTTTCACAGTAAACAAATCACGCAATTTGTGATATTAAAATACAAATTTAATCAGTCAGTAAAGACCTAATTATCTTTAATTCGTCCCAAACAAAAATTATCTACTTTTTTTTGTTTTTTAGGTAGAGCATTTTTTTAGCAAACCTAACTACCTAAATACCAAAATTAAAAAAATATTTTTTTTTATTGTTTAATAGTTTTTCCTAGAGCTTTTTTCTACTAAAATATAATTTTTCTATTTGAATTTTTAATTTAAAAAACCCTAAAAATTGGGAATTTCATTTTGGAACGATACAACTAACTTAAAAAAAGTAGGCAGATGTGAAATTAAAATTTTCAAATATGAAGTTCATAAAAAGAGATGCTAAATGTAAAACAAAAATTTAATAAATCAAGATTTGTATTATCCAATAAAATAATTTACAATAAACATTATCTGGTAAATAGAACAAATATATATAAGAAAACATGGATACTTTTTAGATGATTTTTATTTGATGAACACAAGAAGCTGGATTCAGCACAAGCTTGCAAGATTAAGGAGGAGGAGAATACTGTGATTTTTACTATTTTAACGAGACGCGAAAATCTCCTGGAGTACCTATATATCTAGAGATTGTGAATAGAGGATACGATCCAACTTTTGTAACTGTCTCTGTCGGATCACAGGCATATTCGCTTCACACTAGGTAATGTTTATTTGACGAACAGGACCTTCAGAAACCCAACATCCACAAACTGGAATTCATATAGAGAACAGCTTGAAAAAGAACTAAGAGGTGTTAAACACACGGCCAACCAATGTTTCAGAACTGGAGCAACTATCGACCGGAACTGAGGAAAAATATAGAAACAGACTGGGCATGAATACAAATCCTTACAACAAAGATATTAAACGGAAATTCGCAGATCTAAAAGACAGAACTGGGAGAATTTCTGCGAATCGATAGAAGAACTTCCAGAGGCCACTCGTCTCTGCAAACTGCTATCAAAAAATCAGGCCGCAAGAATGGAAAAGCTAAAGCTCCCTAATGGCTCATTTACTGAATCACCTACTCTCGGTACATTTCCCAGACTCACGTGTTATGGACGATCAACCAAGGGTATTCTCTAGACATAGAACAAAAAATTGGGTCACAGCTTCATAACATATGACAGGTTAAGATGGGCAATTAATACATTTGAACCATTTAAATCTCCGGGTCCTGATGGTATTTATTCGCCACTTCTTCAAAAGGGTCTGGACTTACTTATTAAGCACTGGCGTTTGGATATATACCAAAATCATGGAGAGAGGTTAAAGTAGTGTTTCTGCCTTTCAGGCAAAGGCTTTCAGACCAGTCAGCCTAACTTCGTTTTTACTAAAGACACTGGAAATACTGATAGGAAGGTTTATCAAGGTTGGGGAATTAGCGGAATTTTCCTTGCAACCGAACCAACACGCCTCTAGAAACGGCTTTACATCAAGTAGTATCTAGAATCGAGGAGACGATATCTCTTAAGGAGTACGCTTTAAGTATTTTTATAGACGTCGAGGGAGCATTTGACAACACTATTCGACCCAATATGCGACGCAGCAATAGAGCATAGAATACCCAACACTATAGTGAGGTGGTTTAAATCTATGCTCCTAGAACGCACTCTAGAGGCAAATATGGGTGCCACCACTATTAAGGTGGACGTATCCAGGGGATGTCCCCAAGGCGGTGTATTATCACCGGAAATGTGGAGACTAGTTTTAGTTGGACTTCTTAGAGAGCTCATCAGATTAGGATTTTATGTACCAGCAGTGTTTACTAAATTGGATAATTAGGTAAATTATATTCAAAGATAAAACATTTCGTCAATAAGCAATTGTCTATCGCTTCAAACAAATATGATATTACTAAAGATCATGTACCTTATTGATTTTTTTAAATATCTCTTTTAAACTTAAAAGCTATTAATTTTGGATCCCATTTAAAAAACCAAAGTTAGGATTATTTCCGATTAAACCGGAAGTGACAGTATTCAGAAAATTACACCAACAGGTAGATTATGTTCTTAGATAAAACTTTGGTGAAAGAAGCATATCTCTATTTCCTCACACAAAAAAAAAGGTACTGTATCATTTAAAAGAATAACATTGTATATTTTCGGATATATTTTTTAATTACCCTGATCAAATTTGGTACATGGGGGTTTTGTAAGTCGCTAAAAACGAATTAACCCCTTAAGGGGTTAGAACACCCACTTTTTATTTTTTTTAAATAACCTAATAAAAATTTCTACATAAGGGACCCCCATTGGGGGTTATGGGACTCGCTAAAACTAAATTTAATATTTGTATTTTTTTATTACCGTGATAAAAATTGGTACAAGCGATTTTTGTACTTACTGAAAACGAATTTAGGCAGACTCCACCTCTTAAACGAAATAAACCACCCCACCCCTATTTATATTTTTTAATTAACCAGTCGATGTTGAGTTGTGACAAAGCGATATTGAAGAGTGGCAAAAAGTTTAAGACTGTTAAATATACTTACATCCCAGGACCTGAATTCTCAGGTAGGTAGTATACAACTTTTTTAATTTTTTTTTAGGTTATTTAAAAGAAAAATAAAATTACGGGTGGTGATTTTTTAAATATTAAATTTGTTTTCAGCGAGTCCAAAAATCCTCATGTACCAATTATTGTCAGGTAATTAAAAAATACAAATAGGGGTAGTTCTACTTCTTTAAGGGATGTAGTCGGATTATTTTAATAATAAATTCGTTTTCAGCTAGACCCAAAACACCTATGTACAAAATGTTATCAGAAAAATATAAAAAGGGGTAGTTCTACCCCCTTAAGGGGTAGAGATAGATTTTTAAAATATTAAATACGTTTTTAGCGAGTCCCAAAACACCTATTTACGAATTTGTATCACTTTAATTAAAAACTATAAATAGGGGTGGCTCTCCTTCCTTAAGGGGGAGACAATTTTTTTAAATATTAATTTCGTTTTCAGCGAAAACCCCCAGGCATAAACTCTTATCAGGTTGTAACGTTACTTAAAAAATATTTATAAAAGGAGTGGTTCTATTCCATTAAGGGATGAGAATTTTTTTTTTAAATATCCAATTAATTTTTAACGAGTCTTAAAACCCACAAATACCATTTTTTATAAATATTTAACAAAAATATATGATTTTTCTAACTTTCCCCATAAAACAACTTTATAGTCGATTATAATCGATATAAGATAATTATCTCGAAAACTGAATCAACGATTTTTTTTTTGTTGACGGATTTGGATTCAGCATTAAAAAATATATAAGAAAGCATTAAAATAAAGTGTCTGATATATCATGAGATATAGGATTAAGGCTTGTGAAACAACTCTGTAGATGCTTACGTCTTGTATCTACAGAGTTGTTTCACAAGCCTTAATCCTAAATCTCATGACACATCAGATAATATATAGCAGAGGATACGACCAATATTGCCAATTAACTAAAATAAAGTTGCGCATAAAACCCTTGTAAACTAGTGTTATTCTATTGGCAAATAACTTTTATTATAAATTATTTCGTAACATTTAATAAAATCTTGCTTTCCTAAATTTTCACTATGTTACATGTGATATCTCTTTTTATGAACGACATATTTGAAAATTTTAATTTCACGGTTGCCTACTTTTAGTTCCATAATGAAATAATCGATTAATGGCTATTTTTTTATCAAATTTTTTAAATACTGATAACAAAATAAATTCTCAGTAGCATTAAATACCCTTTTTATGAAATTTTAAGCTTAACATTTACATTTCCAAAACTTATATATAAAAAAAATATTAAAAGTTTTCGCCTGTTGTTCATAAGACAAACGAGTAAAACCTTCTACTGTACAAGTAAAGCAGAACCGTGATAACATTAATGGGTTATTAGAAACTAACATTACCTGACCTGACCCTACCCGATCCGACCCGACCCGACAACAAGTTCTCGGATGGGATCATTGTTGTTATCGTAAGCGTCACATATTTTGTGACACTTATGTAAAATATATAACTAAAAGCACATATAAACTACACATAAATATTTAATTTCTTATTGATTTTTTTTTATGTTACGTGACCTAAGCTATTAAGCAACTTTTGAGTATTGTTAGTATTGCTCTGTGTCTAGAGATGTAGTTAGCATATAATAAATAACCCTATCTTTAGAGTATTACTTACCAACTTAATGTGTTGTCAAATTATTTTTGGAACAAATAATGCAGTGATTTTTAATTTGCAACAGCTGTGCACTGATGCTTAAGGAGTTTTTCTAATAAGAGTAATTTTAAGAATAAACTTTAGGGAAAAGGATTTCTTTACAGGAACCTAAATCTCCCAAAGGAAGATAAAAAAATCACTAACAGTTAAATTTTGTTGTTGTAGGAAACTCACAGCATATATTTACAATATTTTCAGCTGTTCGATATCTATTCATGAATAGATGAATTCACCTTTTAACCTTTACCTTTAATTAGTTTTTTGAGTTCAGAGAGTTGATATTGAAAAGAAAGACAAGTTGTCATTCGTGGTCCTTCATTGAGCAGCAAGGCCTAGTCTGAACCGCCGAGAAGGAGCTTGTGTTTGAAGGAGAGCGAAACGTTGGTACGGCCCCTAGTGTAGACATAATGAAGTCGTAGGAGTTTAAGGTCGTATTGCAGAAGTTTCGTGTCCAGTTTTTGTTTTAAATTCATGGCCAAAACCCCTAACAAACTCTAATTTATACCAAAATTGTTACCTATTTCGGGGTTTTTGTGGCTGCTAAATACAAATTTAACATTTAAATTAATTCTTACGAAATGGCGAATCCAATATGGCTGACATTTATGTCGAATTTTGCAGTTTTCACTAAAAATCTGCAGATGTTTATTTAAAAACTATTGTAAGAGTTTTTTTGGGTCGTTGATTACGAATCTAGTATTTAATTTAATTTTTACAAAATGGCGGATCCAACATGGCTGACACTTATGTAAAATTTTTCAGTTTTCACTAAAAATCTATTGTACACATAACTATGATTCCACAGGAAAATTTAGATGAACAAAATTGGCAAATGAAATGGACGATGGATCCTTGTAGCGGACGGTCTGGATATTATAGAACTACTGACAGTGAAATTACAAAGGTTTATTTGTATTCTGTGGGTTTATATTTAGGAGATAATGGCTTAACATTTCTTCAGGATGAACCAGACCTTGAGCCATGGTGCCTTTGGGCCCAAACACTTAATAAAATAAACAATAATAATATTAAAAAAACAGTAAGAAATACTTTTTTCTGATTTAAAAAATTTCTATTGGCTTTTTATCAAGGTTTTTTATAGGCAGTTAACGTGTTAAAATAAAATTTATAACGTAGCTTAATAATAGGATAACCCTTTATAATTTATTATATATTCGCAACAAATGCATGTTTTAATATTTAGCTAAAATATTACTAAACTATACGTTGCCAATACAAACTTCATGAATTAAAAAAACAAAACTTTTGGGGTAATTTTGGCACTTTTTATTCGTCACTTCTCAGTACACTTTACGTTTCATCATATATTATGACTTTCTCAAAAGCTAAAATAATAATAATTTATCGGGAAATGGACATATAATTGTTTTTAAATGTTTATAATTTTAATTGTCCAATGAGTTCCATGGTATGTTCGGAATATATAGAATGTTCACAAATTAGCTGGTAAGTTTTTGAGGTTAGGTTCACTAATTTTTTAAACAATTTTTTTTTGTATTTTCTATATAACTTAAGTAATAATTATCCCGTTGTATTATTTTAGCTTTTGAGAAAGTCATAATATATGATGAAACGTAAAGTGTACTGAGAAGTGACGAATAAAAAGTGCCAAAATTAACCCAAAACTTTTGTTTTTTTGATTCATGAAATTTAGCTAAAATACAAGTGTATAAAGTTGCTTAATTCTCATTAATCTGAAACTTTTTGCCAAGTCGTAATACAAGTTTTAAAAAAAGCTTGCAAATTTACGGACTAACATTCATAACTTCCCTTTCTAAACACAATCAACGAAAATAATACTTCTTTGTGAGGCATTAATAGGTATATACTAAATTTAAAAACTCCTTAAATAAAGCAAAAACTTTCTCAAAAAAACAAGTTCTTTCTAATATAAATAATTAGAAAGAACTTGATTTTTTGAGAAAAACAACGTTTCAAAATTAGTTTCTTAAAACCCTAGTTTTGAACTGTAGTTTATTTGATTTAATAGAAAAAAGACTTTAGCGCCATCAATTAATACAGTTTATAGAAAGGCTAAAAAACAATAGAGACAACTATTTGGAGCAATTTCGCTTTCGAGGGTTTTGACCATGAATTTAGAAACGTAGTGTGACGTGTATCTTTGAAATAGCGTTAACAGGAAACCAATTAGCGCAAGATGCAAAGAGAGAATGCTTGAGTAAGAACCATCTCAAAAAGGGCAAGAAGCATCGCAAAGAGAGCAAAAAGCAATATAAATCGTTTAAGGGGTTATATACCTTCTGGCTCGGGAAAATTAAGGATTTTTTTCAGGTATGTAATCACAACTTTATTCGAACGAGCTACAAAATATCAAATAGTATATGTTTCGATTTGTTTGTGAAAAAATTTTTAGTGACAAATTCGGAAAATTGTGGAATCCATGACCCTTGCCCCGAAACGCCTATAGTTTGCGGTGACTACGATTTCTCGAAAACCAATTTACCGATCAATCTGATTTTTTTAGGGATTGTTCCTAATTACAATAGCTAGTTCGTAAACGAAGGATTTCGAAAAAAAAAGAAAAATTACGGAAATGGCGATAATTTGCCTAAAAAATAGATTTTCAATGTTCCGAAAATTGAGTTTTCCGGCCGGAAAAAGTAGAAATTTTCATTCAAATAAAAATTACTTTGTTCACGTAATTAGAAATAGCACCTAAAAATTTCTGTTCCGTTCCGGAGATATCCATTAAAATAATTTCAAAAAAATAAAAAAAAAAATCTTATATTTGAAAAAAAAAGGTATCTTAATTGTGCTATTGGCCAAATTCTAACATACACTACATCCATATGACATAAAATGCTCGAAATGACCACCATTTTCAACCATGAACGCTATGCACTTTTCAAGATAATGACTACGAAAGTTAATGGGACATCCTGTATACAGGGTGTGTTTATAATATTTGACGGAAACTAAGGAAGAACATGACAAAATTTTAGAAATAGTTTTTGAAACAGCGAAGCAAAATAATGTACAATTTAATAAAGAAAACTACAAATAAAGGTAAATGATTTAAAGTTTATGGGAAATATTTTAAGAAGGATCCAGATAAAATTAAAACAATAGATAAAATTGAAAAACCACAATGTAAAAGGACCTTAGTGGTTATATACCTATCTGGCTCGAGAAAATTAAGGATTTTTTTTTTGTTATATACCTAACTTTATTCGAACCACCTATGAAATATCAAATAGTATATGTTTCGATGTGTTTGTAAAACATTTTTTATTGGTAAATTCGGAAAATTGTGGATACCATGGCCGTTGCTCCGAAACGCCTATCGTTTACAATTAAGATACGCTTTACTTCTTGCGCATCCCTGTCACCGTGTCGTATACTGTATGCATAATACAATAGGTGCGTTCAATTCCTGACTCAACTATTAGGTGGCTAAGGATACTACAGGTAATACACTTCTGTCGGAATAAAGTGGGTGCAAAAACAAACCTGAAGCGGAATTTAATTTTCTTCAGTGGTTAAAAATATTTGACTTGGTAAAATGAATAATACTTGACATAAACATCAAAGTTGACAAGTTTTAATGATCCAAATTAAACAAAGCCATTTTATGTGTTCCACTATTTTCCGAAAGAAGTGTCCAATCCCAATTTGACCTAAGTCAAGTTCTATGATTAAATTTTTTTTAAGTGATATTTGTAGTTGTGACCATTTTGCATTAGACCATTATATTAATAATAATTAATAAAATATGTACATCATACGCAATAGTTGTTTATTAAATAAGTTATTCAGATTTAAAGTTTTTTTACCTTGAAATATTCGCCTTATTACATATACTCCGCGCAATATCTATCTGAGTTGATTCTCATTTGTTTATTGTTGTATGCAGGGACCACAATTTATTTATTTTTTATTTATATTTATTTCTGTTGTATGGTTGGTAAAATAAATTTAATCCCCTATGTAAGGTTGCCAACTTGTATTTTAAATTCTTTGTCAACATTACTTTGACATTTAAATCATTATTTTGACATTAATATAAAAATAAAACATAATAATTTTTGAAAAGGAGAAAGATAATGGTAAAAAGAACGGGAAAGGTTTTAAAAAAGGAAACTAAAGAATCAATTTACAAATTACTAAAATCAAGCAATATAATGCCGTGCTCAATAAGAATTTCATAGTAAACGATGTAGCAGAGATTTTTTCGGTAAGTTCGTACAATACTGTTCCATAATTTTATTTTTCTATTTTGCGACTCTTATAAGCTCATAATCACACGCATTTTGCGGGTTCTCATAGGCCCATAAGAGGTCTCTAGTTTTTTTTCTTTTGGGTTGGCAACAGACAAAAGTCTATCTCTTGGCGTTTGCCGTGCAATTGTGAACGTCGGTTTAAAGTTTAATTTTCTACAAAATTTTGTGTTTAGGTTATGTTTTACCGTGTTAAAATTGTGGCTTGGTTACTTGCAGTGGAAAAGATAAAAAATGACTATAAAATAAATCAAAATAATATTCGTTCTTAGAATTTTAAACATGGCGAAAACTGTAATGCCAATTCGAAACAAAAATCCCTAAATCAGTCATCAATTTAAATGTAAGTTTTTTAAAATTTTAGAGAAAAATAGAAAAAATTGTAAATTATAAAGCACTCGTTTCATAACACGTTATTAAAAAATATTATTTTAGGTATCACCAGCTCAGGTCTTATAAAGGGAGGTGGGGCAGAAAATTTATTTACTGTCGGTAACTTTAAGTATTAAGTTTTCTAAAATGTAAAATTTTACTTTATTATAATATATTAAACATAATATGAATAAAATTACTTACTTGGACTATTATTTAAAATAATTTTCAGTTTTTAGTAACATTTAAAATTTGAAAGCTATCCCATTTTAAGTTTATAGATAGATTAGCTGGTTTCAATTTATATTATAGTTTTATGTAGAAAATTCCTAAAATGTAATTTTTTGTTTTAAATAAAAATTAAAAAAAAACTTACTTTAATTCATGATCATCCTGCGTTTATTATAATTTTAAACAAACGTTCTCGTTTTAAAGACATTTTCTCATCATAATTATTTATAAAACGTAATACGACAGTTAATTTAATCTAAATGTCAAAAATTGTCAAAAGCACAATAAACAATAAAAATATCACAGTCATTTTTAAACGACTAATGATAGTTGTCTTGATCCAATTTGTTACTCAGATAGATAATGCGCCGAGTTACTAAACTTATGACCAACATCAAAGAATCAACACCTGTTGCACTAAACTCTAACCAACTGTTAGGAAACAAATTAAAATTTGCTTTCGATTTGCGCTAATAAATTGCGCAGGAGCTTTAGGGGTTAAAAAATCTTATACCCTATTTCATTTCATTATAGGTTTAGTTTAGCTTTTTAAGTAGATCTTCTGGTGGAATACGGCATTTTGCGTAAATTTAAAGTATCGTATAAACATCTCTTGAAAAAATAGGTCATATTTTTATGTCATTTCATTTAGATAGATAGATAAACTTTTGCAATTTTTTTATATTTATTAATAAAAATATGATAAAGTGTATATTCTGAGGTTTTGCCCAAATATAACAAAGAAAAGGGAAAAAAATTACAACAGTAATTTAAGGCATGATTGGAAAATACCTTAGAAGTCTTTATATGCTGTTAAATATCCACAATTTATCACTTATTTATTATAAACTTGTTTATTTCATCACTAAATTATATCACTTTGTTTGCTTATATAAAATTTACGGGAGCAACTAAAAAAATACGATATTTATTTTTGACAGTGACAAGAGAAAAATAATTTTGAAAAACTTAAAAATTGAAATCATGATTGCAACCTTAGCCAAAACAACTAATATTAGCACCAATCATAAAAATCAAAAATACTAAATATTTACTAATAATGAAATGAAATAGAGTATATATTTAAACTTTTGCGCTGTTAGATAGAGTCAAATAAAAACCATATTGCATGTTTTATCATTTTCTTTAAAATAATTTTGCAACTGCTACTGCAAATACAGAAAACAAAAGAGTAGACGTTAAAAATATTTTGAAAATTTTGTATTATTTTACAATATAACAATACTCAACAAAATATTTACAATAACATTGCCAATATATACATGTATCATTATTATTTTAAAATTATCCAGGCAATTGACCGTGTATTAAATTAATTTACCATTTTACTACCCTATGCATGTTGTGTTCCCTAAATATATTTTTTAGAGGTTTAGTTTTAAGCCTTTGTGGGGCCTATATATACACCGGAAAAAAATCTGGTTGGGTTAACCAGATCAATAGTAAAATAGGGAACTATTTTTCTGGTTACTGCATCCAGAAATCTGTTATGGGCATCAAAATACATTTTTGTAGTATAAAAGTTTTGTTTCTGGTAACAACAATAAGTGTTTTTGCCCTTACCAGATTTTGGTACCAGTAACCAAAAAAATACACTATTGTAAAAAATTAAAGGAACAAAAAAAATCCTAATTTTTTTAGTATTTTTTAAAAGGCTGTACCTATCTTAGTGATTAGAAAAAAAGAATTTTGAAGCTTTAAGTTTCTAGTTTTGAGATCTTTTGGCAAAAAAGTCACTGAGGTATTTGAAAATGAAAAATCGATATCTCAGCAATTAATGACCGCATAGTAAATCAAAGGGCGGTTTTAAAAACTTAAATAATTTCTCTACAAGGACCTACCGTGATTTTTAAAGATTTTTTTATCCTTCACATTAATTTGAAAAAACTAAAAAAAATATATTCTCAAAGTTAGTAAGTTATGTAAAATTGCAAAAAAAATCGTTTTTTGATGGCTTGATGGATCAGTTTAAAAATTTAAAGGGCTATTGTGGGTACAATTAGCTGTAAAAATTCGACATTAGTCGTTTCATCAAAATTTGGAAATAAGAAGTAGATTTTCTAAAAAACCGTAAAAAGTCATTTATTTTAGTTTTTTCAAATTATTATTTTATAAAAAAAATTCTTTAAAAATCGTGGTAGGTCCTTGTAGAGTTTATTCAAGTTTTTAAAACGTTCCTTTTTATTGCAGTCATTAGTTGCCGAGATTTCGATGATCAAAAATAAAAAGATCCTTTTCCAATTAAAGTCAGATATCTCAGCGCAAAATCGACTCGAGAGAATTAAAAAAAAACAAATTAAAGCTGCATAAACAAGCTAACTGACAAATGCACTTAACTGAGAAAAATTTTCCCAATCCAAGCCCAAAAAAAAAAAAATTGGAAATTTTTTGTCTCATGCTATTTCTTATGATTGCGCAATAACCGTACCTCAAAAAAAAAAAAATTGCCAAAAGATCTTGAAACAAAAAACTTAAAGCTTCTCTTTTTTTAATCTCCATACGACCATTTTTCACTAAAATACAGCCTTTCAAAAATCACTAAAAAATTTAGAAAATCATGTTGTTCCTTTAATTTTTTCCAGTAGTGTAGTTTAAATATATAGATATTTAGTGTAGTTGCTCCATATTTAACTATTAATCCTGTTTCCCACAACCAGATCGTTTTTCCGTCTGGTTTATTTTAAATTGTATTTTTAAAACGCTCTAAAATAATGCCATTTTGAGCTAAGGTTGGCTGATAAGTATTTTTTTCGAATATTATAATATAGCTTCCGAACTAAATAAAATGAATTTCGTATTAAACCTATATAACTGCACATAGGCGTCGACTTTTCAAAATCCCAGGGAGGGGGCAAAACTTTTTGAAGCAAAAAAAATACATAAAAGTTATAAATTTTTATTAAATGAAAAAAAAAACTGAAATTATATTTAAAAATAGTGAAGCTTTTATAATATTTAAATGTATAGATAATATTCCAAGCCCCCCCCTGTTTCAAGTTTAGGGGGGCCATGGCCCCCGCCCTTCCCCCGGAATCGGCGCCTATGTAACTGCAGTTACATGCAGACATTTTTTTTAAGAAACCTGAATAAAAATGCGATTCTTTTAAACACTGATATAAATTCTTTAGATTTTGTACATTTAAATGCACTTTTTAAGGGTCTGTTTCTTTTACCTTACCAAAGTATAAAAAAATCTAGCTAGTTTCAATGACAAGTCTAAATCTATCCATGTTTGAAGTAGATACTTATTTTAAAGCCTTCTATAGCTATAGTCACTTTACACCAATGGTATAACCGTGCTATGCAATGTCTGTTATATTTTTTTACCGTCTGCCGTCACCACACGCATGCGCTTTGTATGATCTGTCAATGCACGAGTATTGCATTGCATCGATATGCCACCGATGTAACAAAAAAAAAACAAACCGTGAAGATATGTAATGCTATGCATTTCATTATAACGGGTAAGTTTTATTTATGTCCACCACCAAAATTAAGATTAATCTTCATTCGATAAAAACGAAACTTGGATGATTTATATAATTTTACATTGGCTATAAAACGGCGGATTTATTTTTTTTGTTTCACTTTCGGTTTCGCCGCAAGTCGCATAAATATGATTATTTTTTTTTTCGTTTTTTTTTTTGTCCCAAACTTTTTTCTGTGTAAGTTTTTGTAAGCTTTTTATTGGATCTTGATTCCTCAGATCAAAATACATAAAAAGTTGTAATACTGTAGGATTAACCGTTCATTTGAGGGTGAAATTTCACGGATGAAAAATACTAAAATGTTGATAACCAAAATTTTAATGATGCCAGGTAAATGTACATCAAAAAACTAAGAAAAAAACTCATATATAGGTACTTCCAAAAATAAATCCTAAGGGAGCTATGCATATCTATGGTCTCCTAAAAATGCACAATTTTAAAGGGCCATAGTAGCCTTAAAAGCAATTTTCCGACCTGCATGTATAGAAACTTTTTTTCTTAGTTTTTGATGTAGAATAACCCGGTATCATTGGGGTTTAGGGTTTTAATATTTAAAATATTATTTTTCGTCCTCAAAACGTGAAATACCTTAAATTAATTTTTTCTTGAAACGGTTAATCCTACAGTACTGTAATACGTATTACAACAAGAGTACCTTTTATATGTATTTTAAACTGGGGAATAATGTTCCAATGATAAAATGAGAAAAGAGTTACAGAGAAAAAAGTTTGGGATAAAAAACTGATAAGGCACCCCCGTTTCGTATGCTCCTGGTTAAAATAAGTAAGTCGGGGTTAACTCTGCCGCTTTTTTCATGTCGTGTATTTAAAAACCTGTAAACTATTTTCAAAAATTTTCTATAGCAAAAGGTAGATTATTACTATAGTTAGAACATATTAATACATCAGACAAATAATATTTATACACTCAGGCGCAAAATAAACGGACCACTTGAAAAATTGGTGATTTTCAAACTTGAAACTTTGAAACTAACAAATGGATTTGTATGATTCTTTTTTATTTTAAAGCCACAAACTTTAAGTTTCTTTTACTGTACCGGGTGATCCAAAGTTCCCGACCCAATCAGTTTTCTCCGAAACGGTAAAAGTTATGGAAAAATTTTTATCGGGTTTTTAGATGGGGTCACCTAAGCTACAAATTAAGGTGGATTTAAGGTTTTCAGTTTAGTGAATGGTGGGCGTAGCGATAGTCATTTTTTTAATTTTTAGTTACAAGTATAGGAAAACTAACTTAAACCGAATAATATTTTAATTTTATATATTTATCACACAAAGTGTTTAATATACACACAAGTGTTAAGAAGTTATTTTGTAAATAATATTTTTTACCTTTTACCTTTTTTTACCTAAAAAGTCAAGTTATTTTAAAGGAAAAAACAGGCAGTCGGTGGTTCAGTTGGTTTAGGCAGGTTAGATTTGCTAACCTCCAAAAATGGTGTGGGTTCAAATCTCAACAGCGGTACTACTTTTTTTTTATAAATATTTTGTTATTTTTTAATAGTATTAGTTTGTTTTTGTGGTTTATCAATATTCCATTAATTTTATTATACGGGGTATTTGTAGATTTTAAAAGAAAATAAATAGTTCAATCGTTTTAAATATAAAATTAGGAGTCAACTCAATTTAAAATTTTAATTGATCACTAAAATTAAAATAACTTTCACTTTCGAGTTTAGACCGTGCAGATGGATTTTTAGTTTCATTTGTAGTAAATTCTCTATATTTTTTAATGCCTTTTAGCGCAAAAAAGGCCTAAGTGATAACAATTTTTTTTATTAAAATAAATTTTATTAAACCAATCTAATAAGCTATGTATTTGGAACTTATCACCTCTTTAAAATTCAATCTTTGACAAAAATTACAACTTTTAGACCATCGACAAAACAGTTTATGACTAAAAAAAAACGTTCCCACTTCTGCTAGAATTACAACTTTTATATTTTTAACCCATGAAATATGCAATTTTTTCTAATTTCAATATTCACTACTGCTAAAATTACAAGGCCTTAGCGAAGAAGATTTAGTGTGGGGGGGGGGGAGGAGAAGCTAAAAATTCATTTTTTAGTCTAAAATTAAAACTTTTATTCCCTCGACAAAAAAGTTGATAGCTAAAAAAAGAACGTTTCCAGCTAAAATTACAACTTTTTTATTTTTAACATGTTGTCTGCCAAATACAATTTAATTCTTAGTTGGCAGTATGTTGCTGGAGGCTCACTACGAGAATACTCGTTTTAACTGTATTAATTTACGCAACATGGTGTCAGCGAACAGACAACTAATTTCCCCTTGGCAGTAAAAGTGTTAACCCATAAAATATTCAACGTTTTCTAATTTTAAGATAGGTGGGTGTGGTTCCCCCTATCCCTCCATAGCTACAGCCCTGGCTGTGCGCCACCTCTATTTTTTTTATTCTGAAAAAATAGGTTGGTAATCTACTCAGCCTAATTAACAACTTTGGGGGATAAGACCTCTAAAATTAAAAAAAAAAAACAGAACTCTAGGTATCCTAATGAACCGTCAACATAATTTTAAATTTTAAAATTTTACCACCACTAAAGTTAAAAGAAAACTTAGTTTGGGGCTTAGACCATGTATGTCGATTATAACCAATAATTATTGGTCGTGGTATTAAATCCATCAACAAGGTCTAAACTCAAAAGAGAAAATTCTTCTACACGACACTCCTAAAATAAATGAAATAAAGAAAAAAAGACACCCCTTTTTTCTTATAAAATTTGTTGTCCGTACTGTTCTAAGTAAAAAACATTAACACCGTTTTGGGGCACTTGGCTTTTTTTAAAAGAATGCTTTTTATAAAGGTGATAAGTTCCAAATAATATCCTATTAGGTTTGTTTAATAACATTTATTTCAATACAAAAATTATGTGTTATTACTTAGGCCTTTTTTGCGTTAAAATGCATTAAAAAATATAGAGAATTTATTATAAATAAAACTAACAACCCATCTACACGGTCTAAACCCGAAAGTAAAAGTTCTTTTAATTTTAGTGGTCAATTAAAATTTTAAATTGTGTTGACTCTTATTTTTATATTTAAAACGATTGAAATATTTATTGTGTTTTAAAATCTACAAATACCCTGTATAATAAATAAATTAATGGAACATAAATAAACCACAAAAAAACTAATACTATTAAAAAAAATAACAAACTTAAATAATTAATTAATAAAAAAGGTACTTCCGCTGTTGAGATTTGAACCCAGACCATTGTTTTTTTTTTCTGCCTAAACCAACTGAACCACTGACTGCATGTTTTTTCGTTTAAAATAACTTCACTTAAGGTGAAAAATATTGTTTAGAAAATAACTTCTTAACGCTTGTATGTATATTAAAGACTTTGTGTCGTAAATGTACAAAATTAAAATATTATTCGATTTAAGTTAGTTTTCCTATACTTGCCACTAAAAATTAAAAAAATGACTATCGCTACGCCCATCATTCACTAAATTGAAAACCTTCAATCCACCTTAATTTGTAGCTTAGGTGACCCCATCGAAAAACCCATAAAAATTTTGTCGATAACTTTTACTGTTTCGGAGAAAACTGATTGGGTCGGGAACTTTGGATCACCCGGTACATAGGTTAGTCTAAAAGTCATGATTATGGGTGCAGTATGGAAAAATGCATGATCATGTTTTTTACCATATCTTTCGAAGCGTCTGTGGTTTGCTTGAGATTTTTTTTTCGTGCGGGTAAATTTTATTTAGTTGCCACACTTCTTGCGTGTAATTTCTTTTTCGAATTAACGTAAAATATTTGTTGGTTGTGAAGATATCACTTTTTTTCAAAAATGTGCATTTTTGCGAATATAATTGTTGGTACTGGATCAGGTCCTGGATTCGGCTCTGTTATGATGTTTAATATTGCCAAATTCAAAAACTTAATACTGTGAGGTACTTTATCTGTTTTTAATAAACAAATACACAAATAAAGAAAGAGTAAGGGTAAAATTTATTTTAACAAAAATAAACTTTAGAGGTACAGAAAACAAAATTTAACTTAAAATAAACTTCAGTGTTTCGTGTTGCCTCTAGAGGCAAGTCCAAACCAAAAAATATTTTACGGTAACTCGAAAAAGAAATTACACGCAAGAAAAAAAAGTTCTTAAGCAAACCACAGACGGTAAAAAAACATGATCATGCATTTTTCCATAGTGCATCATTAACTTTGGGCTAACCTATGTATAGTAAAAGAAACGTGAAGTTTGTGGCCCTAAAATAAAAATAGAATCATACAAATCCATTTGTTAGTTTCAGAGATATTTAAGTTTGAACATCACTAATATTTTAAGGGTATAAAAAAAGTTATTAACGATAAAACAGTTAACCCCGCTGGACCAGTTAACCCCATAGGGTAGAGTTAACTGGTCCACTAACAAAAAATATTATGCGTTGTAATTAATGTGGATAAAAACGATTTAAAGTCAAATAAAATTCAATTCTAACATAAAAATAGACAACATAATATGTAAAATATTGGATAATAAGGTGCTTCTTTTTTTTAAATATTTTTTTTAATTCACTTCTAATAGTAATTTTCTGATGCTTTAAGTCATAAATAGAAAAACTGTGCAAGGAGAAGGACACAACTGATTTTTTCAGGTGACGCCATGCCATCGAAAGTCCGCATATCTCGAAAATTCTACTTTTTCGTAATTATTTCATAAATACTGGTCTTTAAAAAAGCTTATACGCTGAATATCATTCTACTATATTTTTTTCAATTGAAGTATATGGTCGAAAATCTCAAAGTGGGAAGAAACGGACTATTTTGACCTGAGGAATTATATTCCAAAAATAAAATTACAAAAAAGTTACACAGAAAAAAGTTCGAGAAAAAAAATGATAAGGCCCCCCGTTTCACACACTCCTGGTTAAAACAATTACATGAAAATAACATACGAGGGTGCGTTACTAAGATTATTTTACATGCAAAATCTCGTTGCTATATCTAAAAGGGTTCCTGAGATTAAATTAAAACCGATTTTTTTAGGCACTTTCAAAGGGGCTTAGCTCCCTTACGACGCAATTTTTAAACATATGTTTCTATAAACTTTTTGTCATATTTTATGATGTAGAATCATCCCATAAAATTTCGGACCCTATTTCAAATACACCCTTTATGTATTATATATACATATGCTTTACTTTATAAAAATTTACAATTTTTTTATCTCGTGGTAGGGAGTAGGTTGCACATGTCAAAAAAATATATCACAAAATTGTCTGATACCTTTAACCAGACTGTTTCAAAACCACACGCAAAATTTTATCATAAAGCTGGTAAAAACTGGAAATAATCTTTTTTTTTGCAAAATTGGTAAACAAGCGCCCACTTTAAAAATAGTAATAAATTTTTATAAACATTATGGCGGATTCAATATGGTGGACAAAAATAATTAGTTATAATTAGTTTTTTTTTTCATAAATATATGTATATATATTGTCTGTTTGATCCAGCAAGAGAAAAATATAAAAATCGCAAAGTGAATATTTTCAAAACAGATTCGAATATTGGATGTGCGAATATACTGTGTAGTTTATTTTATGAAACCTAACTATATTCTATATACAAACATATACTATTCAAACCTGTTATAAAAATATTACTGTGCGATGTTTAATTTACTCTCTTGCTTGATGAAACAGACCATAGTTTCTTTATTAATGAAAAATAAAAATATTGCCGTTCAAGTATTACGTAACGCACTTTTTGCTGGAATTTTGCCATTGTGCTTATGGTATTGAAACAAATTAGGGCTCAGGGAGGTATTTTATTGTAAAATTTGTTTAAATCGCTAAAAAAAGCTTAAGAAAACAGGTTGGTTATCAGACAATTTTATGATATTACTTTTGACCATGTGCAACGTTAACCCCTCCAGACTCTCCGCCACTGGAAATGAAAAATATGCACATTACCTATAAAGCACATGTATGTAGTAGTATTACATACATAAATTGTTGGCTGTATTTGTATTATTTATTAAAAGTTTTTCATAAAATATATGGAAACATTGCCATATATGGCATATACCTATGCATAGTAGGGTGGTTGCGAAAATTCAAATTGAATATACGAATGCTACCTACACAAAAATTTGTTGCCCTTTATGGTAATATCAATTATCCAACATTTGAAGTCAATCGAAATACGTTAAGGCACCGCACAGTGGTCCTAAAGTTTTTAAACTTACCCATTTTACGAGCTTCTTTAATTTTAAATTTATAAATTAGCAGATTTTGAAATCTTAAACTTTTATCAACTAAAATTGTTGCCTAATTTGTGACGATTGGTTATGTAAAATTTAAGGTGGATCACAAGTCGTTTAGAGTTGGCACAAGAACTTTAAACCTCAAAAAATCCATAATTTTACTAGCTTTTTTTATCCATTTTCTACCCTTGTATCCACATGGTGTAAAAATGTTAACGGGCCCTAGTCTGAAATTGTAGACCTATACATGTATATTATATATGCAAAATTTTAGGAGAATCGGAAAAAGTTAGGAGGTCGCGCAAGAGCTGTAAATGTTTAAAAATGGACGATTTTAACTCTTTTTTTACTTTAAAATTAAAAAAATATATATGAGATTTTAAGATTACAAATATTTTTATTTTTTTTTTGCTCTTATACTGGTTTTACTTTTTTTTAGTTTTTATTTAACTTGAATTTCTAGTTTGTTAGTTTGTTACTATGTTAGTTTGTTAGTTAGTTTGTTTGTTATCAGGACACCTTAGGTTAATGATAGAAAGCTGAAATTTGGTATAGTTATTTATCTTTGAAGACAATACAATATAATAAAATAAAATAATTCCCCCAACCCCCCCCTCGTTGGGGAGGTATACCTCTTTTTCAATTCTTACCAATATGTTTGTGTAAATTTTGTACTGAAGGTTTTTGCACTCACTAGAACTAAATATAATATTTAAAAAAATGACCCCCATCCCCTAGGGACAATTTAAATATTTATAAAGAGTCTTTTAAAAATATAATCTATTTTTTTATACCTAAACTGGATTCTCGTTAAGCTCTTATATCACTTTCAGATTTCTAGTTTATATATATTAAAATGTATAATGTATAATTATATACCGGCTAACACAAGAAGTATTGCCTACAAATTATCTCCGTAACTATAAAAGATAACTTTTTGAAATATATATGAACCGTAAATACCCCCATTTTCACATCGTAATTATAAAAAATATCACTTCCGGCCTAAGCGGAAAATGGCGTTATTTTAAAGTTTTTTTTTAATTCATCAACTTTAACGCCAGTTTGTGCTAAATTTTTAAATGGAACGACCTATTTTTGATTTTGCTAAATTAAAAATTCAGGTATACTCTACAAGAAAACCGTACAAACACCCTAATAGGGTTGGCCCTTTTCGGGGAAAATGGCCATATTTCGTTGGGAGCTATATTGAATCCCAACGGAATATGGCAATTTTCCCAGAAAAGGGCCAACCCTATTAGGGTGTTTATACGTTTTCCTTGTAGAGTATACCTGAAGTTTTAATTTGGACTTTTGGCAAAATCAAAAATAGGTCGTTCCATTTAAAAATATAGCACAAACTGGCGTTAAAGTAGATGAATCAAAAAAAAAAAAAACTTTAAAATAACGCTATTTTCCGCTTAGACCGGAAGTGATATTTTTAATAATGTCGATGCCAAAATGGTGGTATTTATGGTTCATATATATTTCAAAAAGTTATCTTTTATAGTTACGGAGATAATTCGTAGGCAATACTTCTTGTGTTAGCCGGTATATAATTATACATTTTAATGTATATAAACTAGAAATCTGAAAGTGATATAAGAGCTTAACGAGAATCCAGTTTGGGTATAAAAAAATAGAATATATTTTTAAAAGACTCTTTATAAATATTTAAATTGCCCCCTAGGGGGTGGGGGTAATTTTTTAAAATATTATATTTAGTTCTAGTGAGTGCAAAAACCTTCAGTACAAAATTTACACAAACATATTGGTAAGAATTGAAAAAGAGGTATACCTCCCCAACGAGGTGTCCTGATAACAAACAAACTAACTAACAAACTAACATAGTAACAAACTAACAAACTAGAAATTCAAGTTAAATAAAAACTAAAAAAAAGTAAAACCAGTTTAAGAGCAAAAAAAAATAAAAATATTTGTAATCTTAAAATCCCATATATATTTTTTTAATTTTAAAGTAAAAAAAGAGTTAAAATCGTCCATTTTTAAACATTTACAGCTCTTGCGCGACCTCCTAACTTTTTCCGATTCTCCTAAAATTTTGCATATATAATATACATGTATAGGTCTACAATTTCAGACTAGGGCCCGTTAACATTTTTACACCATGTGGATACAAGGGTAGAAAATGGATAAAAAAAGCTAGTAAAATTATGGATTTTTTGAGGTTTAAGGTTCTTGTGCCAACTCTAAACGACTTGTGATCCACCTTAAATTTTACGTAACCAATCGTCACAAATTAGGCAACAATTTTAGTTGATAAAAGTTTAAGATTTCAAAATCTGCTAATTTATAAATTTAAAATTAAAGAAGCTCGTAAAATAGGTAAGTTTAAAAACTTTAGGACCATTGTGCGGTGGCTTAACGTATTTCGACTAACTTCAAATTTTATATAATTCATATTACCATAAAGGGCAACAAATTTTTGTGTAGGTAGCATTCATATATTCAATTTGAATTTTCGCGACCACCCTAATGCAAAGGTATTTGGAATTTGTATCAAAAATTATCTAGGGTGGATATAAATCTGAAAGTTATGGCATGAATCGTTATTATTTAGCAAAACTTTTTTTTTAATCATGCGGATCTTTTTATGTTTTTACAAAAAAAACTCATAGTGCCCTCTATCTAAAGAACCTTTTAGTAGATGTTGAGCCATATAGCATACCTGAATTTCTAAACTGTGATTTAGATAGTATTTAGATTATTTAGGGTATTTAAGGTATTTAGTGTATTTAGTTTATATACAGTGCGGTCCAAGTCACGCCCCCTCCCCCTTTTAACTTTTGAACGAGTTGAGATATCGAATTCAAACTTAGAACTCTTAAATAAGACAACTTAAACTATCTTTTAGCATATATTTGATATTTTCAGCTCTTAAAATGTGGGCAGGGGGGCATGGGGGGACATTTTTTTAAATGGAAAGGGGGGTCGTGTAATACATCATTTTAAAGCTTATACATTTCTTTATTTAAACTAACATTTTTAATTTTTTTAATTTTTTTTTAAGATTTTGATTTTTCAATTTTTTGTGCTAAAACATTCGTTTTTTGAGTTTTTTTTATAAATTTTTATTTATGTCAACTAAAATTAGTTTAAAAGTATAATTAACATTTTTTTATGATGAAATTAGGCATTTTTAAAAAATTATTTGTTTTTTTTTTAGAGGAATTTTGACATTAATACCCATTTTCAACCCCATTTTAAACCCAATTTTTTTTTTAATTTAAAAATATGGAGTTAAATGGAGAATTTTATAAGCTTTAAAATGATGTATTACACGACCCCCCTTTCCATTAGTTAAGAGGGGGGGTGACTTTTGGACCGCTCTGTATACACGGTGTCCCACGGTAGACAAATCAGTCAAACTGTGGCGTTATTAACAAAGATATCAACATGAAACTTTTACCAGTCAATATGGACCTAATTATCTTCAATTGACCCAAAACAAAAGTTTTCTACTCTTTTTTGGTTTCGAGCTAGAGCTCCACACATGCACTTTTAAAAGCATAACAATACTTTCAAATGCCAAAATTAAAAAAAGTAACAATTTTTCTTTATCATATGATAGTTTTTTCATTAAAAACAATAATTTTTGATTTAAACTCTTAATTTTATAAAACCTTAAAAAAGGGCAATTGCATAATGGAATGACCCCGCTATGGCAAAAGAGTAGGATGCCTTGAAATTAAATTTTTTAAATAAGTCGTATATGATGACAATAAATGTCAAATTTGATTTTACATTATAATCAAAAAATTAACAAAGCAAGATTTTTATAAAACCAAGTTTTGAATGCCAAAATGATAACTTTAGAAGTAAAGAAAGAAATTATTTTAACTTATGGAGAATGTGCTCGAAATTTAAGAGAAACAACGAGAAGAATAGTAGAAAAGTTCCCCGATGATAGTATTAGTTACTTTAGCGTACGAAGAATTGTTAATTTATTTTTGGATACTGGAGGAGTGAGGGACATAAAAAAAGTTTGCGAAAGTCCAGTAACCAAAGATCCTGAAACTATAACTATAATTCAAGAAGCAGTTATCAATGATCCCCACACGTCTACAAGGATAATCGCAAGGGAACATCATTTATCACGCACATCAGTTAGTAGGGTTATTAAAACTTCTAAATTACATCCGTATAAATTATGTCTTAATCAAGAGTTATATGGGAGGGATTTTGAAAATAGGGCTCGATTTTGTGATGAACTTTTGGAATTAACAGGACTTTTCTACCAAAATTTTGTTTAGTGACGAATCTACATTTAAAAGCAATGGAGTTGTCAACAGGCATAACATGCATTATTGGTCTGTTGAAAATCCGCATTGGGTTAGGCATGTTGACAACCAGCGGATTTGGTCTTTAAATGTTTGGGGAGGGGTACTGGGGGATTCGGTTATTGGACCTTACTTTTTTAATGGGCATCTAAATGGGAATATGTACCTAAATTTTTTGCGTGATGAATTACCGGAACTTTTAGAAGACATACCACTAAATTTGCGAAATGACATAATTTTTATGCAGGATGGGGCTCCTGCTCATTTTTTTCATGAGGTGAGGACTTTTTTGGATGAGACTTATAATACATGGATAGGTCGTGGTGGTCAAATTGCCTGGCCAGCAAGATCACCCGATTTAACCCCGTGTGATTTTTTTTTGTGGGGATTTGTAAAGGACAGGGTTTACCGACAAGCTCCCACCACTCCTGAAAATATGCGTCAAAGAATCGTTGAAGCATTTAACGAAATAACACCGGTAATGCTTCAATGAGTCAGACATAATTTTGAAAGTAGGCTTTTTATGTGTATTCAGGAGGATGGGAGAACTTTTGAACATTTAAGAAATGACTATGACTAACTACTTTACAAAAAGACAGATAGATACACAGACAGACTCACACATCTAAACAAAATTAAATTGCTTTATCGTGTTAAAAATGGGGGCTTCTTATGTAGACGATGTGGGGAAGAGGATCAATGCAGATACATATTAACTTGCTGCTTGATTTGAATCCATTTAAATCGTGGAAGACTCGCAAAGAATTAGAATTATTTGCTAATGATTCCCATGATTCTCTGAAGTTGCGTAATTTTGACCTTTTTTCATCAGAACTGGAGTGATTTGGGAAAACCTAAGGACTAACATGGATTTATTTGAAATATTGTACAAAACAATTCTAATAACACTGAAAATGTTCTAGAAAGGCGTAACATTTTGTAGATGTATGGAATTTGACACAATGATGAGTTAATTAATTCAAATATCATAAATACGTCTTGCGTTTCGCATATTAATAAATAATATTAATAATAACAATCAATTTGAAATTTTAACTTATGAGAATTATTCTTAGTATCATTTAACTTTTAATTCCAACCAAAATGTACGTAATTAATTACATAACAATAAATTAATTGACTAAATTGCCCATAATATGACAGTTTTTTTCCTTTGTTCTTCTGTATTTGGTCTAATTTTGGTCTGGTTTGGTTCAAAAAAACAAAACAAACGACTAAGAACAAAAGCACGAAGTAGGACTAGATTAAGTGACCCTAATATGCAGGGCCGGACAGAGCCAGCCCGAGCCCCGGTGCAACTTTTTACACGGGCCCCCATTTTTTCAAAACATAGTTGTCCCATGCAGGCCTGCAGCTAAGGCACTGAGGGCCGAAGCGGCGCCCCCATTCATTAACTAAGCGCCGCAGTCGAAAATTTTTCCAAATTATGTTAATTTCTGACTGTTTTATTTTCATAGTTCGGCAAGGTTAAGTATGTAAAAAATAATAAAGTCTTAGCGCCGCAGGCGAAATTTTTTTCAGTTTTGATAGCTCTGGCGCCGCAGGCAATTTTTTTACATATTTTAAGCTTTTGCAAGCTTGAACTAAAAAAAAATACGTAGGTAAATTAGCCCTAGCACCGCGGGCGAATTTTTTTACAAATTTTAAAACACTAGTAACAGTGCACTATTATTTTTTACAAAAATCCAAAAAGGCTTAAGCGCTGCCTCGGCGAAATTTTTTCTATTGCCCATTTGGAACGAGATCTACTTATTTGCTCATTTTGACGCCTTATCGATCTGGGGGAGTATAAATAAATAAACTGTTTATTAAAAACTTCTGTCGCCGGGCCCCCTTCGAGCCCGGGCCCCGGGTAATCTGTACCCCCTGCACCCCCCTCAATCCGGCCCTGCTAATATGAACCAGCTGCAACTTCATGCAACTGCGAGGGAAGGGGGTTCTTTACAAGCTAATTAATTATGTTTTTTAAAATCTCATAATTATAAAACATGTTTTATCATAAGTTGTCCAATAGGTTTTATAATAACTTGCTTTACCAATACTTTCATTATGATATAGACTTGACTTTGTAAAAAAAACTGCTAAGATTAATCTAAGATTAATCCAATCATACCAATTAAAAAATTTGATTGAGCGCAAAAAATCAAAATTTATTAGTAATTAAGTAATACACTCCGTAGTATAAAATACCCTAGTCCACAAGGTCCTTACTAAGTCTAAGTAAAAATCTAATTTATAACATTAGATTTGACATTTATTTTTATCGTGAACGTCATATTTGCAAACATTTATTTTCATAGCATCCTCTCTTTTACATTAGCGGGGTCATTCCATAATGCACTTACCATTTTTTACCGTTTTCTAAAATTAAAAATTTAAATAGAAAACTATTGTTTTTAGTAAAAAAAAACTATCATATGATAAAGAAATGATATTATTTTTTTAAATTTTGGCGTTAAAAAATGTTATTATGCTAAAAAAAAATTTTGTTTGTTGCTCTAGCCTAAAAACAGAAAAAAGTACAACACTTTTTTCTGGCGTAAATTGAAGGTAACTAGGTCTATATTGACTGGTAAAAAATATATTTTAATAGCTTTGATAATAACGCCACAATTTGACTGATTTGTCTACCGTGGGACACCGTGTATATACGACATTTCACTTTCTTAAGATTTTGAGGGTCAAGAATTTTTTTCATTGCCATATTCGTTTTAAGTGCCCAAAAAACATTCAAAAAGTATAATCTGGTTTATAAAAAACTTAATAATTTTTTTTATGGTTCTGTGTAATTATATTATTTTAGCGCTTGTGCGCTGTAAATAGTAAGTATAATAACGTTAAATAAATTTAACTGTCAAAATTGTCAATGCTCAGGTACACTGTACACGGCAGGCCTTAATATTTTTAAATAAAAAGTCAAGCACCACCAAATTTTTTTTATTCAATCTTTTTTATAGACTAAACTATAAACAAAAAAAACAAAAATTAAAATAATCGTTAGAGCACTTTTTGAGAAAAAAAAAATAGAAAAAAATTATTTTTTTCTATAATTTTTTGAGAATTATAACTTTTTACCGATCCACAATTTTATACCTTTATTGAGGGACCGATACTACCTACTAAGGTATTTATTAGGATAACCGTAGAGTTTATGACGTAGAAACAAAGAAGCGTACTATGATAAATTAAAAAAGAAATCGGTTAATTTCACTTTGTTCCCTTGTTTTAATCAAATTTTAGACCGTCATTATTTATATAAAAAACAATTTAACAAAATGTAACTAAAAAAATAACATTTATGGGTTTAACAACTAAAATTGGCGAATTCCCGAAATTGTGTATGGTTCCTATTATATTCCCAAATAGCTATTAATAGTCTGTTGGCATATAGTTTATTATTTTTAGGAACTTTATACTTAAACCATACTGGCGCAAAATCATGGTGAAGGGATTCTACAGCTTGCTCGCTGTAAAAACTCAGACCAAATTGTTCCTCTTCACAAAACTGTTGAA
Organism: Brachypterus glaber; assembly: GCA_958510825.1. Lineage (NCBI taxonomy): Eukaryota > Metazoa > Arthropoda > Insecta > Coleoptera > Kateretidae > Brachypterus > Brachypterus glaber. The sequence goes on from OY294046.1 coordinate 20,868,295, forward strand.
CGTGATAAAAAACCGCGTGTACAGGTTTATTTAAAAAGCAATCATATAGCCCACTATATCATATAATATGACTACTTTTGTGCTCATATGATATAGGTACGCCGTTTTTTTATATTTTAAATTTTAATCATGGAGATAAAAAAGCATTTTAGACATGGAGACAAAAAAGCCGTTTATTATACAAATTATTCCTTTACGCATGAAGAAAACCATTCAAACACATATCCCTGTAACTGGTAATTTGCATAATATAACAACGATTTAGTGAAATTTACTTATTTTGTTTTTTAATATTTTATTTTTTATCCAAACGATCTCCCATATAGGCTTTATTATCCCATAAATTATGTAAAGCAGAGGGATTAGCTAACTTCAATAACTTGAACCAACAACTTGAAAAACGCCACGTTTTATAAAAACTTTTTTTTTCGGTTTATACGTTCCTTATTCTACGCCACTGACTTTTTTATTCTAATGAACGTCTCAGTAGATAGTATAGGTCTTTAAATAAAGGAGTATAACGTAGATAAGAATCTTTAGCATTATTTTTAGAAAACAAGATTTTTTATTTTTTTTTTCGAAAAAAATTTATTTTTTCAAAAAGTGCTCTAACGATTATTTTAATTTTGGTGTTTTTTGTTTAGGTTAGGTCTATAAAAAAAATTGAATAAAAAAAATTTGGTGGTGCTTGACTTTTTATTTAAAAGTATTTAAGGCCCAGTGTGTGTACTTTTAAAATAGTGATTTTTGTAATTTGATGGCTACACCCTGCGAAATTTAATTAATAATATTATTCCTGAACCTTGATCAGATTACTTCGTTGTTAATTAACAATAAAAATACAGAGATGCTCAGCTACCTAAATTTCTTATTAATTTAACATTTCTGTACGTTGCAGCGCGCTGTGCGGAAATTAGTATATTTTTCTACGACTGCTTTATAATGTAAGCAAATACACACACTTTTCAAACACAGAATGAATCCATTCTAGCTCAAGATACGGTATGAATATTCCGTATCAAGTGTTAGAATGGCACATGTAGTGCCATCTCTTGGTTATAAAAGTAAAGAAAACTGCAGCAAAATTAGCAAATATATTTATATTTTACCATGAAATATTGAATAATTTAATGCAATTTAAAGTTTTGCGTTAAAATTACATAAAGTTTATTAGTTTTTTTTTTAATATTTAACCGGTTTTTTATCAATTTAGTTCAAAAAATTAAAACTGCTCCATCTATTGTTAAATATTTAAACCTGATATCTGTCACAACAATCCGACATAACCTTCAATTTTTGAATTATAATTTGTAAATATGTGCTACAATTAAATAAAAATATTTTTTAAGTACTGATTTGATAAAATTATCTAATAACATTGATTGCTTTATTTAAAAATGTGTGTTTTGTTGCATTTACAATGTCGAGTCACAAAAAACATTGTTTTTAACCTTGTCCGCAGTTTAAAGCCATACAGTGTTTCATATTTGCAGTCGAAGAAAAAGTATAGTCTACAACACGTATGAAATAGTCATTCCGCGCTAGCGGGACCGTCATACTCGCCTACCGGCTCATATGACAAACTTTCCGCTCGCGCGGAATATTGTCTATTCCATACTAGTTATAGAATATACTATTTTCTACGACTGCTTTAGAATGTAAGCAAATACACACACTTTTCAAACATAGAATGAATTCATTCTAGCTCTAGATACGGTATGAATATTCCGTATCAAATGTTAGAATGAGCACATGTATATCTGTCACAACAATCTGACATAACCTTCAATTTTTGTATTATAATTTGTAAATATGTGCTAAAATTAAATAAAAATCCTTTTTAACTACGGATTTGATAAAATTATTAAATAACATTAATTGCTTTATTTAAAAATATGTTTTGTTGCATTTTCAATGTCGAGTCACAAAAAACATTGTTTTTAATCTTGTCCCCAGTTTAAAGCCATACAGTGTTTCATATTTGCAGTCGAAGAAAAAGTATAGTTTACAACACGTATGGAATAGTCATTCGGCGCTCGCGGGACCGTCATACTTTTCCATACTAATTCGATAGGGATCTCTAAGAAGGGGGATAGAGATGTTATGTAATGTAGAGCTCTTTATTATTTGTAAAGACATAAAAACGGTTTGTTTTTTATCTATTTCTATTAGGGGGGATCTTGGCTGCTAGCATTAAGTTTTTATAGGGGGTTAGGTTTTAGCGTTACGTGGGGGAACGGGGTCAAACTTACAGAATTTTGTGTTACGTATTTAAAAAAAAAAAAATTAAAGTACTATTCCTATGTTAGGTATATAGTTTCTAAAATAAACGAATGTGACTGACGAACGAACTACCAAGCAATTCTATAAAGGGAGCATTTTTTTGTTTTTAAGTATAAAATCCTAAAAAAAATATTTTTATATCAGGTTCTTAAAAAAATACTGCAGTATTGCACCTGGTAACCTCTTTTGACTAAATAATGAGATTCTACACTTTGAGAGAGCAAAAATATCTATCCCCCTGAAAAATTGCCAATTTTCAAAGATAAATACTTATCCCTAAAATTAACTAATGAATTTGATTTTTTTAAATTTTAAAGCCTCAAACTTCAAGTATTTTTTAATGTAAAGTACTTAGTTTAAAATTCATGATTGTAGATGTACTATGAAAACATGTATGACGATGTTTTTTACCATACCTTTGGAAGCGCCTATGCATAGGCGCCTAGCTATGGTTTGCCTGAGAATTGTTTTTCATGCAGGTAAATTTTATTTAATTGTGTAAAGTGGTAATTTACCACCTTTCTTGTTTTAATTTATGTGGTAGAGTTATGGAGATCACGTTTTTTCAAAAATGTGCATTTTTGCGAATAGCTGAAAAGTATTTTATGAATTCCCTTTATTACTTTTTTGTTTTTAAGAAGCTTTAATATTGTCCCTTTTAAGAACAAATCAAATTTCTAAAAAAAGTCTCAAGCTAAAAAAAGGAAAAATAATGAAGATCAGCTCTATACTTCTCTTTTAGGGCATTAAGTAAATACATTTATCCACGGCCGTGATTAATATACCTATTAATCACGGGTCTGTAAAAATAAACCTTTTAAAACCCCAAACGGCCGTGGATAAAGTATAGTATTCTACTCGCGTATAATAGCTATTAATCATTCAGGTGAGTAGACAACTCGCCTATCGGCTCGTATCCCAAAATTCACCGTCATTGATTAATAGCAATTATTATATGCTCTTTTAGATTTTAAGCTTTCACGGCCATTAAGATATAAAGAACTTTCACTTTCGGGTTTAGACCGTGTTAATGGATTTTCACTTTCCGACGTTTCGTCTCTTACTACTAGAGACATATTCAGGGATTAATCTGAAACTAAGTTTCGAATCAACTTGTGTCACTATTTATGACGAGTTGTGGTTTGTGAAACTATTAAACAGTCTAACCTTCTTACGGCGGTGTCGTGACACTAAGGCAATTCCGAAGTGTTTACAAATATCTCATCACGTTAAGACTATTGCTGCCAATCGAATATATCGTAGAGCAGGAGAAGCCCTGGTGCGAGAAAGGATAAATGAAGATAAAAGGAAGCTAGACAACGTATCAGACCAACTGTACCGCTTGCATCAGAAACTGGGTAAGACAATTGATTTTGATTTATTTCATGTACTAGATACTATAACTTATGAACACGCTCATGCTATTGGTGTTAAAGTCTCAGAGAGAAAAATTTCTACAAGACTTCAAGAGCATGAGCGCAATATAAGAAAGAAACAAATTTCCTTATCGGCAGTAGCCGAACATGTACATGAAACAGGTCATAAAATCAATTTGTCTGAAACAAAACAAATATTAACAGAAAACAGAAAAATGCCAAGGAAGATACGGGAATCGATAGAAATCATCAAGCATCCTAACAATATCAATCGGGACACTGGTTACCACTTACCTGCAATATGGAAGTCTTTGATAGGAAAAACCTCGTCACGGGTGAATAACCACAACTCGTCATAAATAGTGACACAAGTTGATTCGAAACTTAGTTTCAGATTAATCCCTGAAGATGTCTCTAGTAGTAAGAGACGAAACGTCGGAAAGTGAAAATCCATTAACACGGTCTAAACCCGAAAGTGAAAGTTCTTTATATTATATGCTCGTTGAATAATATACTATTCTTTCATTTGGTTATAACTTGTGTTTTTATTTATTACAGTTATTTTTGTTATTTTTATATTTAAAATTTTAATTAGAGAGTTTTCGATTTTACTAAAAGAAAGGTTTAACATGTTATTTGGAACCGTCCCTAAAAAATTACATGCCAAAATACTGTTAATTTAATATAAATATAAAGTACCGTCAACGTTTTTTTTCAAAATATTTAAATACCTATTAATATTGCCGTAATCCTACTGTTTTAATTATTTTTTATGTATAAGGCAACTTTAGCTATAACCAGGCATGGCCACTTAATATCTACATCTTATAAATAAAAGAAAAAATATATTTTATATCTGTTCAAAATTAGATACAGGGGAAAGGAATCTTTGAAAGCTTATAGTTTTTCACGCTTATTCTATGATATGTTAGCTTCAGCATAATTTTAAACAAATGTTTATAGCGAGAAACAGGGCCGGATTAAGGGGCGTATGGATTACCCGGGGCCCGGGCTCGAGGGGAGCCCGGCGTCCAAAGTTTACAATAAACAGTTTATTTATGTATAACCCCCAAAGGAAAGGCGTCGCAACGACCAAATATGCAGAGCCCTTTCCAGACCCTCAAATTCTTAAAAATTTTCGTCTGCGGCACTAGGGCTAATTTGCGTTTGTTTAAATTCAAGCTTGTAAAACTTAAGCTTAAAATTGCCTGCTGCGCCAGAGCTTGGATTTTTTGAAATTTAAAGTACTATTGTAAAATTAAAATGGACCATCAGAATTGTAAAAATTTTCGCCTGCAGAGCTAAGACCATCTTTTTACTTTTATTTTAATTTAAGACTGTAAAACTTGAGTTTAAAATTTAAAAAATTAACATAATTCGTAAAAATTTTTGCCTGCGGCGCTAAATTAGGTAATGAACACGATTTAACTGTTATTACTTTTTATGTTACTGTTTTGTTCTTTTTTGATTGTTGTTGGTTGTGCTGTTCTTGTTTTGTTATTCATGTGTTTTTTAATGCACATCTTTAAATTTTAAGCTTCTCAGGTTTGTGCACTTTTAAATCAAAAAACCTGCATAAACTTATATAGTAGTATACAAGCATATATACATGTTAAAATAAATTAAATTTCAATTCGAAACCGGGTGGATTTTTTGTTTTTTGCCTAAAACTTTTTTCGGTTTATTTTTTTTGAATTTTTCTTATTGATATATACTTTATTTAAAAATACTCAAAAAGGTATTTGTGGTGTAACATCGCAGGATTAACCGTTTTGACGATAAATGCATTTAAAAGTAAATTTTTATGCATCAAGAACCAAAAATAAAAAATTATAAAGCCAAAAACAAAGATTTTGGTAATGGGTGGTTAGTTAAAATTAAAACCCGAGATAAAAAATATATGCACCGTGGTCAAAAAATCATTCCTAAGGAAGTTATGTCCTTTTAAATATGCTTTTAAAGCATGGTGTATTTTAGGAATGGCGTAGCTCTTTTAGGAATTATTTTTTGACCAAGTTGCATATATATTTTTTTCGGTTTTTTAAGCTAAATATCCACATTTACTAAAATTTTTGTTTTATCACAACCCACTTAAACTCTTCAGGGACGAATTTTTTGTTTAAATTAATTTAGTAGCAAAAGTTAAAAATGATTTTTATTGTCAAAACAAGTAAACAACTGAAGATGTGCGAATCTTGGCCATTGGATGTCGCTTGTGATTGGAAACATAGAAAATGGCAACACCTATAGACACTGCGCAATAAGGAATTCGGTGAATTTCATTTTGCCGAATTTATTTTTAAACGTACACATATGTGCCTATGTCCCTGAAGAGGTTGAAGGGCTTAAAAAATAATAAAAAATAATAAAATTAAAAATATTTAAAAAACACTTTTTCTGTAATATAAAACATAAAAAACACATAAAAGGGTATCGCCCTTGGATTTGATGAAAATCCACCTCCACAAAGAGGCTTAAACTACCCCCCAAGCACCAAAAAAAGTAGTAAATCATAAAGTATCTCAAGAAAAATCGAGTTAAAGCGATCCAGTCAGTTATGTTTAACAAAATGTGAGAAAGTTTGGTATAAAATTCAATTCAAGTACCCCTGGTATTTATTTATGGAGAGGACTTCCGTCGAAGAACTTTAACTGTTAGGTACATAAATATATAGACGAAATCCTTGCAGAACGCGTGCAACCTTTTCAAGGATAAGTTGGAGAAAATTTTATATTTATGCACGACAACGCTAGGCCACATACTCTCGCATTGTGCAAAATTATATAGATAAGGTTAAGATCAATGAAATGGAGTGGCCAGCAAATAGCCCAGATTTAAAATAATACGTGTTTAAGATCAACTTAAAAGAAGGATTAGAGCCAGAAACCCCACCCCCAACACGATCTTAAAACTTGCTGGCTGTACAGGAAGAATGGGAACAATACCACAGGAAAATATTGCAAATTATAATAAAAACATTACAAAAAGTATATTATTGTTTTAATTTTTCTAAATTAATGTGATAGACAGAAACGTAAACTTCCTAGGAAGACGACATAAAACTTTGAGTTTCCTGCACAGTTAACGCACAGTCTTATATAGCTTTCCTGGCAAGCTCGCCTCCTTACTTCAAGAATACGTCCCCAGAAAGCGTTCCGGTACATAAAAAAAGTGATAACTTAATAATCAGAAAAGATACTGCAGTATTTTAATGAGAAATTAATCACAACAAGTGTGGCAATTAAATAAAATTTACATGAAAAAAAAAAATCTCAAGCAAACCATGGACGCTTCCAAAGATATGGTGAAAAACATGATCTTGCATTTTGCAGCCGTGATCACTGTTTTTGGACCAACCTCTATGCTTCATATAAAACTTTAAGGGTTAAGGTTAAGTTTAAGGGTTAATAATAAAAAAGAATGAAAAACAAAGTTTAGTGCCTTATAGACGGCAAACCATTTAAATCTATAAAGAAATTGCACTGCTCTAGTACAGAATTCTCACAATCCCTACCAAAATGTCATATAGCTGCTATTTCATGCTTTTTTTCGATCATCAATATATTGGTAAGGTGGCTTTCGCACAGATTGTTGAAAATTAAAATACTTATTAAAATAAGCATATCTGCACTGAGAGCGTAAAAATTGGTGGCGCCATCTAATGTTGCACATAAGTACTACATTAGATGTTGGCAGACCTGTAATCTGATAAGGATTATCTATATCTAGATACACAGGCGGGCAAAAAATTTATCTCGAAGCCAGCACCTAGTACCGACACGGTAAATCAAATTATAAATGAAAAATAAAGTTTAGTGCTTACAGACGGCAAAGTATTAAAATCTATAAAGAAATTCCACTGCTCTACTAAAGAATTTTCACAATCAATCAGAAAATCCCTACCAAAATGTCATATAGCTGCTATTTCACGCTTTTTTGCGATCATCAGTGAGCATATCGTCGGCTTACAAGTAAAAGGCACTAAGTCACTTTTTTGCGAAAATGGGATTTTTATGGCACTGTAATTAATTTTTGATGATCTATGTACAGGTAAACTGAACTAACTTCTAGGTGGACTGCCAAGAGAGTTACCCACTATACAAAACGCACCAGTCACTTAGTGCAATTAGTGCGTTTTACTTGTAGATTATTTCAAATGTTTCTGCACTAAGCGACTTAGTGTTTGTTTGGCGAAACGTGTATTTTTGTAACAATTATTACAAAAATTAAAAAACAACAGTGAAAGTTAAATTTGTCAATATCTCAAAACCATGTTTTTGGACTTAGTGCTCTTTACTTGTAAGCCGACGATATATTGGTATGGTGGCTTTCTCACAGATTGTTAAAAATTAAAAAAAGCATATCTGTACTGAGAGCATACCAATTTGTACGCTCTCAGTACAGATATGCTTATTTTTAATAAGTATTTTAATTTACAACAATCTGTGCGAAAGGCACCATACCAATATATGCTCACTGATGATCGCAAAAAAGCGTGAAATAGAAGCTATATGACATTTTGGTAGGGATTTTCTGATTGATTGTGAAAATTCTGTACTAGAGCAGTGCAATTTCTTTATAAATAAGGGCATATCCACACGGCTTCGCATCTTATGTTTTATGTTCTTATGCAAGCTTCTGGAGAGGCCTTAAAAATGAATGTTACATTTGGTATATTTGTGTGTGTAGTTAGTTTTAGATATATTTAAATTTGAAAATTGGCAGTTTTTAAAGTGGATCGATTTTTTTGCTCTCAAGACTATATTCAAGTTTTTTTCATAAAACAAAATCAGACATCACATTGGGGTATATTGGTCTGGAAAGTTAAGCAGTGGGTTTTTAACAAAATTTTTACTGGAGTTTCTCGGCGAATATAGGCTTCTTGGTAATCTGGAATAGGTATAATTTTCTTCTAGTTCTTTAAGATGGCTCCCATGACTTACCTCGGTTTTGTAAGCTCCCGATGGCAAAGCAGCTTGACTCTTACAGTAGTCATTCCCAAACCTAATAAAAAAAATAAAAAAACAAGCTGAAACAAGTATCCTTTCCAGTTGGGAAAAGGTTTTAATACACGCTTATAAGTATTCATGATAACTATAGGGCCAAATCGCCAAAAAATGGGCAAAATATCAAAAATTTATATATTTGGGTAAAATTTATTTTTACAAAATGGCGGACCAATATGGTTGACCTTTTTGTCAAAATATTGGTATAATTAAAAAAAATTGCATGGGGAGTGCTGATGATGAATCTTTGCTTAAAATTTATTTTAACAAAAAGGCGGATCAAATTTGGCTGACTCTTTTGTCAAAATATTGGTTTAATTAAAAAAAAAAATAGTATGGAGGGTTTTGTAAGGACGATAATTATGAATATTTTATTAACATTTATTTTGACAAAATGGCGGTTCCAATATGGATGACACTTTTATCAAAATATTGTTATAACTAAAAAAATATTATTGTTTTTTTTTTGAGAGCGCTGATTACGAATCTTTGCTTAAAATTAATTTTTACAAAATAGCGGATTCAATATGGCTAATTTTTAGTATTGGTATAATTTAACAAAAATTAGTATAGGGGAGTTTTTAAAGGCGCTAATTACAAATATTTAGTTAAAATTAAGGTTTAGAAAATGGCGTGTTCTTTTTTTTAATATTGTTGCAATTTATCAAAAATTGGTATGGGTATTGGTAAGCCCCAACTACACCAAGTTCAAATATTAAATAGCAACCTCGTTACTTTTATATTAAAGCTTTAAAGCTCTTGAATATTAAATATACTTTATGTTGATACCAAACAAATATAAAATCGCTTTACACCTTCCTACCTATATTTAATTTTAATAAAAATATCATCAACTAACCACACGATGGGTTTGAATACAACTTAAATGCGAAAATCGAGAACACTAAATTTTTCTCTTAAATAATATTCCCCGCATCCGTACGATTAATTTGACACCAAGAAGAGCAAAATCCGTCAAGCGCTTTTTCAGAAAACTTTAATTTTGTGCAAAAACCGGCAAAAAGCCAAGGTTTTATAGTAGATTTTTTTTTGTTTCGCTTAAATAGTTGCTATTTTTTTAAAATATTCCTTTTGTGGTAATTTAAAATTTTATAGTTTATTTAAAAAATTATTGACGAGTGCTTGAAAATGTCTTATGAAACGATTTTTTACACTATTTTTTCTTCTGAAGACCAAAAACAATACCAATCAAAAATTTTCATTTCTATTCGTCTTTTTGGAACGTGAAAAAATGCATTAAAAAATAAATGTCATAATAAAACTCATTTCGACACATTTGGGTGTCATATAGCAAATTTTATAAAACGGGATCAGAGAAGATATTATTTAATTTATCTTATCATGCAGGAGAATGGATCAATCTAGAATGCTTTTTCTAAGAAAAATATTTCGTTGCCAAGTAACAAGCTATGCGTTATTTTCTCTGGCCCCAAAATAGAGATCTGCATCATTTTATTCACTCTAATAGACCTTGTTTTAATTTTTAAAGTTTTTATACTTTTTTAAATACTTTAAAGCCATAGCCTAATTACAAAATATTTATATTAACACTGACATGTGATTTAAATCAATAACATCTATAAATGTCTACGCCTATGTTATGGCATTTAACTATAACCTTAGATTATGTATCTGATAGATTAATAATAAATTTAGACAGATTTATTACTAAATATTAGTTTGGCAGCATTGGACAAAACCATTTTCTTTTATTATTTAACAATACTTGTACTTGGCTGCCATTTTAATCTTAAAATTAGACCGTGTCTCAACCCTTTGTGTGAAGTTTAATGTCATTATATATAGGGTTCCTATTCCGCACTACTGGGCCATCTAGTTGACTTAGATATGGCCCACTAGGGTCCGGCAACGCTGGTACGTCAAAATGAAGAAGAATATAACTAATATAAAATTGATTTATGTCATTTTGACTTTTATCATAAAAAATATATATTTTTTTAAATTATTTTCAAAAATGTTTGGAAATGCGCTGTAAAAAGACGTAAGAGCAATTATAAAAGTAACAGTGATACAATTTATATGAAAACAAGAAAAAACTTTAAAGAAAATGTTTAAATTTAAAAGAATGGGTAATTTCTAAATCATCGGTAGTCTGTTAGAAACATTCTAGGACTTCGGACATTGAAGGAAATTTAAGAAAAAGAATAAAAACGCGACATCTCCGAGTATATAACATGACGGAGAAGAAAAATTTAATGTAAACAGAATCGCATACTTTTCATAATTTTATTTATTTATTTATTTATACTCTTTAGGGACCCAATTAATTAAATTCTGTTCCACATATTACGTATTACATTTATGTTTTTGTGGGTAACCTCAAATTCGGATTTACCGACCCCAAAAACGTAAACAAATGTTTGTCTCGTCTAGGGAAACAGGCCTTTTTTGTGTGCATGTGTTGTTATTGTAAAATTTATAGCCATTTAGTTCTTATTTCCCACTGTGTGGTATAGAGAAGGTACTTACTTTGTAACTTGTTTTATTATAGTTCTTGGTAGTGAACCATATTTTTCCGTATACTCTGTATCTTTTTCTGTGTTGCTGTACACTGACAAAATTGAGGAATCTTCGATATCTAAAAATAAGAAATTCGTCTATCAGATTAAATTTAATTTTTTAAAAATATTTCTAGAAAGAAACATGGAATAGTAATAAGTTTTTTTTTATTAACCAGTGATATTGCCAGGGTTCCTAAAAACAAATAGTAGTTTTCGTAAAGAGTAAGCGACTTTAGTCCTTAGTGCACGAGAATTAAGTTTTTTTGACGACGCAAAGCGAAGCCAAAAAATCATTCGAGTGCACTAAGGACTCGTCGCAAACGGGTTGCGAACAACTTTTTTCGTTCGATCTACAGTCTAGACTCTTTAAAAATGTATATTTTAAAGAATTACCGGTGTTTAGTTTTGACATTTCAAAATTTTATAAACGTCAAATGATTTTTGTCAAAACGAAAGATAGGTATAATCGTTTGGATAAATTAGTGTGCATAGTTGTCATTTCATTCAAATATGAACTATGTACTCGTGCGATAGAAAAATATCGTAAATCGTAAAAAAATACCGGGTGTCCCAACTCTATTTACCCAACGATTTTTTCGAAAACTTAAAGAGAAAATCAAATTCTGCGAAAACCATCTTAAATAGGACAACTTAAACTATCTTTTAGCATATATTTGATACTTTCAGCTCTTAAAATGTGGACAGGGGGGCATCGGGGGACATTTTTTTAATTTTTTTTTTGGGTTTAAATAGGGTTGAAAATGGGTATTTTTGTCAAAATTACTCTAAAAAAATCAAACAATGTTTTAAAAGTTACTAATTTCATGATGAAAAAAAGTAAATTATACTTTTAAACTAATTTTAATTGACATAAATAAAAATTTACAAAAAAAAAAACTTAAAAAATCGCATTTTTAGTACAAAAAATTAAAGAATCAAAACCTTAAAAAAATTGTTTAAAAAATAAAAAAATATACAGTCCAATAGAGAATTTTATTTGCTTTAAAATGATGTGTCACACGACCCCCTTTTCCATTAAAAAAACTCCCCCCCATGCCCCCCTGCCCATATTTTAAGAGCTGAAAGTATCAAATATATGCTAAAAGATAGTTTAAGTTGTTTAATTTAAGATAGTTTTCGCAGAACTTGATTATCTCTTTTAGTTTTCGAGAAAATCGCTGGGTAAATAGAGTTGGGACGTCGACGTCGTACGAAAACATTTTTTCACAATAAATGTTTAATAATTTTTTTTTTAATACTTTTTATTCGCTTATGACATTTTTAGTTTAGTTTAAGTAACTTCTAACTTAAATTAAGTTAGAAGTGACACTTTTGTTAGAAATTTATCTTTACTTTGGCGGGTTTTGGCTTTAGGAAAATTAAAATACAAAATTAAAGTAGGGGAGGGAGGGGCTCATGTGGACAGTGGGTGCATGTGGACAGTTTAATTTCCGCGGTTATTTCAAGGTTTATACGTTTGAAATAAATATCATAGATGTCATTTTTAATGCGTATATACCTCCAGTGTTAATTCTTGTTAGTTGAGATTTGTATTTTCAATAATTTATTGTTGTTTACTACGTACTAAAGTATATTTTTCGAACTTTGGAATTTGAATTATCCAATTAAGTAGAATGTAAATCTTAACAAATTATATAATATATTTTAATGTACACGAACGTGTTGTGATGTGTTATCCTTTATTTTGCTATAAAATGTATATTTTTAGTTTAATGGGCCACTTAACCTAAAAATGTAACATGAGGCACATGTGGAAAGCATCCTTTTTTATGGACATTTCCATTTCTCACTACTAGCGACAAAAGTATTATTAGGAAGAGATGTAACTTTAAAGATATCCGAACCATTGAAGTTAAAAGGGACAGCTAGATCTTCTGCAATGATTGAATTTTCTATCTGCTTAAAAAAGTATAACTACAACTTTATATAAGTTATATTATAACAACTTACATACACTAATAAGTTTCTATAAGTATAGTTTAGATTCAGATAATAGTTTATAAACGTATAAAGAACTTTCACTTTCGGGTTTAGACCGTGTTAATGGATTTTCACTTTCCGACGTTTCGTCTCTTACTACTAGAGACGAAACGTCGGAAAGTGAAAATCCATTAACACGGTCTAAACCCGAAAGTGAAAGTTCTTTATATCTTAATGGCCGTGAAAGCTTAAAATCTAAAATAAGTTTATAAACGTTTTGTGTTCGTTCCAACTGTGACTATTATTTGTATAAATAATACCCTTTGATGTGTCCACATGCACACACACTTGGGGAAGTTGTGGACGAATGTTCCTTTTTTTTGAATGCTCTTAATAAATATTTTGGAATATTTTTTTATGTCTGGTTTTTATTATATATTATATTAACCCTTTGTTTCGTATAAAATTTATCTCACTTATTTTTTTTATGGAACTTTTATTGCGTTTCGAAAAAAAATTGTATAAATCCGCCCCCCTCTCCCCTACCCACGAACCTACTTTTAATTTAAAATTTTTACATTCAAAAACTTTACATAGTGGGTTTTTGGTAAGTTTAGGTTTGACAAAAATGACAAAGAAAACCACACTGTGATCGTGATTCAGGCTTGTTTGGACATTACAAAACCACTTTTTTAAAATCGAGTTAGCTCGTTTTTGAACTTTTTTTCGAAAATGAACATAGCAGGAATATGAAAAATTGAGCGTTTAAAAATGTTACTCTGTTTTTTATTTTTACTATTTTTTTTATTTACGACACCATCAATATTATTCTAATAGTTTTAAAATTCTTTTTTTAATGTCGTCTTTTATGCAATAATCGAGCAAATTCAAAAAAAAAAACTTAATTACACAAATACATAATAAAATAGGTATACCTATAGAAAATACATTTTTTATAGCAGAGGTGTATTAGGTATATCCCGAGATACTTAGAATCTTGAGATATAAGAATCCGAGGCTGCAAAAGTATTTTTTACCTTGGTATATTGTTTTTTTTACTAAAATAAACTATAAACTAAAAGACTTTAAAAGAATGCTATTTTATAAAATCTCACAAAAATCAAGTATCCTTGATTAATGACATCCCAAATTGCTATAGAAACGGAATAATTAAAATAACGTCACGTATTTAGAATAAAAAACAAATACATTTTTTATGTATTAAATAGATTATTAAATGATAAATAAATGATAAATTTTATACAAAATGCCATCAAGTCATGATGATAATAGAAAGAAGGTGTGCGCTCCTTGTGGTCGAAAAATTATATTCGGTAAGGATAAACCAAAATACCATTTAATAACAAAACAGCTTGAGGATTTACTTAAAACAACTTATCCAGAATTTAATAGAGAAAATCCCAAATATCCCATAGCAGTTTGTACAACGTGTCGTTTGTCACTTACGAATAACCAGCGTATTTTAGCATGCATGCCCAATTATCAGGATATTGTGTTACAAAAACAAACAAGATCAACGGAAAATGAATGTTGTTGTTTTATATGTTTAAAGGCAAGAGAAACGTTTTATAAAAAACAAGATAAGGGTAGGGACCATGTTCTAAAAGAAGTTAAAATAAATAATAAAGAAGTGCCGCATGCGTCTGAAAAAAATATTCCTCGTTGTAATATTTGTTTTTCAGAAATAAGTAAAGATAAAAATCACGTTTGTAGTAGTACCTTAGCGACAAAAAATGTAAAGCTTATAGTAGATACTTTATCTGAAAAGCAAAAAGAACAAATTGTTTCATCTGTACTTCGAGATAAACTAAATACTGAAAATAAATATGAAGAATTGGAGTTGGCAACAAAAGGAAAAAAGATTAAAGTCGCAGTTCATCAAAAAGACTCAAGAAAAATATTTTTCCCTGCTAAGAATCTTCTTGAATACCAAAAACAACAGGGTTCCTCAGCAAATCAAATGAAAAAAATGGCAAGATTTTTAAGGAATTTTGCTGGTTATTCTGTACCATCTCAATTTAAACAAATATTATCTACGCAACAAAATAAACTAGATTATTTGTACAAAGATGGAGAATTTCTATTTGATGTAGAAGGTAAAGAAGAAAAAGAACTCAGACCTGTAGTGTGGGCCGATTCTGAGGAACTATTAAAAGTTATATTAAAAGCAAGAGACCAAAATGGAAACGATGTAAATACAAAGGTTATGGCCGATGGCGGACAGGGCTTTGTTAAGATCTCTTTGAATGTTTTTCTAAAAACAGCTTCGGAGAATGAAAATTCTGACGATCCTCCCCAAAAAAAAAGTCGATATTCGGATACTGGTGGTGTATATGGAAACGCCAAGTTAACTAGCGTGCAAAAAACTATTTTGTTGTGTATCGTTCCTCAAGTTAAGGAGTCTTATCAAAACCTTAAGCTTTTGTTTGAGCTAACTAATATAAACAGCATTTCCTTTTATTTTTTAGCTGATTTTAAAATAATTTTAACCGCTAATGGAATGCAAACGGCAAGCGCTACTTATCCCAACCCTTATTGTTTTCAAACTTTAAACAGCTTAAAAGGAATCGAGGTTTATGGGGATGAGGAGCAAGTAACATATATTGAAGGTATTGGAAAAACATCAAAAAACAGTTGTTTGAAGTTAAGAACATACGGGGATTTAGAGGAAGGATATAAAAGATATGGTTTATGTGGTTATAACAAAAAAATGCAAAAGAATGCCAAAGCACAATTCATACTTCTTTATTTAAAGAGGATAAAATTATACGGTGTTAGAAAAATGCTGTATTCCAGAACTTCATGTTCTACAGGGTTATGTAAATCATATTTTCTGGAATGGCTTAGTGCCACTTGTAGGTCGCGAAAAAGCATTAATGTGGCCGCAAAAACTTAATCTTATTTCCAAAAACTACCAGGGTGAGGTGTTTGAAGGAAACGCCTGTCGAAAACTTTTAAAAAACGCAGATAAACTATTAGATCCGGATATTTTTCAAAATTCTAATCCTCTAACTTTAGTTCCACTGGTATCAGCATTTAAAGCTATGGACGTTGTTGTAGAAGATTGCTTCTCTTCTGGCAGTATTGGTCAAAATTTTGAGTTACATTTAAACCACTTAAGAAAATGTTTTTATGCGACAGGTGTTTTCGAAACAATTAAAATTCATAATATTTTACTTCATTTACAGCATCAATTTAGCTTTTTGAAAAATGAAGGGTTGGGTTTTTGGTCGGAACAAGCAGGGGAAACATTACATAGGGAATTTAAAAAATATTGGGGGAAATATAAAATTAATTTACTTTCAAATTCCAATTATAAAAAATATTTAAGAAAAGCGGTTGTGGATTTCTCTTCAACACACCTTTAACTTGTATTTATTTTTAAGTTAAAATTTAATTATTTAGAGTTATGTTTTTTTTTACAGTTAGAGTTTAATCATTATTTATTATTATAATAGGTAATAAAAAAATAAATATTAGTAAAATGTACAAAATAATAAAAATTACTTTAAAAATTATAAATGTGTTGTCAAAAACTCTAATAATAAGAACTCTTAACCGCTAGCGGTCAATAAAAAATGTCGGTAATTTGTGCACCAAAACCGGGCTTTTCGTATAATATCTGGATTTTTCACCGGTCACGACCGGAATTTCGAATTTAGCACCTGGTAACCCTAGCCGTGTACGCATAGGTTACACAAAATTACTTTATAAAAATTTTGTATTTGCTCGGTTATTGCACAAAAGAGGACTTTAAAAGAAAAATTTTAAAACTATTGGAATGATTTTGGTGGTGTCCTAAATCAAAAAAAATTGTAAAAATAAGAAACAAAGTAACATTTTTAAACACTCAATTTTTTATACTCTTGCTATGTTGATTTTCGAAAAAAAAGTGCAAAAACGAGCTAACTCGATTTTAAAAAAAGTGGTTTTGTAATGCCCAAATAATCATGAATCACGATCAGAGTGTGGTTTTCTTTGTCATTTTTGTCAAACCTAAACTTTCCAAAAACCCACTGTGTTTAAGGGATCATTCTGGTTTATAATTTTCAAAAAAATCGATTTTGTTTTTTTTTAACTTTTTTCGAAAGTATATGTAGACTTTCGCATAATTTTTCATTAAAAAAAAAAAACTTTTAACAAGTTTTTCTCAAAAGTATATGTAGACAAAATTTTTCATTAAGAAAAAACTTTAAACGCGTTTTCTTTTCAAAACAACGTTTTTTCGGTCGGCGGCGGTGATTTCTCCGGAACCACTGGACCGATCTTTATGAAATTCTAACCACATATTCTACACATGAATAGATTCAGTGCAATCTATAACCGCTAGGTTATAGATTAAAATTTTAATTTTTACTATTTTTTTTGCCAAAAACAGTGAAAAAACTCATTTTTTGTTTTTGTTTTTTTTTAATCTTCGCCATTTTATTATTTATCAATAAATATTAATATCCATAGAATGCGCGAGAGCCACAGGTATACTCAATCTAAATACTTTTATTTTTTTCGTTTTAGATGAGCCATTTTCTACTATATCTTGCTGACCTATTAATAATGGAAAGTTAAAAAATATTTAAAGTTAAAATAAGGTTAGAAAAAAGTTAGAATTTGGACAGGTAACTAAGGTATTTTATAACGTTTTTGTCAGACGTTAGTTTTTAACGTTAGCTTTATTATTAGGGTTATTTAGAAATAGGGCCATTAATTTTAAGGGGTGATTCTACAAAGAAAAATATGAAAAAAGTTCCTTTAAACATGTTCAAAAAATGCTTTGCTTTCCTTTGAAAGTGGCTAAAAAATTCGGTTTTTATTTAATAACTCAGGAACACTCTTAGATATAACAACGAGGTTTTGCACGTGAACTAATCTTAATAATATCTTCGTATGTTATTTTCATGTACTTATTTTAACCACTTCAGTCCCAGGTCTGGCCAAAAGAAAAATATATTTATAACTTAGTTTTTTTCGTCATATTTTAGAACTTTATCAAACATATTTTTTTCCAAAATAAATATTAAAAAAATAACAGTAGCGTAGAAATTTTGTAGATTTTAAGGTACTGCAATAATTTTAATATGTTTTCAATATTTCCTTGAAAGTTGGTAAATAGGAGTTTTTAATGTCGCTAAATCTGAATCTGATATTAAAAAAATCTAACTCTATCCCTAAGGGAGGGGAAAATAGTTTTTTTACAATATTTTCATAAAAATTGGCATATAGGGATTTTTGAGGTCGCTGAAACTAAATCCCCCGAGGCGGGGGGTAGTTAATTTTAACTGTTTACATTGTTTTCGTAAAAATTGGTATATGACTCATTCTAAGAACGTTGGCCACGTTATTTTTTTCTAATTTTTGGAAAGTCAGAGTTTATCAAACTTATACAGGGTTATTCACGGAAGTGGTCTATTAAAAGTTTATCGAGAACAAATAATTTTAAAAATCTGATTGTTTGCACTTTGAGGTTTTTGAATATGGCCAATCGATTAAAAATATTTTCATGCCACTTCCGGTTGTACCGGAAATGACACCCCTTTGATTTTTGAAATAGAACATCCTATATATTTTTTAATTTTTAAAATTCACAACTAATTTTCTTTATTTTTATGTGTAATACTTTATATCTTTCTCTGGTAGTTTTTGAGTTATTCAAGTTTTTAGCGAAAAATTAGCAAATTCAAGCATCCAAGAGAAAATTATTTCTCCTTGATTTTTTAAATTGGAGAAAAGTTGTTTTGTAGTGTACTCAATCATACTTAACCGAATTATACTAAGCTGAAACAGATTACAAAATTTATACAGGGTGTCTCAGAAAGCAGGTCAAATCTAACAAATTTAAAATAGCCATAACTCTTTTTTTTAATGGCACCCTATATATTTTTTTATTTACTTAAATAACGAATTAAATTTGCTTTAAAATGAATACAGACACCCTATACCTAACATTAACCGTTTTTGAGTTATTTGCAAATTATTGTGAAAAAGCCGTATTTCTGTTAAAATTTGTTATACTTGTTAATCAAGTAGGTCAGTAAAATGAATCGATTTTTATTTAGTTATTTACCTTAAGGTCCATTAATATTAACCTTAAAAGTAAAGTCCCTTTTGACGTTAGCTAAAATATTTTTGAAAATCATCAGGTTTTAAAGCCTGTACTTTTTTCTTTTTGTAATCGTGCATCTTGTGGTTTTTTAAGATTCTTTGGATGCTTGAATAGGATAAAGTCGTAACTAGCTACAGGAATCTAGCCATGTGGATAAGCATAAAAGTAACCCAAAACATTGCCTTAATTATCTTCGTTGCTTCTAGTTGGCTTTGTTAGAGATTTCACTGCGTTTTCTTTTCCAAGTTGGGAACAATTTCTGTGAATTCTTCTAAATTTTTTGGCAGTCTTTATTAATCCAGATATTTTGTATTAAATTTACTGCAGGTTCTACTAATTATTTAATGATTTTCACTAAAAATAGCAAATAAATCCAAAATACTACACTAATTTATCACGATGACATTTAAGTTAAAGAAATAAAAACAAATTGTCATTTAGCGGCTTAATTGATTAAATACAACTTTAAAAAATTACAGAAATACACATTTTTTCACAATAATTTGCAAATAACTCGAAAACGGTTAATGTTAGATATAGGGTATCCTTTATTCATTTTAAAGAAAATTTAATTCACATAGAGTTAAGGTATGGGACGGTTTATCGAAAACAATATCTTTTCACAAAAAATTTAAAAAGTACGGAACACTTTGGATGGTAGGTATGTTGAGTGGTAAAGAATGTATGAAGCAAAAGATTTGAAGGGGATAGGGAAATCTCAACACCAGTGTAGTAGTATGGATAGGAGTGGTTTCGGTGATCATCGCGTCTGCAGTCTGCATGGTCAGTGTGAATTTACGTACGGTGGATTGTACTTCTTGAAGCTGCTGATTTTTTTACGCTAACATGGATCTTGACTGTTCCTATTTTTCTCATATTCTTGGATTAATAATTATAATTAGTAGGTTGGTTTTATTATTATTATTCCTTAATAATAAACCGTACCTACCGAGTTTCAGAAAAAAATAATTTTCTTACAATAAAAGTATTAAATTGTTCTTTGTCCTAAAGTTTATATTATGATTTTTCGTTTGGACTTTTTTAAAAGTATTAAATTGTTCTTTGTCCTAAAGTTTATATTATGATTTTTCGGTTCATTATGCACAAAAATGAAAAGAAAATACCTTCTTTTGGTTTAAAGTTTGCTTTTGTGATAGTTGTGGTAATAATACTCATTTTCGAATTTTTTTATGAATTTCAATTAGTTTAAATACATTCAAAAATACCGCAAGATCTGAGTGGGGTTCTTACGTTCACGCAGTGCCTCCAGATGGCACTCAAGTGATTAACAACGATCAGGTGTTTTGTACATGTCGAGAAAACGTTAAAATGGCATCGCGAAAGTGTAAATATGATGCTGATGCATTTTGCTACGTATGTGGTCAATTTATTAAAGTTCGAGACATTAAATATGAACTAAAAACATCTCACGTTCTCTGTAAAGCCTACGAAGCATATTTTGACTGTCCTGTTCGGAATTAAGACAAGCCATGGGCTCCAAATGTTGCTCGTAGTTATTGTAAAAGATGTTTGGAAGGTAAGCAATTTTTAATTAAGCAGTAAATCTAATGTAATGGACATATTAACGTTAACAAGTATTGGCCAATGAAAACATGATGGGATACTATATCTGGGGTTTATTGAGAGAAAGTACTTATGAACATAAAAGAAAGAGTAAGAGTGTATACTTTTAAAGTATTTTCTACTTTTTTGTAAGTTATGTTGATAGTAAAACTTAATAAAAATGATAAACAAATTTATTTCGATGGTTCTATCTTCCAATAAAAAATAATACCACAGATTTTGAAAAATATCGTTCAATCAGTCTTCTAAATACAAAAGCAACCTCTTTTATGCCATATAATTTTTTTTTCGTGTAATTACGACCTAAACTATCGAAATTTTATACTTTAGAGTCAAAGTCAAATTTTGTGTTGACCCGTGTTATCGATACTCAAATGATAAGAAATTAAAATAAAGCAAAACAAACCGTTTGGACTTTTTTAATTTGAACAGGCCCAATGAGGGGCACTGGCGTTGAGATTCCCCTATCCCCTTCAAATCTTTTACTTGGTTCATACTTGGACACTGAACTTAAATACCATGTAAAGTGTTCCGTACTTTTTACGCGCACTGTATAGGGGTTTTTGAGGATACTGAAATTGAATCTGATAATATAAATTTTCTACTTCCACCCCCGCGAGAGTGAGAGGGTAAATATTTTTAAATGTTTTCAATATTTTCGTCAAAATTGGTATAAGGGGGTTTTTAAGGTCGACAGATCTAAATCTGACAATAACATTTTTCTAACTGGGGTGGGGAGATTACTAATCACTGATTACTTTTAAATGTTTACAATATTTTCGTGAAAATTTGTATATAGGAGTTTTTGCGGTTGCTGAATCTGATAATAACATTTTTCTAACTCCGTCCCCGCGCCGGTAAGGGGTCAATATTTTTAAATGTTTTCAATATTTTTGTGAACATTGGTATATAGGGATTTTTGAGGTTGCTGAATCTTCGAATATTTTTTTTTAAATTCATCCCCTTTAGAGCCGCGGTCCCCCGGCGCCGGGGGGTGATTTTCGTGCAAATTTGTATACCGGGGTTTATGAGGTTGATGAAGCTGAACCTTAGAATAAAAATTGCATAACTTCACCCCCGCTTGAAAGGGGGCAATATTATTTAAATATTTACAATATTTTTTACTTTTTTATGAAAAATGGAATACTAGGATTTTCGAGGTCGCTGAAACTGACTCTAATATTGAAAAATCCATATTTACGCCCATGGGGAGTTTAACGGGAAAGGTTTTTTTACTGGGTAATGTATTTATAAATATAATATATTATCAGATTCACTTTCAGCAACCTCAAAAACCCCAATTTACTAATTTTCACAAAAATTACCCCCGCCTCTTAGGGTGTGGAGTTTAAAAAAAGATTCAGTTTTAGGGACCTTAAAAGCCTCAATATACGAATTTTTAAGAGAATTACCCCCCGCCCCTTAGAGCGTGAAGTTAGAATTTTTTTATTCTAAGATTCAGTTTAAGCGACCTTAAAAACCCCTATATAGAAAATTTTAACGAAAATAATATAAATGTGAAGAATGATGCATATTCTGAACAAGTGGATGTTTGTCACCCAAGCTGCGACAGCGGCCAGGGGGGTGGTCTAAGAGTGAGGAATAGCCATTCTACACGTGTTCCAGACTATACTTTTTCTACGAATGAAGTTTTATCCATTCATATTTTTATATGAATTATATAATAACCTAAAGTTCTAATAAAAAACAATAATTTACATTTAATAATTTAATTTTCATCTAATAATTTAATACTTTATAGTAAATTTCGTAAAATATTGTTGATTTAGCTAAAAATAAAACCCTTACGGCATATGAAACCTATTACGGAATGCGCTATATACCGTAAGAGTTTTCTGTGCGATTTGACTAACATTTTAAGAGTGTCGTAGAAAAAAATAATTAGCCCGCCCTCCAGGGGTAAAGTTAGAATTTTTTATTATCAGATTCAGTTTTAGCTACCTCAAAAAACCCTATACCAATTTTTACGAAATTATTGTAAACGTTTAAAAATAATTACCCCCTCCCCCAACTCCTGGGGGTGTAATTAGTAAAATTTTATTATTAGGTTTAGTAGACTTTAAGACCCCTATACCAGTATTGACAAAAATATTGAAGACATTTAAATTAATTTACCCCCTCACCCCTGCGGGGATGAAGCTATCATACAATTTTTTTTTTAAATCTCTGTACCAATTTTTAAGAAAATATTGTAAACATTTAAAAATAATCACTCACCACCCCCATAACCCCCATAATTAGAAAAATGTTATTATCAGATTTAGTTTAGTCGACTTTAAAAACCCATATATACCAATTTTGAAGAAAATATTGAAAACATTTAAATTATTTTACTTCCTTACCCACGTGGGGGTGCAGTTAAAATTTGTTTATTATCGGATTTAATTTCAGCAACCTCAAAAAGTCCTATAAAAATTTTCACGAAAATATTGTAAACATGAAAAATAGTAGGCTCTCCCTAAAGTTGGCCAAAAGTCCCCTATAGAATTAAGAATAATAAATACATTCTACAATAGTGATGCTGTTGTGAGTACTTTAACTTAAAAGTTAATATTTTTTTTTTATAAAAATAAATTTTTAATGGTCTTTTAGTAAGTGAAAAGCATTCTATTTAAAGGGCTTTTTGTACACCTACAAATCTATATAAGCTTAATACTCACCTAAAACCTGCAAAAGTTAAATATAATAATAATAACATATATAAATTTCGTATTTCATATCAAAATTAAATAAATTTTAGTGTATTGTCACCCTTTGAATTCAAGATTCCCCGAGATTCCCCAGCCAATCAGACTTTTTTTTATATAAACCTGTAGAAAATTAATTGTATACAACATTTTCCAAATTTTTAGACTTCAAAAAGTTATTAAATAAAAGGTCCATAGACAAGGCAAGACGTCCAAAGCCGTTGCGGAAAAGTGTGATAAATGTGCCTTGCGCATCTGCGATAAACTTGCACAGGCGCACTATTATTGTTGTTTTTGACAAGTATTTTTTAACCTTAGTTTTATTTGTCAAATAAAAAACTGTAAAAAATGCAACAAAAAACAATAAATATCTACACAGAAACGTCGAAATAGTTTTTTTTTAAATTATTTTACTGGGGGATTTTCGGAGAAACGACAAATCGATACCCCCAAGCAACAAAGCCGTAACTCATATATTGTCATTTTTCACGACATCTAAATTTCTAAAATATTTTTTTTGTATTTAAGGGTGGGCTAATGATTGAAGTAGAAAAGGTAACCACGTCATACATCATTTAAAAGCTTATAAAATTCTATATTTAAATGTATAAGTATTTATTTTCTATTTATTATTTGTTTCTGATAATATTCAAGTTTAGAATATCCTACTTTAGTGTTTTTAGGTAAACTTTTGGTTAAAATAGCCTGTGGAAAATCTGAGTATTACCACCATGTGTATCTTTTTTCAAGGCGTTTACCTATGAGTATAACTCAAATTGGGTCTAACTTGAGTTACATCCTTATTGGATGGGAGTGTCGAAATGAATACTGGGGCGACGAATTGTTTTACGGCCGACAGTATTTCACGGCTGACAGAGATGCGTACTGCGCAAGGTCAGATAAATTGCGTTACGTCATTTCACTGCCCCGTTCTGTCACAAAATAATCTTGGACTGGACTGGACTTTTAGTCCTCTTTTCTTCTCTATGACTCTATACCGGTAGTAGATATAGTGCTCGTGATCGTCAGATGCATCGTGATGTCAGCTTGGTAATTCACGAGTACGTTTTGATGCGAGGCATATATTTTTGCTTTCCCATTTTCAAAATTTCGGAAAGCCTTGTATTCGTGCAAAAATAAAAAAAAAATTGTATTTTTGCGTGTAAGGTTGCTGAAATTTAATCTGATAATAAAATTTTTCTAACTTCACCCCTGCAGGGGCGAGGGGTTAAATATTTTTAAATATTTTCAATATTTTCGTCAAAATTGATATATAGGGGTTTTTGGTGTCGACGAATATGAGTCTGATAATAATTTTTTTCTAATTTCGTGAAAACTGGTATAAATGTCACTAATCTAATGTTATGTTAAGTTAAATTTATTTTTCTACCAGGGTTAGGAACAGACTGAAACCGAAAAAAAAACACAAAATAATAAATTTCACGTTTTAAACTTAAAATTAGGTATGCACTTACTGTCATCATCTAGATTAATGTCCGTTTTTGGGTTTTTGGCCTCGATAAGAATATTTTTTTCCTCAAAATTAGAGTTATCCATTTCATCAAAATCTCTTGCGTCTCTTACACCGGAGTCTACAGATAGCTCGCCATCCGAACCACATATTGACATGCTTTCTAGATCATTTTTGCCTCCGATAATTGTCTTTGATTTTACGAGAATTTTTTTGATTGGTGAAACAGACTCATTGTCACCAAATTCTGAGGCGACATCTGATAGGTCGGACGTGTCATCAACTTCTTTATCGCCTGAAAAAAAAATGGAAATTAAGGTAGGTTAGAGGCAAGAACTACTGGCGCTCTTGTCCCGCTTTAATAATATATAAAACTGCAATTTTATGAATTTTCCTGCATCAACCATTTCTTAGTAATATAGACCTTTTTCTATAAAACTCGCTGCCGTTTTGTTTTGAACATTTATGTTGGCAAGATCGAGTAAGATTTAAAACTACTAAAAAGCGGTACTGGCGTACTTTTTATTTGAATTGTCACCTAAATTAATTAGGGTCACTCGATCAGTTTGTACTTTGTCTAATGCTTTGGAGGTTAGCCGTTTGGGTTTGTGGTAGTTTTCCCTGACCAAACCAACCAACCACCAAGACACACTAACACACAAACTAGATAAAGAAACACCCGATCGAGTGACCCTAAAATTAATATGTCAAAGTTAAATTGATATATTTAATATTATGCATAGAAAAAGTATAACTATAGAAGTGTGTATTAGCCGGTTTCAGCTCCGCACTCCGCACTGACCTTGACACCAGGGACGCCCGCAGGATTTTTGATAGGGGGGGCAAGCCTATTTGACTTAACAACATTATAATTAAAATGTTTTTGTTAAAAAGGACGAGTCTTTTTTCATGTGAATGGGGAAGGTCCTTTAGTATGAAACAAACCAATTTTTAATGATATTATCCACCTCTATTTTTTGTTTTATTTTGGACTTTTCAACTATTAGGTATTCTTTGCTTTGTTCATAATAAACTTTCTGATGTACATGCCCCTAATAGGACTATAAGAGTAACAAAGCCCCCCGCACCGTGGCTTACTTATCCCCTAAAGTTACTAATTAAAGAAAAACATATTGTACATACTGCTTACAAGCAAAACAAAACATTGGAAACTGGGAAGCCTATAAAAATATCAGAAATCTGTGTCTCTCTTGTATTCGACGTGAAAAAAAAGCGTATCTGGATTCTTTAAACTCAAATAATGACACTAAAAATCTCTGAAAAAGCTTAAGTAACATGAACGTTAATATTAGGCCTCAGAATGAGATTCCATCCAACCTCTCCGACATTAACAAAATGAATGACTACTTTTTATCTGTTTACGAGACCAATGATCTTTCAAAAAAGCGAATTCAATTTTACAATAGTAAAGTATTTAACAGAAATTACAGTTTTTCCTTTAAGATAGTAGAACCTTTCGTTGTTTTAAATGCTATAAATAGTTTAAAGTCCAATGCAGCTGGAATCGACACCATAACACTAAAAATGCTTAAACTAACATTGCCAGTAACACTTAATTACATTACTCACATAATAAATCTATGTCTTGAAAATGGTTTTTTCCCAGCAGCTTGGAAAAAGGCTTTAGTTGTACCTCTCGCCAAAACTAAAAATCCTACCTCGTATAGCGACCTACGTCCCATAAGTTTATTACCGGTTATATCTAAAGTGTTAGAAAAAATTGTACATAATCAGGTATCTGACTATTTAACTGAATGTAATATTTTGCCTAAAAATCAATCTGGGTTCAGAAAACATCACAGTACTACATCTGCGCTGCTAAACCTTACTGACAATATCCTTAGAGCACTTGACAAGAAGTTGGTTGCCCTTTTATTAGCTATAGATTTCAGCAAAGCATTTGACAAGATAAACATAGATTTGTTATGTGCTAAACTAAGATATTATGGGTTTGATGAGATAGCTATTAGATTTTTTCTCCTTTATTTAAAAAATCGGTCGCAACAAGTTCGTACGAAAGACGGTAGTTCTTTAGAGAAAGACATAGTTTCAGGCATACCTCAGGGGTCTATATTGGGGCCTTTATTGTTCCTGATTTACACGTCAGATTTGCCTTTAGTTCTAAAGTACTTTTTGCTCGAATCTTATGCCGATGATGCAGGTTTACTTTTAATATTTGATCCCAGCGAAATCGACGAAGCTAGAGCTAAAATAAGCATTGATCTTAAGTCTCTATATAAATTTTGTATTGAACATAATCTCTTAATAAATAGCAAAAAATCTACGGCTATGATGTTTTGTCAAGAAAATAAACGGCATTATTTAAAACTCAATATTCCCATAATTATAGGGACAGAGACTATTTCATATTCTTCTGAAATGAAATACCTTGGTATTTTTTTGGACGATAAACTTAGATTTGAGAATCACGTTAAATATATTTTAAAAAGGACTTATATTAAATTAAAAGTATTGTATACAAATAAATGTCTATTAAATCATAATTTGCGCAAAAAATTATGCCAATCACTTATTTTTCCTATTTTTAATTATTGTAACATAGTATATTTTCCTTGTTTAGATTTATCCAATAAAACCAGATTACAAAAAATTCAAAATACATGTGTCCGCTATGTCACCGATACCAGAAAATACGACCATATCTCACCAAAATACACAGAGCTTAAATGGCTACGAATTGATAAGATTGTACAGCTTTATTATAGTACATTTTTGCACAAGCTACTATCTACATCAATGCCTGTTTACTTACGCGAAAAATTAGTTTTTAGAAATGACATACATGATCGCAATCTGCGCGTAATAAAATTACTGACAATGCCTAGATATTCCACAGACTTGTTTAAGAGATCCTATTCCTTTAACTCCGTTTTTATTTATAATAAGATAGTATGTAGTTTCCTTTTCTTATAATAAGTTTAAGCATTCTATTAAGACCTCTTTATTTAATCTATAATTACTACAGGCTCCTTCTTGTCAAACTTATCATCTTTATTTTAATCTATAATTATTATTACCTATTATTAGTTACTTCTTGTTAAATTTATTTGTTTTCTTTTTTTTTTGTTTTTTTATAATTTGTTATAATTTAGGTTGTAGCTTAAATAGGTTAAGTGTAAGAATAGCTTTGGCTAAACTTCGCCTATTTTAGGTTTACATATTATCCAACAACGTTATATTTTACAGAATTATTATTTATTTGAATTATGTATTTGTTTTCAATGGATAAATAAAGACGATTTATTATTATTATTATTATTATTATTATATTTGTTTATTTGACTTAAGTGAATTCAGATACCTGTCCACGCTCATTTATTTCACAATTTCTTTCCAAAGTTAAATAGATTAAAGCAAAACAATTTGCCAAGTAGAATCCATTAGACAATTGGACTTTTAAAACTATAGATTCCGTTAGACTATCGTTCCTATTCTATACCATGCACGTACCGTATAGCAGGGATTATTTTAAGCTTTTTCCCATTGCACAATTCGACAAAGAATGCGGGCATTCACCAAAACTGTAAATAGTTCAAAATAAATTTATCTTCCGTTTTTCGAAATGTTAAATGATACAAATGAAATACGCCGCAGGTAAAATTTTCAAATATAAACATTTGTTGATTTTAAAAAAAAATCTACGAAAATGAACAACTTGGGATAATATAAAATATATTATATTTTTTAAGTTATTTGTTTAATAGAGATTTGACAGTACAAAATGGCCGCATGCAATTTTTTTTGCATTTCAAGATCAAATGCTTTAAAGTCTTGAAAAGCGGCAACTAAGCCGATGATAACTGGTGTTACCTGTGATCCGTTTTTGATACTTTTATTAAGTAAAACTGTGTTTTAACTTACTTTTTGCTAAAGGACCTATTTTTGAACTAGTTCGTATCATATGTGCTCAGTTAGTTTGCTGTTTTGCGAATATAACACGTTTGTTTTGATTTATTATCGTGGTACTGATAAGACACCTCTCTCGTTCGACATCGCGCGGTGTTGCCAGACTTTTCTTTTTTCTTCCGACCTCAGACTTTACGGGGGGACCTAATAAAATTATGCCTGCGAAATTTCTTGTGAATGAGCTCTTGTGTTTTGTGCAACAGAAATACAACACACTAGAAGAACTCTCCCTGCTCACCCTTTGTGACAACACCTTTTCCGAAAAATCCATAGACGAATCTTACGAGCTGCTTTGCAGCACAGGTAGCAGCGTGAAACTTCTATCAAGAAAAGGCGACGGCCGTAAAAAGCGTGTTCTTCAGGATATTATTAAAATACTAAGGGAAACAGACCCCAAAGACGTTCCAACCTTTGCGGCTGTTAACTTAGCTGCTCTACCTCCTATATCCTTTGACTATATAGACGTTTCTGTTTTATTAAAGGATATTACTAGCCTTAAATTCGAAGTATCTACATTAAAACAGGATAAAGATCAATCTAACGTAGTATTAACTGAGGATATAAGCCGTCTTAGAACCGAAATACATAAAATAAAGGAGACGCATAAACGCAGTAGCTCACGCCCTCCCTCTGCGAGCCCAGCTGCCTCTCCCATCTTGAAGTCCAGTGCTGCTCCTCCTCTTCATCTTCAAGCCTCTTCTGCCTTTAAGCCATCTTTACCTAGGAAACATTCGCATGCCATAGACCAGACAGCTACAAACAAAAATACTCCCAGCATAACAATTGGTACTTCTGTCAGCACTACTTTAGAAGCTGCCCAGACGTTTAAATACATTTGTGTATCTCGTCTAAAGTATAACACATCTCCAGAGAAAGTGCAACAGCATTTATCTAATCTCGGACTGCCTGATTGCCTAGTACATCCTATTAAATCTCGCACAGGAGAATTTATGACTTTTAAAATTGGGCTTCCTTCTTCTGCAAAGATTGATATAGCTCTGAGCCCTTCTACTTGGCTACCAGGAGCCACCGCTAAAATTTGGGAATTACGTAGACGCTACAGCCGTAATGACGTCCAATTTGAAAATCACCAGCTTTAACTGCCGCAACTTTACTAAATCACTCACCACTATCCAAACTATATGTAAAAATTCAGATTTCTGTCTACTTCAAGAAACCTTCCTTACCTGGGATGACATGCCTCTATTGGCGAATGCGAATCCTGACTTTTTTTTTCATGGCATAAGTGCCATGGATAGCTCTCAAATTCTTGCTGGTAGGCCTTATGGAGGCGTTGCTATTCTTTGGCACAAGAAGTATAGCCAGTTCGTTAAACCTATTAATTGCGACAACACCAGGCTTGCTGCTGTAACCTTAACCTTAGATAATCGCGTCATTCTGATTGCTACTGTCTATATGCCTATCTACCTTCAAGATAACATACCTGAGTTCTGCCTTATTCTTGGAAGACTGTCAGCTATAATTGAAGAAGTCAACCCTCATGATGTCCTTATACTGGGTGACCTAAATGCGAGACCAACGATTACCAACGAGTTTTATCGTGAACTTCAATCATTCTGCAACCTTGAGAGCCTTTCTGTCCTAGATGTTGCTACCTTGCCTGCTGATACCTTCACGTATGTCAGTGATGCACACTCTACCACCTCCTGGTTGGACCATGCTTTAGTTTCACATGCTGCCGCTTCCTGTGTTGATTCAATAGATGTGAGTCTAAGTAATAATAAATAAACTTTCCCCTTTCGCTGACGCTCAAAATTTCCAACTTACCAGCTACAACTCAATCCGCTGCATACTCGTCCGATCTTCCTAAATGGAGTGACAAATGTGCCCTGGCTGTCAACAACTACAAAATGTGCTTAATCAACAAACTTCATGATATTAACGTGCCGAATGCTATCTACTGTAGAAATACCTCATGCACCAATACTGTTCATAGTCTGGAAATGGATATATTCTTTGATGATATCACATCTGCTCTTCGTTCTTCTGTTACTGAATGTTTCCGTCGCACTAGACCTAAATTTACTCCTATTCCTGGATGGAATGAAGAAGTCTCTTTAGCCTACGAGCAATCCCACAATGCTTTTCTTTCCTGGGTTCAAGCAGATCGGCCCTCTGACGGCCCTCTCAATGAAGAAAGACGGCGCCTTCGTAAAATATTTAAGGGAAAACTCAATTCAGCGCGCGCCCGAGAGGATCAACTTCGGGCAGATGCCTTAGCTACTTGGCATATTGATAAGGATTTCATAAAATTTTGGAAGGCATGTGGAAAAATTATGAAAACTTCTATCTCGTTAGCTTCCTGTATTGATCAAACCTCCGGTGAAGCTAATATTGCCAAACTCTGGAGTGAGATATATGGAAAACTTAGCAATTTATACGATGATAGTAACAATACTGAAGTTAGTGTGGAATCCGAAGACTTCAATGCCTGCTTAGTACGTCCTTCCGATGTAAAACTTGCTATTTCTAAACTCAAACTTCATAAATCCGCAGGATGGGATGGTTTCTGTCCTGAACACATAGTTCACGCTCCTCCTGATCTACACTCATATCTGGCTCTCTGCTTTTCTTCCGCGTTTTCTCACGGCATTACTCCCCTCGCTCTTACGAAGAACATTATTGTTCCCATTGTTAAGAATAAAAGTGGAGACATAGCCTCCTCTTCGAACTACAGGCCCATAGCTATTTCAACGTCTCTATCCAAAGTCCTGGAGCTTATTATTCTAACCAGATGTGAACCCTACTTTAAAACCTGTGATAATCAGTTCGGCTTCAAGAAAGGTAGTGGCACGTCTGAAGCTATCCTGTTGTTTAAAGAAACGGTTACGTGTTACCTTAAAAAGAATACCCCTGTTTATGCTATTTTCCTGGACCTAAGGAAGGCTTTTGATAGAGTGCACCATCCTACTTTGATCAACACTTTATTAAAACGTAAGGTTCCTAGATACCTATGCCGATTTTTGAATAGCTGGAATCGCAAAGCCACCGCATCTGTCCTCTGGGGGTCCTCTCTGTCTCCATCCTTCAATCTTCGCAACGGAGTACGCCAAGGCAGCTTACTCGCTCCTGATGAATTTAATTCTTATATAGATGAAATGCACTCAATCCTTGCCAAAGTTCCTGCAGGCTGTTATTGTGGAGGCGTCAAGATTAACTGCATTAGCTACGCCGATGACATGGTCCTTCTTAGTCCTTCACTTCAGGGTATTCGCATGTTGGTGAAAAAATGCGAAGAGTTCGCTAGGGCTGTCTTTCTCAAATACAACGGCGACAAAAGCAAAATGATGGTATTTAAACCCCCTTCATATAAAGACCTTAGTGTTCCTCCTGTGTATCTCGATAATAGTTTAGTTGATCGCGTCTCTGAGATAAAATATCTTGGTCATGTTATAAATGACAAGCTCTGTGATAATTCTGATATTCAACGACACTAGAAAAGCTTATGTGCCCGCGCAAACATGATTGCCAGAAGGTTTTATAAGTGCTCCTCCGAAGTCAAAAATCTTCTTTTTAAAACATTCTGCTATAACCTCTATGCTGGTGAACTATGGTTTAACCACACTGCTGCTTCATGGCGCACGCTTCGGATATGTTATAACGATGCCTTCCGTATACTACACAGACTTTCCCGCTACAATAGTGTTTCAGATGTGTTCGCGTATTCCGGAATTGACACGCTTGATGCTTTACGACGCAAAAAAGTTGCTAATTTTGTGAAACGCCTTTCCTGTACTCAAAACTCTTTTCTCCAGTCCTTATTTGACTCTGACCTGGCCTTTAACTCTACGTTAATTTCTACGTGGCGCCTTCTTTTATTTACACAATAATTTTGTTTTTTTTTTGTTTTGTAAATGCTGTTTTTAATGGTTAATATTAATGTTATTTTTTTTTCTTTGTACATAATATGTATATTATATAGCATAATCATGCTGGAATAAATAAATAAATAAATAAAAATAAATAAATAAAATGAAATACTGGATATGTTTGTTAATATTCCTTCCAATAGGCTTTTAGCAGAAGAAACTTACAATAATGCCAAAGATGAAAACATTTTTGTGTTGGCGCTTAATCGTCCAAACGAAATTCTGTCGGTCTGTATTTGATTCAAATGGACTATAATAATTCCGATTGAACCAATAGGATCCAGTAGATTCCGACAGAATCCCTAATAGTTTTTAACTGGTCTTTACTTTTTTTTAACAGGGAGAATATATTAGAACAATTTAAATTAAATTTTTACCTATGAGTACTTTTGCTTCTTCTGTTGGATCAGGTACCAGCATAGGAACTGGAACAGGTGAATGAGTACCATGAAATTGCCTTTTTTTCAAAAGCCAGTTGGCATCATCATCGTTTAGGTATGATTTTTTACGGAAATAGGCCGAATCATCATCTTCATGTTCGCTTTCAGAGTGAGATAATTCTTCTATATCTTGTTTGATCTAGAAAAATAACGTTTACATTATTAAATAATAATTATTTTATTTATCTTAATCAGATTTCCTTGTTCAGTACCAAGATACAATACAATACAATATAAGTGGGGTTGTGAAGCATGTTACTGCCTTTCAAATCACTGCGACCAATGAGATCTATTGTGAAAAAAGTACCAAGATAAGTCTTTATAGATAATATATTTGAACAGTGTTTTGCAATAGTATTAACCCACATTACGAAACAACAGTACCATGATAGAAAATTAACGCGAGATAAACGGGTTTTCTTACGCGTTTTTAATGTATAAATGTCCCGATTTCTAACTATAACGTTACTAAAGTTAGGTGCCTAAATTAAATGTTAGAATATAATTATTAGGTTGCTTTTAAAAATGCAAAAATTCGAAATGATAATGGACTACCCCACATTTTATTTTTCACTATAAAAATCGAACAGTTCCTAGAGGTAGCAAAAAAAATCATTTCTTTTTGTAAAATACATATATGCATTTACAAAAAAATGTTATATATAAATGTATATATATATATATATATATATATATATATATATTTTTTTTTTTTTTTCTAAAACTATTGATAATATCCATTATATGAATTGCTTAAAATATTCTAGGTTAAAAGTCATGGTCATATGTGGCATGGGGTCATGTGGCCCACTCCTAGCCTTCAAAATATCATTTTCTTATAATATTTAAAAAAATTTCAACTTTTCTTGCATGAATTCACTCATAATTCTTATGTTGCAACGCGTTTGTTCCCTTAAATATATTTTTTATTACTCTCCGCCTATGTTTAGTTGAAATAATAATAATAAAAAAATTAAGAAAACTTTTTGACATTTACTTCCAAAATGTGTTAAAAGTTACGCTACTCCTATTAAGTTTGGACTTTACATAAAAATTAGATTAACGAAAAATAAATAGAATTAACCATACAAACGTGACAAAATTATAAAGATACACAATAAAATGACTAGGAAAATAAAATTAAAGTCTTGTAATAGGGCATGACTGAAACTATTGAATGACTAATTCTTATTAACTCTTGTTAAGTTATTGAATACGAATAATAAAGTCAAAAAGTAAAATAATCGTGGGATTTTTTTTTGTTTTATTACGTTTAAAATAGGCCTTTTTATTATTTTGAAATTTATTTCAAATGAGCTGATTTTTTATAAAACCTTACTAAGATACTATTTATT
This sequence comes from Brachypterus glaber, assembly GCA_958510825.1. NCBI lineage: Eukaryota > Metazoa > Arthropoda > Insecta > Coleoptera > Kateretidae > Brachypterus > Brachypterus glaber. Next base: position 20,902,961 of record OY294046.1, read on the forward strand.
CAGTAAAAACATTAACCAAATCCCATTATAACTTCAAAATGGGCCTAAACGCCAAAAAAACGGCACTTTTTCTAATTTTTCGATAATAAATAAAAAAGTCAAACGACTAATTTTATTAACTGATTTACGGCTATAAAATGTTTTTTAATTTTCAAAATTGGTAAGTAAATAATAGTTATTTATGGTACTAGTGGGTAAAGTAAGATATTGCCCATGAGTGCCTACAAGGTTTTATCCAATAAATAGCTTAGGAATTCATATTTTTATTAAAAATTTTAATGAAATTTACAAGAAAATAATTTGACAAGTGACAGTTGAGTGGGTAAAATAAATAATTATCCACTCAATAAAGTAAAAGCCACGCGGCGTTATTATTAAGTTTATATATTTAAAATAAAGCTGGTAATTGTCTCATTATCTGTATGTATTTGATAAAAAAGTTATGGGCCTCAAAATACGATAAAAAGTCATGAAAATATGCATAAATTACGCATCGTTTCATAAATCCTCACATATTGCCTCTATGGTAAATTTTATCAAAATACTCTTTGGAAATTTGGAGATTACTTATACTACAAAATTACGTTTTGCTTTTCAAAATCGGTTCAAAAATAAAAAAGTTATATACTTATAAATGTCAATACGAACCCATACGTACTTAACATAACAAACTCTGTAATTGGGGAAACCTTTTTGAGTAAATAAATAAATAAATAAATAAATAAATAAATAAATAAATAAATAAATAAATAAATAAATAAATAAATAAATAAATAAATAAATAAATAAATATCCACTGGATATCAACGAGGTATCCAGTGGATATCTATTTTTAACCTCCCTAAAGTATATCCACTGGATATCTATTAGAGATTCTAATTATAATTATAATTCTTATTCTAATGGATATCCAGTGGAGGTTAAAAAATAGATGTGGAGTGGATATCCAGTGGATATCCTGGATATAGGCGGACATTTGAATATCTATGGGATATCTAATGTCAATCCATTGGATATACTCTATATCCAGAAAGTTTATCCCTTGGATATCTAATAGTTATTATGTGCTCTCTGGGTAGGTACCTACATAAACTTGTTCGAGTACTATAAAAAAAATGAAACTTGAAACCAAAAATTTTAATTTTTTTTGGTTTCCCAAGCAAAAAATATAATTTATTCAAAAAAAAACATAAATATTTTTTTTTTTATATTTATTTATTCGAAAAAAAACATTTAAAAAAAATTGTTGTTTTTTTTTTGAAAAAATAATTTTTTTGCTTGCAAAAACGAAAAACTAAATGAAATTTTTTTGATTTTAAGTTAACATTTTCATTTTTTTTATAGTACTCGAACTACTTTATGTACCTACGTATTAATTGACATTTAAGTATCCAACTTTTTTTTATTTTTGAACCGATTTTAAAAAGTAAACTTGATTTTGTAGCGTAAGTAATCTTTAATAAGTTTGTCTGAAAGAACATTTTGATAAAATTTACTATAGAGGTAATCAAGGGCGTATCCAGGATTTTTTTCGGGGGGGGGGGGGGGGCAAAACATTTTTTCCCTAAATCTCGAAAAGAATGAAAATTGCGCCGCAGGAGAGATTTTTTTTTTATTTCTGTTAATTTCCGGCCTTTTTTAATTCAATGAATTAAAACTCAAGTTTTAAAAATTGAAATAAAAAAAATAAGCACCGCAGGTAAAAAATTTTACTGTCTGGTCTATTTAAATTTGAAAACAGTGGTATAAGTTCTAGCGCCATAGGCGAAAATATTGACAAATTTCAAGCTTAGGTTTTATAAACTCCAATAAAAAAGAACGTATAAAAGCTATAGCGCCGCAGGCGATTTTTTTATAAATTTTATAGCCTATTTGAATTTTAGAAGTATTACTATTTGAAGTTTAAATGCAAGAAAACTGTAGCGCCGCAGGCGAAAATTTTTACGAATTTCAAGCTGTAGGGTCCACTTGGAAAAGAGCCTTTATATTTGCTTCGCTTTGTGCCCTTATCGTTCTGGGGGAGCAAAAAAGCTATAGCGCCGCAGGCGAATTTTTTTAGAAATGTTATAGTCTATTTTAATTTTAAAAGCATATTTAAAGTTTAAATGCAAAAAAAAGCGGTAGCGCCGCAGGCGAATTTTTTTACGAATTTAAAGGTGTATGGTCCACTTGGAAAAGAGCGTGCATGTTTGCTTCGCTTTGTGCCCTTATCGTTCTGGGGTAGTACAAAAGTTATAGCGCGGTAGGCGAATTTTTTTAGAAATTTTATAGTCTATTTTAATTTTAAAAGTGTATTTAAAGTTTAAATGCAAGAAAACTCTCGCGCCGCAAGCGAAAATTTTTACGAATTTGAAGGTGTATGGACTTGGAAAAGAGCCTGCATATTTGCTTCGCTTTGTGTCCTTATCGTTCTGCGGGAGTAAAAATAAAGTATAAACTATTTATTATAAACCAAAAGAAACTATCAACGCCGGGCCTTGAACCGGGGCCCTGGAGAAGCTTTAAAATTTTTTAGATTTTCGTATAAAATTTTAGGATTTCCCCCCTGGATACGGCCTTGGAGGTAATATGAGAGGATTTATGAAACGATTCGTAATTTATGCACGCATGTGAAGTTAGCAGCCAGACTTAGCGGCCATTACTTCCGAACATAGCCGAATTTAATAGACCTAATTTCAAAGAGAGTATAATTTATATCTTATGGTCGCTTTTATTGCAAATGAGCGTACATAACCAATATTTATATGAAGAAACTCATCCAGACGCAACTTAAAACTTTTATAATGTAAAAAACAAAAATTAAAAACAAATTGTTTTTCATTACTTAGAATGATTTTAAAAAATGCATTGCATCCAAATTTAACCTAAAATGGATAACAGGCCTACAAACAAATTGATACTATACACATGGCGACGTTTGCCTCATGGACAGCAGAAAAAAAATTGTTTTTTTGCGCTAAAGATTTTTCGAAATATAATATATTTCGAGAAATCTTTAGCATATGCATTGTATCTAAACTAAATTTGTATGTAAAATAGCCTACAGGTCCACAAATAAAACGATAGTATACACAGCGCGACAATTGCCTTATGGACCGCAGAAAATAATAAATTTATTTTTTTTTTGGCTGCTAGCGATTTTGCGGAAATCTATACATTGTATCCAAACCAAATTTTTATGCAAAATAGCCTACAGGACCACTAAGAAAATGATACTAATCGTGGACCACAGAAAACAATAAATTTGTTTTTTTTTTGGCTGCTGGCGATTTTGTAGAAATATATGTATTGTATCCAAACTAAATTTTTATGTAAAATAGCCTACAGGCCCACTAACAAAATGATACTATATACCGGGCGACATTTGCCTCGTGACCGAAGAAAACAATAAATTTGTTTTTTGTTTGGCTACTGGCAATTTTGTAGAAATCTATGCATGGTATCTAAACTAAATTTTTATGTAAAATAGCCTAGAGGCACACTAACAAAACTATACTATATACAAAGCGATATTTGCCTCGTGGACCTCAGAAAACAATAATTTTTTTTCAGGCTGCTGGCGATTTTGTCGAAATCTATGCATTGTATCCAAACTAAATTTTAATGTAAAATAGCCTAAAGGTCCAATAACAAAATTGTACTATATACAGGGAGACAGTTGCCTCGTGGACCGCAGAAAACAATAAATTTGCTTTTTTGGTTTGGGTGTTGGCAGCCAAAAAAACAAAATTATTATTTTCTGCGGTCCACGAGGCACATGTCGCCCTGTATTTAGCATCATTTTGTTAGTGGGCATGTAGGCTATTTTACATAAAAATTTAGTTTGGATACAATGCATAGATTTCGACAAAATCGCTAGAAGCCCAAAAAAAAAACAAATTTATTGGTTTCTGCGTTTCACGAGGCAAATGTCGCCGTGTAAATAGTATCATTTTGTTAGTGGGCCTGTAGGCTATATTCATAAAAAGTTAATTTGGATACAATTCATAGATTTTGACAAAATCGCAGGAAACCAAAAAAAAAAACAAATTTATTGTTTTCTGCGTTTCACGAGGCAAATGTCGCCGTGTAAATAGTATTTATTTTATTTATTTATTTTGTTAGTGGGCCTGTAGGCTATTTTCATAAAAAGTTAATTTGGATACAATTAATAGATTTTGACAAAATCGCAGGAAACCAAAAAAAAACAAATTTATTGTTTTCTGCGTTTCACGAGGCAAATGTCGCCGTGTAAATAGTATCATTTTGTTAGTGGGCCTGTAGGCTATTTTCATAAAAAGTTAATTTGGATACAATGCATAGATTTCGACAAAATCGCCAGAAGCCAAAAAAAAAAAACAAATTTATTGTTTTCTGTGGTCCATGAGGCAAATATCGCCCTGTGTATAGTATCATCATTATAGTATTATTTTGTTAATGGGCATGTAGGCTATTCTACATAAAAATTTAGTTTGGATAAAATTCATAGATTTTGACAAAATCGCAGGAAACTAAAAAAAAAAAACAAATTTATTGTTTTCTGCGTTTCACGAGGCAAATGTCGCCGTGTAAATAGTATAATTTTGTTAGTGAGCCTGTAGGCTATTTTCATAAAAAGTTAATTTGGATACAATGCATAGATTTTGACAAAATTGCCAGAAGCAAAAAAAAAACAAATTTATTGTTTTCTGTGGTCCATGAGGCAAATATCGCCCTGTGTATAGTATCATTTTGTTACTGAGCCTGTACTCTATTTTAAATAAAAATTTAGTTTGTATACAATGCACATACAGACTGACAGATAGATATTTTTTAACATGGTCTCAAAAGTCTTAAAAATTTCGTAACGTCGAGAAAAATGAAAAAAACGGAAAAAATAAAAAAAAAGTGTATTTCAATACTTCTAATTTTATAGTTCTAAAATATAATAGTAATTATCTTAATTTTTAGTAAAATAGAGCTTATTTAGGTTATTCGAAAGTTGGACTAAATCTTCATTCCCAGACACTATGGGCGCATATCACTCATTAAAACAAACTTGATAATTTATTTTCTTATAAGGAAAGCAGATTTTTATATGTTTATTTAACCACGTAACTTACGGTTAAGGTGAGTTTATCCACATATTTTTTGGTTCCCACACACACTGGAATCATTTATCCATTCCTCCAAACTGGACACGGATGTTGTATCCAAATCTGTAGTCTTCCATTTACTGTCTAAGGTTCTCTTCACCGAAAAAATACTCCTTATCTTCCTTCCATTTCGTGAAGATGAACTTCTACCAGATACACTGTTTGCGGATGATCCTATGTTATTCTGACAACTGGTTATGACCTAAAAATAAGAGAAAAGTTATTTATTTATACGCATTAATTAAGTATTTGTCATACTTTTAGTTCAACTTCTTGCCCAACCCACAATTTTTGTTTGTTTAAAAAAAAGGTACTCA
>OY294046.1:20908591-20989901 GCA_958510825.1 Brachypterus glaber
TAACAATTAAAGGTCAGAAAATGTCTATTTTTGCACATTTTTGCATACCAGTAAAAAATTCAGTTTTTTATCAACAATTAAAGTAACAATCTTGTAGAAAACTAAAAAACCTTCAAAATGGCGTTTTTAAATGTCGATAGGATGATTTTTTAATTAGAAAACTGCAAAAAACGATCAACATTTGCATATTATTCAATAAACAATAAATTTTGCAAAAATCAACTTACGACTTTGTTATTGCGTAAAATTTGCGTCTTATAGTATTCAATGTGGTTAAAATTTCAGAACGATTCATTCAATAGTCTTTGCAAAATTGCAATTGTTTATCCCAGAGATGTTTTTTTGCAATAATATTATGCGTACAATATTGAAAATATAATGATTCTACGGGTATCTTATGAAAGGGAAAGAGTTGTTTTATCAAAAGAAATTATTAATTTAAAAAAAATCGATTTTTAGCACTTCAAAATCTCGTTACAAAAACACTGTCATTTTTACCTTAAAAATAATTTGAATAACTTTGTTGTAATTACGTTTAGGATAATGATTTTTTCATATTCGAAAAGCTTTTTACATGAATTTAGAAAAAAAGAAGATTGTATTAGGTTAATAGGGCAAAGTTAGTAACTTTTTTTTTAGTTCCCAGCTACTTTTTTCACATAAAGTTGAATAATAATCAATTATTTATAACAATATTTTGTAAATTAAAGTATAAATTACTAATTCCTATATTTGCCAATAACAATAACACAAACAATATTGATATTTTGAAAAACAAAATTGTAAACATGTTTAAATTACAATTTTGTTTTAATTATAACATTTATAATTATGACCGTGCAGGTAGAAAAGGTGGCGGTGCTTGCATTTACCTCAAGTCAACATACTTTTCCAACTTCGATATAATAGAACATGATTACTCTGTCCCTGAAACCGATATTGTTTGCTTAGAAATTAAAAACAAATCTTTCTTCTTTGCTTAGTGTATGTTTATCGTCCTGAAATATCTAAACAAAATGATGTACTGTTGTCAAAAATTGTTGATTTAAATACATAGACAAGGAAAGACCTCCAAAGCCGTTGCGGGATACTGTGATAAATGTGCCTAGCGCATCTGAGATAAACTTGCACATGCGCACTACTATTGTTGTTTTTGACGAGTATTTTTAACCTTAGTTTTGTGTGTCAAATAAAAATTGTAAAAAATTCAACAAAAAATATCTACGAAGAAACGTCGAAATAGTTTTTTAAAATTATTTTATAAGAATTTTTAGAGGTGTGTGAGTTTCGGGATTTTGTACACCTACTTTGAGTACACCAGGGATTGACCCTTTGCTCTTCATAAAGCCACAATACAGGTTAGGTTTAAAGTTATAAACAAATGCAAAAAAACAATTAAAACACAGTAGGATTCGAAAAATTAACAGAAACAAACGACTATCTGACAGTACTGACTGTATAAACAAACTACTAATAATTCGTCACCCCAGTATTGGTTTGCCATATCTCTATTTTCGGAAATTTCAAGATTTTTACTGGGGGATTTTTGGAGATAAGACAAATGAATACTGGCGTGATGAATTGTTTTACGACCGACAGCATTTCACAGCTGATAGAGATGCGTACTGCGCAAGGAAAGATATATTAAATTGTTTTTAAAAAACCGAACTCAGAAAGTAGCAGTCATTAAAGATGGTCAAGAATATATATCGAATTCCATAGAATTAAAAATAGGAATTGCACAAGGCAGCGTTATTGGTCCGGTTTTGTTCGCTATTTATGTAAATGATATGGTTTCAGCTATAGACACTGGCACTCTAGTGAATTTCGCTGATGACACGAACAAAATTATAAAAGAAAAAAAGTTGGAAAATTTAATGATTAAACACCAAAACAGTACAAATGAATTACTTAATTGGTTTACAAAAAATAAATTGATTTTAAATAATGACAAAACGAACATTATATTTTTCAAAACAAATAGGTCAAGTTTTATTACACCCGAGTAAGTGCCTATTGATGATACCATAATCAAAACTACCAATACCACCAAATTTTTGGGCCTTCATCTAGATGAGAATCTAGGTTGAAGCCTACAATTGGAGGCTCTGGGTAGGAGATTGAGTGGGGCTATGTTTTCTTTGAGAGTCCTGAAACCCTACGTAAATTTAGACATACTAAAAACCATATATCATGCAAACTTTCAGTCTTTACTTAAATTTGGAATTATTTTTTGGGGTCGAAGCGCCGGTGTGGGGGATTTGTTCACAATCCAAAACGCACTCTCAGAAAAGTAATGACTCCTGCAGGGGACTTTTTAAACAAAATTCTAAACCTTACAGGGGTGTATATTTACGAAATCTTGGTTTTTATGTTTAAAAATAATCACCTATTTAGAGGTATGTCAACAGCGAGTAACCGGAATTTCAACTACAATATACCAAGGCATAGACTAGCCACATTTGAAAAGGGTTGCTATTACTCAGCGATATCTATGTTTAATATCCTTCCTAAAAATATCAAATCGACAAGAAACTTTAATACTTTTAAACGATTAACCTTTTCACTATTATTAGAGTTAGAGCCATATCAACTGTCCGACTATTTATGTGTTATATTTTAATATTTCATCTATATACTTTTATAGTATTTTATCTTATTTTTATATTTATATAATGTTTTAATTTTATTTATTATTATTCCACCATGTTGTGTGACATCGAAAGGTCCCATTCGGTGATATGGGATTGCCTCCGTAACATCGCCTTTATGATATTAATTAAGTGGACTGCGAATAGGTATTAATGATTGAAAAGAATATTAAAGACAAAACGACAGTTCCAATAATATATATGGTAATCTTACCTTAGTTACAGCATTCAGCACGACAGGTCATGACCGCCATTTCTTCACAGGAGACACCACATAATTGGAAACTGATGTACGCGAATTAAAGTTTGTTTGACCAGTGTAGGTATACACTACTAATTATCATAATTATTATGAATGTGTTTTTTATGATATGTTCTATTGTTGACAAATTTCATGTTAAAAATTGTTTATTCTATGTACCAACTGTGAATACTCCATTTTCATTTGTGAAATAAATCGATATATTTATTTATTTATTTATATTTATTTATTGCGTTACGTCATTTCGCTGCCCCGTTCTCTCACAAAATAATCTTGCGCAGGCTGGACTAATGTTTCTCTTTCCTTCTCTATGTTTAAATAATAAATTCAGAAATTTATTTATACTTGGAGACTTTAATTTTCCCGGAATTGACTGGTCCAATACTGAGTACTTTGAGGGCGAATCTTCCTCCGCAAATTTATATAGATACTGGCTTGGTATAAATGATTAACCAAAACACACGCTTTAGAATTAATCAGAGGCCTTCACTAGTTGATTTACTTCTCACAAGTGATGAAAATCTTTTATCCAATATAAAGTATCAACCGTCAATTGGAATCTCGGATCATATCACAATAACCTCTGTACGATGATTAGAAAATAGATTGATGGAATAATAAATTAATATTTTTATAATTTTGTTTAAAATTAAAAATTTCTGTCCTCTACATTACAATATTTTACTCACAACACACCAAATATTCAGCTCAAAAATATTAGAAAAAATGATTTACCAAAGTTAAATAGCTTATTATAAAACTGGAATTGGCAGGCTTTCTATAACTCAAATGATATATAAATGATATAAATCATAAATGGAATATGTTTAAAACTATTTTGAAACACAATATTAATAAAGCTTCAAGAATAAAGTCTATTGTATTTAATCCTAGAAAACCATGACTATTTGATAGTCTAATTCTAAAACAAAGGTAAAGAAAAAAATTTGGCGTCGCTTTAAAACTACGGGTTCTGACGAAGACTATATTGAAATTTTTCAAATGAACTTAGTGTCGAAATTAACAAAGCTAAATCTAATTATGAGCAAAAACTTTTAAAAAAGGTCCCAAAGCTTTATATAAGTAATGTAGAAATGCGCTCCCATCATAAGTCTCAATTCCATTAGTGCGCAATTCCGATGGCAATCTGTGTTCGTCCAATATAGGGTGCGCTGAAACTTTTGCCTCTATCTTTCAGTATATTTACACTAAAGAACCTGATGGAGAGATGCCCTTTATAGAGGCTCCTTATAACCCAGAGTCTATTGAAAACGTACATTGATACCTCCACGGTTTTAAAACACTTAAAGGAACTTCGCTCCGATTTAGGTCCTGTTACTGATAGTATCACTGCCCAGGTTTTAAAGTATTGCTCAAATAGTTTAGCAGAACCCTTAGCTCATATTTTCAAACTATCTTTACACTTTTCCCAACTTCCTTCTGACTGGCTTAAGTCATCATCAACTTCCATCTTTAAAAAGCGCGACAAGACAGATCCAAAAAACTATAGACAAATCAGCATTATGTCCATCTGTCTTAAAGTCCTTGAAAAAATACTGGTATCTCTGTTCTGGCGTAAGTCTATTCATGATAAAATGGCAAACCAAACTGAGTATAAATCAGCTGTCAGCTGTCAAATTGGCTGTCGCTAAAAAAAGTGCTGCCATTTTGAAAAACAAATCTCTAAAAAAAACACCCTTTACATATAAGGAAACTAACCCATTACAAAATGAGCCGGATCTGCCACACGTTTTTGTTTTGTGCCATATTATCCTTGATTTTGGCAAAATTTAAAAAATAAAGCGGCCACATTTCTTCCGTATTTTGAATTTTTAGTTTTTCGATATTGGTCTACATAATTAATACCAAAAGAAGCATTTATCCCAAATTTCAGCTAAATAGGATATTTTTCAAAAAAATTGTCCCGAAAAATGTTCACTATTTTTTTCGTATCAGCGGTGCAAAAAATACAGAAAACAGAACTTTGTCACGTTTTTTTTTCTGGGAACAATTTAGATGTTTTATATTACGAATTTTCTTTCTTAGACATTAATAATAAATTATGTTGGGACTAAACAGTTTTTCTTCGTAAATTATAATTATTTTAGGGTAATTTTGTTTAATATATGAATAGAATAAAAATATTACTCACATTTTGCCAAATTTTTAATAATATTTTAAAAAAATTAAATTGAAAAAAAAAAAACGGACCAGTATAAAATCATGAAATTTTTACAGTAATTACTAGTACATATAAGGAAAATAACCCATAACAGAATGAGCCGGATTTTTTTATTTTGTGCCATATTTTCGTTAATTTTGGCAAAATATAAAAAATAAATCGGCAATATTTATTCAGCCAATTTGAATTTTAAGTTTTTGGGTATTGGTCCGCATTATGATTATGCAATATAGGTATAATCCACTGTAGTAATAACATACATAATGTATAATGGAATGCGTACCATTACATATCTTCACGGCTTGTTAAATTCAATACTAGAAAACTTGCAAAAAATATTATTTTTTTCATTGATATCTCATGTGTCTTTTGACGTAGATAAACGGCATTACAGATCTCCCTATTTCTTCAATTTCTGGTGAACATTTGCTCAAATCGTCCGTTACGTAACAGTTTCCTAGACCCCCTTCCTCCCCCTGTCACAAACTGTCACATTTTCTGGAATCCCCCCCCCCTAGGCGCCTTACGTAATATATGGATATTTGATATCTGATTGCCATATAGGGTTGGAAAAACAGCATCCATTTGGTATTTTTTACATTTTTACACTTTTCCTTAATAAAATAGAACCACATAATGCTTTTATCTATGTTAAGATTTGAGAACAACTTGGTGTTTCTCCATTTTTCCATTCCGTGAGAAGCATCACGTAATAATTGAAAAATCCTAAATACTTTTTGATGCAGAATTTAATGAAAATGTATTTCACTTCCATTTTTTGAAGCGTCCGTCATCAAAGTTTAAAAAATAAAATCTTGTAAACCGTAAATGCCAGATAATTATTATATTTATTATTTTAATTTAGCTCACCTCCACTTTCTATTTTTGATATCAGCTTTAATATCAGTTTTAGTTTTTGGGACTTTTTTTTAATTTCTGATAAAATATTGTACGAATGGTAGCATCCGTCATCATGGAATGGCTGAAATATTCTTTAATTATTCACGTGAACAATGTTTTTACGACGTACAAACTTATCGTAATTTTTAAATAAAAGATAAGATTTAAAAATAAACTTTTTTCTATTTTGTGACTATTATAAGCTTATGAGCTTGCTCATAATCACACGCATTTTGAGTGCTTATAGGCCCATAAGAGGTTTGTACTTTTTTTTAGGTTGGCAACAGGATCTTGTTGACAATTGAATGGCGTCTTCCGTGCAAATGTGAACATCGCTTTTAGGTTTAGTTTTCTACAAAATTGTGTTTTAAGTTAATTTTCACGTATTAAAACTATGGCTTGGTTAATTGCAGTGAAAACGAGAAGAGATGACTATAAAATATATCAAAATATCCTTTATTCTTTGAATTTCAAACACTGTAAAAATTTTAATGCCAACCCAAAACAAAAATCCCTAAATCGGTCATCAATTTAAATGTAAGTTCTTTTAAATTTTGGAGCAAAATAGAAAACATTGAATACCCTATAAAGAATGTCATATATGACATTTTTTTCAATATTTGAAACGTATTGAAACATATAGAGACGATTCCAAATACGTATTGAAAAGTAATTTTTAATCCGTATATGAAATCTAAATTTGTTTTAATACGTTTCAATACCACATTTTTTATAGGGTAAAGCACTCGTTTCATAACACGGTTTTAGCGCACTAGTACTTCAGAAAACTCGGCGCAAGCGGCTCGTTTTTTAAACTTTTACTCGTGTGTTATGAACTTTAATATAATAATAATATTAAGAAAAATATTTTGGAACTGAGCTTAATGAATTAAAGTACGTTTTTAACGACTTATCAATTCACTTATTCTTGTACCCTACTTTAAAATGATTTTTCAAGATTACGACAAAATCCAAGATATTTTTAAGAAAATTATAGGGATATATTCATAAGATAGATCTAAAAATGATGGTTTAATATAAAAAACTCTAAGTTAATTTATATTAGATATGAACGATTAAATGCATTATGCATTTAAAAAGAGTAATAAAAAATTTTAATTTTATAAAATAAATAAATAAATAAATTTATTTACTAATGCCGTTTAACTCAACTAATCCACAACTACAAAATTAAAAAAGAAAAACCTAATAATTTTTGGTGTAAGGCGCAAGAAGTTTAAATCCGGCTCTGATGGTGACAATAACCAAATTTTATTATCGTAACTATAACATACTAGTATGAAGAATAGCATAGTACACACATTTTATTACTTAACTACAACAAACAATGACGTCACACTAACTATTCGTAGTAACCACGTACCCTAGGTGGTTTGCTCACAGAGTAAGTATTTCTATCCTTTTGTATTATATTTATGTCCACTCCAAATCATATTTTTTCGAACAAGAAGAAGAAAATAGGTTTGGTAAATAGGTTAGGATAAGCCAGACGTTAAAAATATTTGTAAGATTCACAGATCTCATATATACATGTATGTATGAAATCTGTGGTAAAATTGTTTAGCCAGGCACTTTTTTGTGCGAGAATAATTTTAAATAATCGTCACATATCATTTGTGGATAATGTAGGTACCTATAATAAATGAGTTAAATAAAAGTAAGTAATTTATAAGCTTTATGCAAAAATGTTCTTGCAAAGTTAGGACAAGCCTAATTTTTTTCTTGTAGACCTCATTTTTGGTTCTCAATTTCAAACATCGCGAAATAAACAACTCAATCAACTTTTTAACCTCGAAAAAGATTTTGGTATAATAGTGTCCTACTTTACCAACCAACTATGACGTCATTTAAACAACACTCTTCAAGCCATACTAGTATGTTATAGTTGCGATAATAAAATTTGGTTATAAACCATATAGTATAAAGCAAATCTAATTTTTAAAACTGTCATATCATATAAAAGAAATTACTTACCATAAATAACTTCAATAAAATAACGATATAAAAATAGTCCACCGCACAATAAAATCCAGATAGTCAATAGGGCACTTGTTAAAACAGTGAAAAACATCTTTGGTCTATATCAGTCACAGTAAAATATTACACAGTTTAATACACTAATTGAAAATATTTACTAATCCACTTATTTTAAAAATCTATAACAAATAAAATTTGTTATCGTTATCTATATTACCTGTTAAATATTAAAAATTTAATTTTAAAATGGAATCATGAATAATAGCTCATTCCACGCCAAAAAGAAAAATAAAAATGCAATTTTGGAAGTCTATATCTTCGATTTTGATTGTTTTTATTAGAAGCTCTCTAAAAATGCAAAAATCGCTAAAACAGCCTATTTTTAAAAAGCTTATCTCAATAGAGCTAAGAGATATAGACTTGAAACAAAACTTATTTTAAATGTCTTTTGTTGGATTTTAATATATAACAAGCATTTTCCCAAATATTGGAAATTTTTTTTTTCAAAAAATAATGATAGTTCTTTTTTTAATTAAAAAAAAAGTTTAACCCACCATAATTGGTGTTGGGGGATTACTTTCAAAATTGATAGAATTGATCTTTATAAAAAAAGTAATTTTTCCTGAAAAAGTTACGTTAATCAGAATTTTCTTTTAGTTTTTTTCGGTTTTTATAAAAGTTTAACACCCCATAACTTTTTTCTTTTTGAGGGGATTACTTTTAAAATTTGTAGAATTAATCCTTATAATAAAGGTATTTTTTTCTGAAAAGGTTACGTTAATCGGACATTTCTTTCAGCTCTTTTCGATTTTTTTTTTAAGTTTAACCCCCCATTACTTTTTTGTTTTTGTGGGGATTACTTTCAAAAACAATAGGGATCTTCCCCTCGTAGAACTTGATTTTCCCTGAAAATTTCAAGTCGATCGATTATTCGTTCTTGAGTTATCGTGTTCACAAAAATCGTGACATCAGACAGACGGACGGACATTTGAAAAAAAAAGTTTCTTATTTTTTTCATGAAACAAATTTATATCCAAGAATTTTATGTCTAGGACGATTTTTGAAATTTTTTGAAAATTCGAAACTACCGTATTATTCTAGCGCAGGCGCTGTGAGTAATATAATAAATATATTAAATTTGAAAATTTTGGTGGTCACCAAAGTGACCAATGTTTGGTGACAATTATCTCAAAACATGCCCGCTTCCATTATTTTAATAAAAAGATGTAATAACCTGCGGGTCTTCCTCTAACCCTATGTCAAAATTCAGAGTGGACGGACCAGGACCAAAGTCCAGCAAATTACGCAGCCACGAAAAAGGATTTAGGAGGTGATTTTAATGATTTTTAGATGCTTCTTACTAAAAAAATAGGTTGTAAATACATTTTATTTTGAATTGCATGTATTTAGGTTATTAATAATAGATACTATCTATTACACTATCCCACAAAATTAAATTTTTAAAGCATATTTTTGTTCTGACATAACCTATCTTAAAGCATTTGTTCTCCTGATTCTATATCTTTTTTTCAGATTTGGGCTACTAGCGTACGGTATTTATATACAGTGTGTTTTAGAAAAAAAAACACATTTTTTTTAAATGACTGTAGTATTTGCTTTTATGAATAATTATAATAAATTATAATTTTTAATCAAATTCGGGTCACTTATAAAAAAGAATTAGGAAGATTTTTTTTAAATATCGATCTCCATTTTTTTTACTGAAAATTTTTTTTAAAAGATGGATTTTTTAACGTAGTGGGAATTTAAACATTCTGTATTTATCTGGCTCTATTTAGATTTTTAAATTTTAAACAGGGAGCTTCTGGAAGTGGCACTACATCAATTTTAAGTGCGTCGTGTGGGAAATTTTAACACCAATATGACCCACCAAAATTTTAAAATGAAAAGTTTTGAGGTCTCACCTCCCAAATTTGTTCACTGGGGTTTGGACTTTTTGGGGTTCCCTGATTTTTTTCATAATTTAAAAAAAAAGTAGAGGTCGCTCATAGCAATTTTAAAAAGGGGTATTACCCTTGGATTTGATTCACCCCCACAAAGAGGATTAAATTACCCCCAAGCATCTAAAAAGTAGTAAATTATAAAGTATCTCAAGAAAAATCGAGTTAAAGGGATCCAGCCAGTTATGTTTAATAAAAGGTGAGAAAGTTTAGAGTATAAAATTCAATTCCTGTACCCACAGTTAACCCTTTGTTTAAGGGGATGTTTAACTTCTAGAACAATAAATCTTGCTTTTTGCACCAGAAAAAATTTTGAGCACTGATACGTTACATTATATCAATTCCAATCGAAGTTACAGGTGTTTGAAAAACAGGCTAAAAAACCTCTTTTTTGGCTGTCACTCTTTCAAACACATTATGTATAGGGATTTTTGAGGCTAAAATTGAATCTGATAATAATTTTTTTTATACCACCCCCACGGGGCGAGGGGGTATTTTTTTAAATATTTTTAATATTTTCGTTAAATTGGTATATAGGGGTTTTGGGGATGACGAAACTGAAGTTGATAATGATTTTTTTATATATTTACAATAGTTTCGTAAAAACTGGTATAAAGGGGTTTTTAAGGTAGCTAAAACCGAAACTGATATAAAAAAATCAACCTCTAAAGGGCGGGGGGTAGTTTTCTTGAAAATTCGTATATTGGTTTTATGAGGTCGCTTAAACTAAACATTAGAATATTTTTTTTTCTAAATCCACACCGTAAGGGTGTAGTTTTCTTGAAAACTGGAATACTTATTGGGGGTTTTGAGCTCGCTGAAACAAAATTTTAAGATAATTTTTTTCTAAATCCACCCCCTGAGAAGCGGGGTGTAGTTTTTGTAAAAATTGGTATATTGGAGATTTTGAGGTTGCTGAAAGTGAATCTGATAATAAAAAATTTTAAACTCCACTCCCGTGCGTGGAGGGTAATTATTGTTTTCCCATTTTTAAACTTTGAGAAAGCCTTGTATTCGTGCCAAAATTTAATTTTTTTTGCGTATTTTTGCGTTTTATGATGTTTTTGTTTTTACTCTTGTTGTAATACTGTAGGATTAACCGTTTTCGAAAAAATGGGTTTGAAATGAAATTTCACGTTTCGGGGTCGAAAAATTGAATACTAAAATATTGAAAACTAACATTTCAATGATGCAGGGTGGATGTACATCAAAAACTAGGAAAATAACTTCATATACAGATACATCCAAAAATCAATCCTGAGGGAGCTATGGTCTCCTAAAAATGCACCATTTTTAAAGCGCCATAGTAGCTTTAAAAGCGATTTTTCGATCCAGTTTTTTTCTTAGATTTTGATATAGAATAACCCTGCAGCATTAAAATTTTGGTTTTCAACATTTTAGTATTTAATTTTTCGTCCTCGAAACGTGAAACCTTCAAATGATTTTTTCTGGTAAACGGTTAATCCTACCGTATTACAACAAGAGTACCCTTTTTATGTATTTTGACCTGCGAAATTATTTTCCAAAAATAAAATTACAAAGAAAAAAAATTGGGACAAATAACTGATAAGGCCCCCCCGTTTCGCACATCCCTGGTTAAAATAAGAACATAACCATAACATAAAAAAAAGGGCCTTATTAAGATTAGTTTACATGCAAAACCACCTTGCTATATCTCAAAGGGTTCCTGAGTTATTAAAAAAAACGATTTTTTTATCTCCTTACAAAGGGGCGAAGCTCCCTAACGACGCATTTTTAGACATATGTTTATATGACATTTTAGTCATAGAATAGGCCAAGCAATTACCTCCTTTAATAGTGACATGATATTAAGGAACACCCTGTATAGTGAACATGCATTTTTCTTTATTTTGTGTACACTAGGTCGTACGAAAAAATATATTTCATCTTTTAATACATAACTTAGCGATTGTTAAAGATTTAAAACATTCTAGCCTGATTTCTTAAACATTTTCAAATGCACTTTTAGTTTTAAAAAGAGTTTATATTCTGGAATGGAACAAAAATCAAATATACATGTACTTAAGTCAAAATCTCTGTCACAAAATGTAACGTAAGCAACATTACATAAAATTATAAATTTATCACAAATTAAACTTATTATACTAATTATAAATATATGTTTTGTTACTTTGTTATTAACTAAAAATAAATATTGTATTTAAATATTATGGCTTTTAATATAATTAACAAATTTATATATTTAAAAGTTAAAATAGGCATAATATGTAACGTAAGCAATGCTGGAATTACCCTTTAGATAATTCAACTGTTTTTTTTTTGTGTTTACTTTTTTACTTGAAATGTATAGGTCAGACGAAATTTAAAGTCTGTGTATAATATCGTCATCTTCAAATTAGATTTTGAAGTACCGGATTCACTTTTTGATGCCTGTGATTCTTTTACAAATATATAAACTGTAATTTTCTCCATATGGGTAATGGGTAAAAATAAATTGTGTTTTCTTTTTAATGTAATATATAGTTTAATCCAGCCAGTAACATCGATTTGTTTGGAGAAAAAATATAAGGTTAATATTTTAATCCCTTAACTGGGTCCTGTTATGTAAAAAGCAACCAACCCATAATATTTCACATACTGTATGTAGTATGGACATTTCTAGATCAGTATACGACATCATGATATTTTTTGTTTGTGGGTTGGTTGCTTTTTGCATAACATGGTCCAATTATATTTTAATATTAGTGGAATTATTTATTTTAATAAACACAGTAAAAACAGCATAACATAAACACGTTTGTTTTTTTTACTGTATATTTTTAGGTTTAAATAAAAAGAAAAATTAAGATTTTTATACACCAAAAGAATAGTTGAAAGATAATGCTTTTTCAACATTTGCTTGAATTAAATTATTTTACAAAAAGTTATACAACTTTAAACATTAGGCTTTTCTTTTAGAAAAAAACGGTAAAATTAAAAAATTTCAAGTTTCAGGCTTTGTCACAAATAAACAAAAATTATTTATGCAAAAATGTATATAAAACCTTAGCCCAATCATTTATATCAATGGTGTATAGTTTATATCAAAATTCAAAAAAACGCTTTTTTCCCAAATGGCCAACTGTATTCTCGAAAATTCTACTGTGTGTCGTAAGTGTCACATAATTTTGGGACACTTTCGTAAAGGTTTACCCCCGTCTAAAACATATTAATGTTAAAAAGATCAAATCCAGGGTTTTATGCTCGGAGAAAATCAAATGGCCACCATTACACAGTCTTATGGTGGCCCATAACGCAATGTCACATGGTGGCCCAAATGCACATTTATAAGAAAAATTATAAATATTTTTTTTTACCGTAGATTTACTTTTGTAGGTCTCACTTAATAAAGCTAGTTGTCTTTTAAATAAATATAATAAGTTTGTCTTAAAAATTAATTTTAAACTTGCAACGATTGCGCTAAGTATTGGCTCAAAACAATTGGACGCTTAAAACCAACACTCAGAGTCACTACTCCGTTGAGTCTAAGCGGGTCGTTTCCAAAATATATTGCAATGTGCGGTTGGGAGGGTAGGTAACTACTATAGGACTAATGGGGTTCTCTTTCTTTCCATTAGAAAATATTTAAAAGTTTCATGGTGGCCCATGTCTCATGTTGGCCCACCCTCCCTAACCTAATAATAATAATTACACCACGCACAGGTTTTTTCATAAGGTAGGACTATCATAACTTAACCTTGTGAGTCTACAGGTTAATAATGTTTTCTATAGAAGTATTATCATTAATTTAGACTGTATAATTATCATTAAATATCATTAATTTAAATAAAATTATATGTTTTTCATATTAAATACGTATATAGGTTTTTTTAATAGTGCAGAACCTTTTAACGGGGTAGGTTCTCTAAAAATTTTAGAATTAAATTTGTTGAAGATGCCCTAATGATGAAATAAGTTGACCCTGAATTTTATTTTAAAAAATAATAGTTGAAAAGTTAGAGGTGCTGTGCCAGAGTGGCGGATTTAGGGGGACAGGGGAATACGTCCCGCTTGTGAAAAAAATAAATTGCGATAAAGCTGAAATATAAAGCAAATTCCTCATAAGTTTGATAAGTTTGAACAAGTTATTCAAACAACGTTTTAAAAATTAGTAGTAAAGCATTTCGCTTGGGCGCTAGCGCTTCCTAATCATTTTCAAAAACTTTGCAATATCTTTTAAAATTAAAATAGACCTTCAAATTTAAAAGATTTACACCTTGGTGTACCTAGGGCGTAAGGGTTCTCCCATATTTTTGTGAAATAAAAATAGGAGTAGATACATAATTATAATTAATAAATTTAATAAATATTAAATATGTACCTAGTTTTACTGATGACTAATTCCACGTCAACTAGCGCCTCAGTCCGAAACTATAACTATTACTATATAACTATAACCTAGTGTTTATACCGGGTGAGTTTCAGTCCATGGACACCCCCTAAAATGGGATTATTTTCATTCCGATCAAAGCAATTTTTATTAGCTTATATTTCTTAAGAAGGGCTACAAAATGGCGTACAAAATTATATTTTTGCACTTCCGGTTTCGCCGGAAACTAAGTTAAATTTATTTTTTTTTTAAATTACACCCCCTGTATATTTTTGCATTTTTGGATCCAGAAAACAAATTTGCATTAAAAAAAAATTATTTTTTTTTTAGTTTTTATTTTTTTTTTATTAACATACAAGATTAATTTTTTTATAAATATGTATTTGCTAAATGTGGGAAAAAATAAAAATTTTATGAAAAACACAAAATTTGGTATTTTTTTTGATCGGGCTAAAAACAATCCCATTTTAGGGGGTGTACTTGGATTGAAACTCACCCGATAGGTATACCCCCATTAGGTGAATTTTGCAAAAAAGTGTATGGGTAATATTAGGGTGGGTCATTTTTTGCATTTTTGGAAAACCTTAAACAGCTATTTAATAAATTCGTAATAACTCAACTTATTTTAAAAATAGAGACTTTTTCCTAACGAAATTGGAAAGAGGATAAAATTCTGATATTGAAATTTTATTCGGGGGAATTTGAAATGTGAACCCCAAAATAGCTTATTCTAGATTTTTTGATTTTTTGTGTATTTACTAGTATTTAGTTGTTTTAAATTGTTTTGACTCAATTTACCAATTTGTGGGAGTTATGTTCAATATTAGGCAACAAATGGCAACTTTTTTTTGCCCAGATCTGGAAGTAGTTTTTACTTACTAATTCAAGGGCGTAGAATCCGAACTGCCCTTAGAAAAATTCCATCTCACATTTTTGAGATATAAGTCCAGTAAATAATGACGTTATTTTTCAAAATCTTGAAAAAAATACTGCTGCCAACAAAATAATACCCTCTAGGCCTAGGTTCATTAAAATCAAAAACGAAAAAAAAAAAATAATAAAAAAAAATATCCAAAAAAAAATAGTTTTTCAAAAATTTAGCCCGATGCGTTCTTGAGTTATCGTGGTTACAAATTTCACACAGATCTACAGAGAGACAGATATTTTTTTTACGGAAATCATATGTTTTGGATATAAAACGTACAGAAACGTAAAAAAAGCAATAAAGTTTTTTCGAAATTTTTTTACTAACGCAAGACTTTTTTATTTATAAATTAATTTAAATGATTAGAAAAACAGTTAAAAGCTTCTTTTAAAAACAGCAACTTTTGTAAAAAAAATAAAAAAAATATAATATTTATGCTAGAACTTAAAAAACACAAATGTTTGTTTACGAAAAACCAAAGAAAAATATAAATTTTCAAACATTTTAGTCTATAAAAAACGAAGATATATTTTTTTATTTTTTTACAGAAATTGTCCACAAGACAATTAATAAAAGAAAATCGTGGTTGCCAGATGATCCAAAAAAATGACCCTAAAAATCCACCGTGTAATAGGAATCAGTTTAAATGGAGATTAAAAAAACAATATCATCATTTAGTTTCTTTGGGACAATATTTAATAGTCAGTGGTATAAGCAAAAAAAAAACTTTAGTTTATTTTAAGGGTGTGTTTAAGCATAATTTAGTGCAAAAAACTGTCGGGAGACAAGTTCTGATTTGATTGGTCCATGATTTATGAAGTCATCAAAATGGCGGTTTTTCATCGTGCTTCGTAAATTTTAATTTGAAATATTTCAGTATAGTATATTCTGTAACTAGTATGGAATAGACAATATTCTGACTATTCAATACGTGTTGTAGAATATACTTTTTCTTCGACTGCAAATATGAAACATTGTATGGTTATAAACTGCGGACAAGGTTAAAAACGATGTTTTTTTGTGACTCGACCGTGTAAATGCAACAAAACACATATTTTTAAATAAAGCGATTAATGTTATTTAATAATTTTATCAAATCAGTACTTAGAAAAAGATTTTTATTTAATTTTAGCACATATTTACAAATTATAATGCAAAAATTGAAGGTTATGTCAGATTGTTGTGACAAATATTTAACATTAGATGGAGCAGTTTTAATTTTTTGATCTAAATTGATAAAAAACTGGTCAAATATTAAGAAAAACCAATAAACTTTATGTAATTTTAACGCAAAACTTTAAATTGCATTAAATTATTCAATATTTCATGGTAAAATATATATATTTTTGCTAATTTTGCTACAGTTTTCTTTACTTTTATAAATAAGAGATGGCACTACATGTGCTCATTCTAACACTTGATACGGAATATTCATACCGTATCTAGAGCTAGAATGGATTCATTCTGTGTTTGAAAAGTGTGCGTATTTGCTTACATTCTAAAGCAGCCGTAGAAAAAATAATTACTCGATTTCATAGCTCTTGATCTCATTTTAAACACATTTTAATGCCATTTTAACTAATAATAATAAAACTAATATAAAAGTTTTTCTCAATATAGCAGTATACGATAAAATACATGAAAAATGAGAAATTAATTTTTACCGAAATTTTCGATTTTTTAATATTTGGGTAAAAAAATATATGATAGATACCCACAGTAGTTCCCGAGAACCCTTGGGTTAAAAAAAATTCGAACCAAAAGTTAAGGTTGGATCCTTGTAGTAATCGGTTTGGAGATAATATATCCACCAACAGCCAAATCCAGAAAATTCGCTTTTGGCAGATAATGGTAACTCTTCTTTGAAGAGGTACATCTTTTACACCAATGATAATAGAAAACTGTTCAAGTGTATTTAGTTAGTATTTTTGACGCAGATTTTAAATATCTTTTCAAAATTAAGCTATCATTTTTGTTTACAGAGAAAAACGTTCTTAAAAAAATGTAAAATTGAAATTTAGGGCACTTTTAAGCATTTTTATTTATTACATTTTAGCAAATATAATACTTTCGACTAAACCTGAATAAATTTCATGTTTTTAACTAAATATATACGCTACTAACAGTTAAAAATATTATTTTTTTCTGAACTTAAGAACCTGAAAAAGTAACTGCTATTTTTACAGTATCATTGATGAAATTACGGTCTGTTGGGTAGTGTCCTTTTTTAAAGCAGTTGTTCTCAATATGTTAAGTTTTATTTATATAAAACTCTGACAACCCCATCTTTGTTTTAAGTAATGATTTAAAATATGTGTAGCCAGCATAGACTATTGTCTAAAGTTTTTTTTATTTATTAGTACATGTATTGCAATAAGATTAAATATTTAATTTTAATTTAAATTTATTTTTTTTCATTTTTTATTAAATATAATTTAACGTTAGTTATTATGTGTTATATTTTAACATCTTATAAAATAATAATATATTTTGTTTGGCACAGTAGTTTTTGCAAATTAAAGCATAATAATTTTATTTAAAAAAAATCGTTTTATTGTCTGTATTTTTTTATTTTTTTAATATAATTATTACAAATCCAAGCAATATACCCAGACTTGTAAGTTATATTTTACATCAGGTAACTCTCTGAATAAGCAAGATGGAGAAGACTTTCTAGTCCTTCAGCTGATCAGAGAGGATGAAATAAAACGGTGATCACTAACTGATTTGTGATAATTTATTAGACTAGTAATTCATTTATATTCAATTTACATTCTAACTATTTCCTAAATCTACACATTCTGACATTGGGGATATATATATTTATTTTCCCTAATGTTTCCTCGGCTTCCTCGTTTTGTATTATATTTTAAATTCAATTCAATTCGTTTATTCATCTTTAGAATGTATACAAATACACATAAATAAGTCAAAAGTCAGCAATGATATTGGAAAATGGAGACAAAAAATTATAATATGGTTAAACACAACTGTATGTATTATATTTTACCGATTATTAATAATAAATTACATTTTTCGTATTGTTGCTTAACATAGTGGGTTCGAACAGATTTTAATAGGCAGGCTCGCCAGATACTACTAAGAACGCCTCTCCTTAAAATATTAAGTTATATTTAAACATCATACAATTCAATACAAATGGGGTTGTGAGGCAACATAGTACCTTTCAAGTCACTGCGACCAATGAGATCTATTGTGAATCCCCTTCATAATTTAATCTACATATAACTTTAGTCTTCCCAAGAAGGCCAAAAGTATTTTTGGGGCTACTTGGGATATATCTGCAGATTTTGGATATACCTGTTCGATATAGTAGCTTTTTGCAAACAATGACTTTGCAAAAGCAGATAATGTGTTCAGCCTTTTCTGGTGCTTCTGAGCATATACAGCAGGTGTCAATTTTTAAGCGTTATCTTAGA
This sequence comes from Brachypterus glaber, assembly GCA_958510825.1. Taxonomy (NCBI): domain Eukaryota; kingdom Metazoa; phylum Arthropoda; class Insecta; order Coleoptera; family Kateretidae; genus Brachypterus; species Brachypterus glaber. Next base: position 20,927,262 of record OY294046.1, read on the forward strand.
GGGCAATGACTGGTTTTTATTTCCGGAATGCTGAGTTCACTTTTCTTGTTTTTCAGGTTCATATTTTATAAATATTTTGACCTGTCTTAAGTTTTGGTCTTTACAATATCGAACTATGATTTTGGTTTCCCATTTTTTGTTAGACTTTACCAGGTCGCTTTTGTTAAAAGTTTAGGGCCAGTAAATTGAGTGCATGCCCCTTCTCTAGCACGAGAGTCTGCTGCCTCATTGCCTTCAACACCCTCGTGTCCTAGCACCCTCATTTTGTTGAGAGTTTCGCATCATTCCCAAACAAGTACACATTTGGTATCATAGTGCCGTGGTTCCCTAGAACCGCCGCCGGATGGAGGAACTCAATGTTCTAAACCGTTTTATAACCACTGATTTACTTATTCCATAAAATGATTTAAAAAGTCAAACTTTGAAGGATTGCAATTTTCACACTACTCAACAAAATAAAATATAATCAAAATCAATCGATTTTTCTGAAGGTTCCCAAATTTAAAATGGTTAATAAATTAAGTTCTAATTAGCATTTTTATCAAGTTAAAGAAACAGATTTTCTTCATTTATACTTTAGAGTCATATATTTACTAAAATTAAATAAAAGTAAATGCTTAAAAGTACCCTAAATTTCAATTTTCCATTTTTTTATTTATGTTTTTCTCCGTAACAAAAATAGATAGCTTACTTTTGAAAAGATATTTGGAATCTGCGTCAAAAATACTAACTAAATACACTTGAACAGTTTTCATTTATCATTGGTGTAAAAGATGTACCTCTTCAAAGAAGAGTTACCATTATCTGCCAAAAGCGAATTTTCTGGATTTGGCTGTTGGTGGATATATTATCTCCAAACCGATTACTACAAGGATCCAACCTTAACTTTTGGTTCGAATTTTTTTTAACCCAAGCGAGCTCGGGGACAACTGTGTACCGGTTTCAAATTTTTAGAGTATGTTAAAGCCATAAATAAATCCATAAATGCGTCGGGAGAAAAGCTGTCAAATTCACAGGACAAAAATTATGACGTCATCAAGACACTGGATTTTTTAAAAAAATTACATTATCTAACTGTAAATATCTTAAAAACTACCCAATTTTATTGTTCTTTATCTTATTTTAATCGTTTACTATTTCTCTAGAATATAAGTTTATATTTCTCTTTTTTGGAAACAGCAGTAGTTGATATTTAATGAAGAAATGATTCAGGAAAAGTTGAAAACGATGAATACTAAATAAAAAATGGTAGTACAAAATCCAAAGTAGGTACACAAATTTTAAGACGTTTTTTATCACATATTATGAACTTTAAATCCACAGGAAGACAAGCAGTCAAATGCACAAAACCAAAAATTATGACGTCACCAAAATGGGACTTTCATGCCTAAAAAATCAAATATTATTTGATATCTCAGGAAGTTTTCAACATATTTTAAAGATTTTTGTCTTATTTGATTTGTAAATTGTTGCTTTACAAATTATTGTTTAAAGCTGAATCGAGGCTTTCCCGTATATAGTATTAATTGAGGAAATACCTTAAAAATATTAAATTTTTTGACTAAAAAAAGTTTTAACAAAAATTGTTTAAAATTCGAAAAAAAAAATATTTTGATTAAAAGAAAAACTGATTGGGGTGGTGGAAAGGGGGCAAAAGGGAATAAAACTGTAACTGACTAAGGGAGTAAAGCCTAAACCATAAGTCCTATGAAAAAACAAATAAAAATAAATATTCAGAATTGGATAAAAAATTATTTTGATTACAAAAATAAACGGATTGGGCTGGTCCAAAGGGGGCAAAAGGGCATAAAACTGCAAATTAGTAAGGCGGTAGAGCCTAAACCATAAGTTTGTACTAAAAATCTTTTAAATTGGATAAAAAATTATTTTAATGAAAAGAAAAACTGATTGGGCTGGTCGAAATGCTGCAAAAGGGCATAAATCTGTAAATGACTAAGGCAGTAGAGCCTTAACCGTAAGTCCTATTAAAAAAAAAATACAAAAAATGTTTTAAATTGCATAAAAAAATATTTTAATAAAGAGAAAAACTCGTTGGGGGTGGTGGAAAGGAGGCAAAATTGTATAATTCTGCAAATGACTACCACCCGAATCAGTTTTGATTTTTATAAAAATAAATTTTTATCCAATTCTAACCATGTTTTGTTAAAACTTTTTTTTAGAAGGAATTATAGTTTAGGCTCTACTGTCTTAGTAATTTGAGGTTTTATGACCTTTTACCCCTTTTGTCCCCCCCAATCAGTATCTAATCTAACCAAAATAACTATTTATCCAATTCTAAACATTTTTTTTTAAAACTTTTTTTTAATAAAAACTTATTTATAATAGATTCACAGATTTTTTAGAATTAAATTTAGTGCTTTCCAATAATCAAAATGGTTTCAGAAAGGGAAAATCTACAATAAGAGCTGTTTACCAAGCATTAACAAAAATTTTAAATTCACGTAACCTAGGTAAACTAACACTAGCAATGTGCATCGATTTAAGTAAAGCCTTTGATAGTGTTAATTTTGAGACCCTGTGCGGAAGGCTAGAAAGTTATGGTATCCGTGGAAATGCTTTACTTCTCATAAAATCATATCTAACTAACCGCTATCAATGTGTAATAGAAACAGATGAAAATGGAAATATTTTAAAATCAAATTTAGTTTTAATTAATAAAGGTGTACCCCAAGGGTCTATTTTGGACCCCCTTTTATATATTCTCTATACTAATGAGATCCCAAATACTGTAGATGAGTTTGTTACGCTCTATGCTGATGATATAACCATGATAATTAGTGAAAAAGATGAAAATGTACTATTAACAAAAACAGCAAGTTCTTTAAATCTTTTAGAAGAATATTTTACCACAAATGATTTAACTTTAAACATTAAAAAAACTCAAATTATATCGTTTAGTAATAGAGACAAAAAAGACCTAGTTTTACCATACAAGGAAATAAATTTAAATTCTGTAGAAGAAGTAAAGTTCTTAGGGTTACACATTGATAGAAGGTTGGATTGGAAAGCGCATGTTGATTTTGTTGCTAAAAATATCTCAAAATACTGTTATGCACTTAAAATTTTATCAGAAAGCGTTGATTCAAAAACAGCGCTTATCGCATACCACGCATATATAAATTCTAGAATCAGATATGGCATAATATTTTGGGGTAACTCGGTAGACAGTGACAGAATATTAATATTACAAAAAAGATGTATCAGAAATATTTACAAACTAAAAGTTACAGACCGTTGTAGAGATATTTTTAGCAGCAACAACAATCTGACTCTGGTTGGCTTATATGTGTTTGAATGCATTAAGTTTGTAGTTGAAAATAAGGATTTATTTATTGATTGTAAAAGCCAAGAGGTATATGATACAAGAAAAAAGGTAGAACTTGAAAATGTTAAATGTAATTACACCTATATTCAAAAAAACGTTCACTATAGTATAATTAGGATCTATAATAGTTTTCCTAGTCATGTAAGAAGTCTCCCAAGTGACAAACTAAAACGTGTCTTGAAATCGTACCTGGTCAGTAAATCCTTCTATACTCTCAGCGAATTTTTCGAGGATAAAGGTAGAGAAAACATTTAGAATTTATCTTTCTAGATCTAGATATTGTATGTAGGTCTTTTTCTTCTTTTGTATGTACTATAATTTTTAAGTAAAACAAGTTTATGTATTAATATTGTAATAATTATATTAGTAATTTTGACATGTTCAACACCCTCCGGGGTATCTCTGAGCAAATAAATGATAATCTAATCTAATAGGACTTATGGTTTATGCTCTACTTCCTCAGTCCCTTGACGTTTTATGCCCTTTTGCCCCCTTTGTACCACCCCAATCAGTTTTTCTTTTTATTAAAATATTTTTTTAACCAATTTAAAACTTTTTTTGTACAAACGTTTTTTTAACAGGACTTATGGCTTAATCTTAAAATAACAACGAGGTGAACGACGAGCAGTTAATTTTCTGTTGTTAAAATGAAATTTATTGAATAAAAGCGTATTTTAAATATTAAAAATTTAATGTGTGAGTAACTATAGGAAAAATAACCATAGTGTAATAAACTACTTCAAAACGTAAGCTAATAGTCGAACAATTTCTTAGTAAACAAACATTGTGCGATAAAAAAACAATAAGTATACTGTGAATCTGATCGTCCAACTGATCCAATAAGTAACTTTTTTTAAATTTAAATAAAAATGGAACTAAGATTTAAATGCTGCCTTTTGGCACTACATTTTTTTGTATTGTTTGTTTCGAGACATACCATAAAATATATCTTAATAAATAATAATAAAACAAAAAATAGTGACGTCTTAAAAAAAACATGTTGATGTTCCGAAAAAAATGTAAACTGAATAAAAATATTGAAAACGATCAAATCTCACAATTAATGGAGATATTAAGTGAACTTAATGCAGAAAACAAGCTGAAGGATGTACACATCGAAAAAATTAGAAGAAACAGCAATATGTTTCAAAAAGATGCATATAATCGTGACGAACTTCAACGAAAGGAAAATAGTATTTTACAATTAAAAAAAGATTTATCCAAAATTTCAAATGAAAACTGTTAAAAGTGTAAACAGCTAAAAGCGGAAAATATGGAGATAACATAAGATTATGCGAACTACATAAGGGTCTATTACGGCAAGTTGATGATCTTAAATTGGAATTATAATTTCTAATAAAACAAAATAATAAGGGCATTTGTGACATGGATTTCCAGACAGAAGAAACTCATACTGTGACTGAACTCTATCCGAAAATTTTAATTAGTGCAGGCTCACAAACTTCTATAAAAAAAATTAGCAAATCTAAATCTATGTAGGTTTAAAATAAAGTAAATCATACCGAAACAGTAAATAATTAAATAAATTAACTTAATTTTAACCTTGAACAGGAAATAATGAAAGAAAAAGGCAACAATATTAGACTAAATAAAAAAATTACAAAACTAAATGAAAAAATACTTGAATTAAAAGAATACCATAATCTGGAAATTTCAAATCAACGAAATAATGTAGACAATGTCATTATTAAAGACACGGACAAATCTCCAGAATTAGAAGCAGACAAATTGGGTAAAGGCTTGAGTAGTTTTGCACACATCTACCAACAGTCTCTATAATTAAGCCAAATGCAACTCTATCTTCAGTAATCGTAAATCTAGAATTACTCATTAGGGATTCTGATAATAATGATTGTATATACATATTAGCTGGTAAAAATGACTTTAGAAACAACAAAACTCCTTCCTTAAGGGAGATTTCTGAAAAAATAAAGTTATGTTGTAATTCAAATTTAATCATCAGAATTATTTTCAATAAATAAAATAATAATTAAATGTGGAATTTTATTGTGAAGTGTCAGCAGTATTAATAGCTAAGTAAGTAGTCTTAATTTAATATCACTAACTGTATATAGGACACCCACTCCCCAAAATCAAACAAAACAATAGAAAAAACAGCTAACATAGAGCCTAAAATAGACAATATTAAACAATTTTTATGTCTGAGGTTTTTAGAAAATCGACTAACAATTATAGTGTATTGGTAATGGGCGATTTCAATGTACAGTTTAAATATAACTCAAATTCAAAAAATTTCAAAGATGCATAAATGTATGTGATTTTTTCAATAATTATGGTCTGAAAAAAATTGTTAGTTTTTCAACTAGGTATGTCTACACAGTAGACAACATCTTTACTAATATAACTTTTCCTTCAAAAACAGAGCAATTCAAGACCGGTATATCTGACCATTACGGTATAAAAAGTCGATTTTCCTTGTTACGAATGATAGGCAAGCTGTAAAATTGTATAGGCCGATAAATTTTCTTGGTAAGCAATTTTTTTTAATAAACTTAGCCATATAATATTGATTGGTCTTTTGTCAAAAATCCTAATACTGATCCTGCATTTTCTTTTGATTAATTTATATTTGCTTTTGTGGATTCATATAACAAGGCTTTTCCCGAAAAACAAAAAACTCAAAAGTAAACATAAATAAAATTCAGTGGTGTTAGTCCGGAGTTAAAAAAGATGAAGGAAACTGTCAATTTCCTTGTTGAATCGTTAAAACTTAGGGGTACTAACGAATTAAAGGAGCTTGTAGGTCAATATAAAAATAGGTATAAAGCTATGTTAAAAGAAGCGCGTATAAAAGCAAACGATAATTACCTTCGCGGCGGTAACAACAAGCCCAAAGTAATGTGGGAGTTAATAAATAAAAATAAGAAAAAAACTACTAATAATATTTCTTGTAACATAGATCCCAAAACTTTTAATATTTATTTTAAGAATATACCTCTTTTTATTATTTATTTATTGCCAAAAAACATTTTCAACCCCAAAAAATAAAAATTTATCCTTAAATAGATTTTTATCAAAAACGACAAATTCCGAACACAATTAATAAAAAATCGCAGCACTTTGAAATTTTTAGGGACACTTTAAGGTTGAAAAGCTACAGTCAGTATCCTTAGTCTATCCATTACTTGCAAAATTATGCAAGGTTAAACGAATATCCCTAAATATGAAATTTTTTACTTCTTTTTCAAACATTCTCTCACCGAAATTTTTGTTTTATCAAAAACCAATAATTACGGCCTTTAAAGAATACTTTGCAGTTTTTAAAACCTTATTCGAATTTTCTGTACGATCATTATTTCTCGAGTAATTAATTACCAAATTACAAAATGACTTTTTTGCTTTGAACGACGATAACTCGGCGAAAAATTATCGTACAAGGCTTTTGGACCGTTTAAATTTTAATTTTAAAAAGAGGATAAAATTATCTAAAAAGGTTTTATGTTGGAATCACTAAAAAGATTATTCTACGCTTGGTTTGGACCGTTTAACTTTAAATTTAAATTTTAAAACGAGGATAAAATTATCTAAAAAGGTTGTATGATGGAATCATTCATATTGAAGTCCGTAGACGTTTTGAAAGGCAAGCAAAAATTTGGATTTTTTTCCGATAGTTTTCTTATGATTACTCAAAAACTGCTGATGGTAAAAAAAAATTAACTCAAGATCTAAAAAAACTTTTAACAAAAAAAATGAACCGACTTTTATGTCTCTAAAAAGTAAAAAATAAAAAATAAGTCGGTGCCAATTTCACCATTTCCTAAATTAAATAATAAAAATTATATTTGTTATTAAATTGTTTGCTGTGAAATTGGCACCGACTTATTTTTTACTCTTTACTTTTTAGAGACATAAAAGTCGGTTAATTTTTTTTGTTAAAAGTTTTTATTTTTTACTTTTTAGAGACACAGAACTTGAAGATTTGTAACGTCATCCAAGCTAAATTATAGTTGTCCTTCCATCTTGGCAAGCTGCTGACGTCAAAAATTAATTTGCCTTTTTTAAATTGCTCTGCGACTATTTTTCAGTTACATCCTTTGGAAAATCACCTAAATATTTAGGATTTTTTTTATTCCTTTAATTTTTGTGACTAGTGTATATCTTTAACCTGAATCTGAAAGTACATACTTTCCGCAAGCTTATAGAAAAATAGTTTTAATCCCCTTACCCCACCAAAATTTTTATCAGAAAAACTCACTCAGGAATTTTTTTTTATCTTCCTTGATCTCAATCACCCCCACAGAACGACCGACCGACATAATTTTTTTTTGGGAAATCTTTTTTTTTAATATAAACCGCTGAGAAATGTTAAATAATTATTTAACGTTATAACCAATAAAAATTCAAAATTTTATACTAACGCAGGATCCTATCGTAGTAGTTTTCTAGGGAAAACTTAAATATAATTATTTACCTTTAATAATAACCTATTTACTTAAAATATAATTTTTATTTATTAATGCACATTTACAATTGAAAAGATTAAATTTTGCGAAAAATTATTTATCTTAGTGTAACAGAACAAAATATTGCCTTTCTGTAAATAATAAGTATGGCGATATACGGAACAGTTCCACTTAGGTATGTCTCAAACTGTTCATGCCCCCACCTAACTGAACAATACTGAAATCGAACGGTACCACAAATCTTTCAGTTTCGTCTTTATCACCTACGTGAAAATGTGTTACATTTTCTAATTGATACTTTTGGTGATGATCATTTTCACTTGTACTAGCTACAAGCCAGAGATGTGTGCCTGTTCGATTAGGTAAGTTATTTTATTGTATACCCTTTGAATATTTAGTCATTTATATCTTTGTTGCATTGGATTTTCTGCAACACTTTTCCATATAGCACCATGATAATTGTGTCTGTATTTTGTAATTAAATGATTGAAGAACAATAAATCTTTGAAACCATCCCTTTCTTTGATTGCAGTGGCCTAAACGACAAAATGGACCCCGAGATAAAAAAGTGTTTTGTTTTATTAGGTGCTTAAAATAGTTACTAAGAGGAAAAGTGAAGCTTTTTTTACTAGTCTGTAGAATTTACAGACGATTAAAAAAATCACTTTTCCTCTGAGTGAAACATATTTTTTCTTTAAGCATCCTATATATTTTTTTTAAATATTAATTTTTGAATTTAATTTATTCAGTAATAAAGTATGTTTTTTAATTAAAATAGGCCAATAAAAACCTTTCGAAATAAACTTAAACCTTCCTTAGTTCATTTTAAATTTTTTTTCGTAGACTAAATCGTACACTTTTCGCGATTTCGATGGTAACAGGTCTAATGTAGCATTTGCAATTTCGGAGAGATTTGTAGGTGTATAAACCATATATTCTTCTTTAGTCATTTTTAATCAATTTCACACAAAGTTTTTGCACAGAATCTCGAGTCGACCACCTGTATACCTATAAAAGTGGAGCAATTTCTTAATACAAATGGAAATAATTAAATGATCCTAATTTAAAAGTTAAATATATTTAAAGAAACAAGCCGTAAAATATATCTTTACGGCTTCACATTCCATTCCATTCAATTCCAATAATTCTATTTATCCAAGTAATCTTTTATAAACATTTTGATTTTATCATATTTTCCTTCTAATTTTTTTTATATTTATATATTTTTTTTTAAACTGCTCTCCCTAACTATAACTTTTTTTTTAATTTTAATGGATTTTTTTTTAATTGGTAGCATTGGTCCTTATAACTTTTTAAAAATATTTTTTTCTAAGGCATTCCGACTTTTCCTTTAGCATTTTCAATTTTTTAACTCAAAGAGGTAATTAAAAAAAACAACAGGGGTCTTCCTCTTAAGGTCGATTCAGGCATAATTATCACTAACTTAACTAAGCCATTCTGGCCTTTTGATTTGCCAGGTGAGAAGCTATCTTTCTTTTTGTCCAATCTAAAGGCCAGAATGGCTTAGTTTAATTAGTAATAATTAAGCCTGAGTATAGATCTTAGTTTTTACTGAAAATTTCAGATTGATCGGACATTCCGTTCTTGAGTGTAACTTTCAAGTATTACGTAACGCTCTAGGGGGGACTCAAAAACGTTACGCCGCGTTACAGGGGGGGTCAGCAAAAATGTTACGTAATACTTAAAAAATTCAATTTCAGCAACCACAAAAACCCCTATATGGTAATTTTCAAATTTTTGTAAAAACAAATATTTTTCCATTTGCTTCCCCTTGCCCCACCCCAATTTTTACCAAAAACAATCCCGAGTGAGAACTTATGGTAACATACATACGCTAAAAAGTCTTTAGCTTAAAGCTTTCTTAACTTATCGTGCTTACAAGATTTACCGGATAGACCGACCGACCCACCCTTTGACATTTTTTTTTGTTTGAAATTGACATAAAAATAAAAAAAAGCAAAATTACGCAAAAAATAAATATTTTTGCACAAATACAAGGCTTTCCCAACAATTTTTGACATACGCAAAATACTGAGAAAATCGAGAAAGAGTTAGGTTAGAATCTCATTATTTTGTTGCGTACAACAGACGTTGGTCAACCTGTTCGTAATTAACTTCATGTTATTCAAATTTAATATTGAATTTGAAAACAATGTTGCTTTCTGTGTATACGGAATAGAAACTATGATTTTGCGAAGAAAATATTGAAATTTCAAGATATTGAGATTTTTAAATATAATTTCAATGGTCATGAGAATAGGCATGATTGACATTCATGAGATTTGAAAAATCCAAAAACATTTTATGGTATGTGTTGTGAATTGTCAACGGGTGCTCAAAATTTCTTAGTTGCGGGCCAGTTACAATTTATGGGTAAGGGGCCTAACCGCCTTTCTCCTCAGCCCTGATTATTTGTAATTAAACACCTACAGGCTATAGAATATGTTTTTTATGATTAACTGCAAAAAAACCGTTTGTTTGAAATATTTTCTGCAAATAAGCATACTTGATTAATACATACTCAGTGAAACTCAACAAATATATAATAATCCAATAGACAAACATACAAAAAAGTCACAATGTACACATATTTAAGTTGTTGATTTTTTTAAGGCGCGAACGATATTTTTAACGTTTATTTACAATTTAAAACGAATTCATCGATTTGAGCGTGTCAACCGTCCCGCGCATACTTTCCTGCTGCCTGCTCGTGACTAAATCGAAGCAAGCTATAGTAAAGATAAGATGGTCAAGGTACAAGCATGTTCAAGACTGACAACTTGCACCTGAAGGTTACGAACCCCGGGTCGAATTGCTCTTGGGTTTAATTATTTTCAAACGTACAGTACGTTTTGCATAATATATTAATAATATAATATTATGCTGTTGAGTTACTCGCTCCAGTCATTTTAGGACTTTTTTTCGGAAACCTAGCAAGCTGATTTTTTTGTCGCGGGCCGAATGCAAAATCTAGCGTATTAAGACGCCTAAGCATTTAGTTATCCGCTCGACAAATAACAAGATAAAAAATTAAAGCATGCTGTAATGAGTAAATAAAAAAAACGATTAGGGGAAATGGGGGATGGTTCAACCCTTATAAGTATTTGAATTAAGCGACTAAAAAAGGCACATTAAACTCTTCTTTACCGAATCTACTTTCATGAGCAGTACTCGGCGAATTTCCAGTACTCGCATAGGACCCGCGTCGACTCTAGGGTTGACGCGAGGTTTTATATATTTACATTTGTATTTATTTTTTTCTTGATTTTTTTTTTAATAATTTCATTTAAATGAGTAATGTGGGAACAAAGTTATCGATAAATTAAAATTAAAAACTTTCGTATTCTTAAAAGATAAAAATTGAATGTCGGTTTTTTCTTCGAAAAACACCGATGTATATATATACATACATATGTATAGTTAATAGTAAGTAAGTAAGTAAGTACGTTTTTTCGTGTTTTCCGTATATATATATATATATATATATATATATATATATATATATATATATATAGTTTATATATATATAGTTTATATGTAATATTAGTTGTAATATAAGATTAAAATAAGATAAAAGTCCAAACCTATGTAATATTAATTGTAATATAAGATTAAAATAAGATAAAATGACTAAAATTAAAACAAATACAAAAGTTACAGTTAAAATCATCTTAAATTTAAAAGTTATTAAAATCAGATAAAAGAAATGCTTCAATGCTATAGAAGGCGCCTTTTATAAGAATTTTCTTTATCGCCATTTTAAAACTTTTAAAACTCAAACCCCGCATAGTCAACGGTAATTTGTTTATTAGTTTTGTTAAAATATATAAAAAAAAACTATTTTGGCTTTTAGTCAGACGGAAATTAACCGTTCTAAATTGATTTTTATGGCTTGTATTGTGATTATGGATATTTTCACCGACTGCTAGTCTAGTTATTTAAGTTATTGAAAGCATATAGTAGACAATGAAATATGTATAGTGAGGGGAAGGTGAAAATGCCTAATTTAGAAAATGTCGAGTTGCAATTTTCTCTGTAATTTAGACCATTCAAAATCCTTACAGCCCTTCGTTGTAATCTGAAGATTTTCTCTTTTCCTGCGCCATTACCCCAAGCTATTATGCCATAGGCAATTAAATATTCGCAAAGATCATGATAGGCAACTTTAAGTACTTTGGGTGATACAAAGTTAGATACTGCGAAGCAAAAAAATATTTTTACTTACCTTGCTGGACAAATGGTCTATATATGAATTCCAAGAAACTTAACACAAGTCAAACCTCTCAAAATTACGCAAAGTAAAAAGGACTTTTTCGTTTTTATCGTTGTTCATTAAGAGACCGTTTGATGAGAACCATTCCTGTGCCTTTGACTGTGCCAGGACACTAATACGCAAGTGAGTAATATATTCTTTATAAATAAATAAATAAATAAATAATCTTTATTTCCAAGGACTGCTGGTTACAGAGTATAGGAAACGTCATATAAATAGAGTGATCATAATTCAAAATTGATTACATTAAAATTGAAGTTGTAGAATTCATCTACTGTATAGAATGGATTGTCCAATAAAAACCTTTTAATAGTTTTTTTAAATTTGTTTGTACCTATTATAGTATATTAAAGTACTAGTTTCATAACATACGTTTTTAGCGCACGAGTACAAGTTTAGAAAACGAGCCGCTTGCGGCGAGTTTTTTAAAGTCCCAGTGCTCTAAAAACGTGTTATGAAACGAGTGCTTTATACAATTTTTTCTATTTTGCTCTAAAATTTAAAAAACTTATATTTAAATTGATGACTGATTTAAGGATTTTTGTTTTGGGTTGGCATTACAGTTAACACTATGTTTAAAATTCTAAGAAAAAATGATATTTTGATATATTTTACAGTCATCTCTTCTTTTTTCACTGCAATTAACCAGTCCACAATTTTAACACGGTAAAAAATAACCCAAACACAAAATTTTGTATAAAATTAAACTTTAAATCGACATTGACATTTGCACGTAAAACGTCAAGAGATAGGCTTTTGTATGTTGCCAACCCAACAGAAAAAAAAGTAGAGACCTCTTATGGTCCTATAAGAACACGCAAAATGCGTGTGATTATGAGCTTATAAGAGTCGCAAAATAAAAAAATATTTTATGTGTCTGGTAATTTATTAAAAAGTTTACTACTTGTGTAAAATAGTCCCTTTTCAAACCTGGTTGTACTATGCTTAGCCGGAACTAATGTAAGTTTATGTCTCGTATTATAACTATGTGTGTCAGAATTTTTATCGTATATATTTATGTTTTTCTCCAAAAAGAGGAGGCATCTGTAAATATATAAGCAAATGCAGGTCATTATATTTTGTTGTTGTTGAAACAGATTTCTGCATTGCGCGCGATAGGGCGAATTAGTTATAATTCTGACTGCTCTTTTTTGTATTTTTAACACTTCATCCACTCTACCACTAGAGCCCCAAAACTCTATGCAGTAGGACATTAGGGACTGGAAGTTGCCGTGGTACATCAGCATTAAAGTAGGCCTGTCACAAAGTTTTGACAATAATCTAATCATAAAACAAACTGACGAAAGTTTTTTTGAAATATAATCAATATGCGCATTGCGCATACCAATTAAAATTTGTGTCTAAGTGTACCCCAAGGAACTTTACATTTTCTGAGGGTGCTATAGTTTTATTATCTATTACAAGATCGATATTATTATTAGATGTCCCTTTATTGAATTGAAATATTTGTGTTTTACTAGGGTTGACTTTTAACCCATTTTGTTCAAGCCAATCTCTAATTTCAGAAATTGTTTTTTGCGCTAATGTTTTTTGTTCAATAGTGTTTTTATGAGACGTTAAAGAAGTCGTATCGTCTGTATATAGGACTACTTGTGAGTTTTCAATTTTGAGTGGGAGGTCATTTATATAAAAAACAAATAGAAGAGGACCTAGTATAGATCCTTGGGGCACAGATAGTGGCTTATTTTTTGCCCAAGTGGACCGATCTCTGCCACCCTTACAATTGACCTCTACAAGTTGTTGCCTGTTTGACAGATATGATTGAATTAAATTAAGTGGAAGTCCTCTGATACCGTACCTTTCTAGTTTTGATATAAGAATTTCGTGTATTACCATGTCAAAGGCTTTTGTAAGGTCAAAGAAGATGCCAAGGACATTTCTAACTTATGTTTATGTTTGTTTTTAACCTCGTACTATTCTACTTAATTAAGCATCCCCTAAGTCCAGGACTTGTGTGGGCTAGTACTAGAGGGAACCACCGGCTTTAATTGACTTTCGAACCAATATATCTAGGGAGTACGCCTTCGCCAAATTTCAATTATTAATTAACTGAAAAAGGTAATCGGCGCCAGTGAGGTTTGAACTCACGATCATTAGATCAGTGTCAGGCTATATCGATGCCATTGACCACTGAGCTAAATCTCCCATATGTAGGATGTCGTTTGTCAATTAAAAGGTGGCAGAGACCGTGTTTCGATTTTTCATGAAGCCGTGTTGTTGCTTTGATATAGACCAAAAAGGCAACTAGTTGATCGTGTTTAATTTTTTCAAAAATTTTACCTATTATAGGTAAAATTGAAATTGGCCTATAGTTGCCCATTTGATTAGGTTCACCCTTTTTAAAAATCGGTAAGACTTTGGCTATTTTAAGTTTTTCTGGAAATATCCTAGTGGATAATTTTTCGTTCATAATATGTCTCAGTGGGGTAATAATGTATGGTGCGCTCTTCTTTATTAACACAGCAGTAATATCAAATATATCAGGTGTATTTGAATTTTTTATATGTACAATTGCGTTTGTGATATCTCTCTCTAAAACAGTCGTAAAGAACATTGACATGGCATTGGATTTTATGTGTTTATGGTTTTTATTTACTTTACATTTATAAAATAGTGATTCATTTTATTTGCAATTTTTTTGGGATTTTCTATAGTACCATGGTCTGTCGATATTTCTTTAATAATGTTACTTGCGGGGCTTTTTATGTTGCTGTTTATAATTTTCCACGCTGTTTTTGCTTTATTTTCGGATTTTTTTATTGTTTGGCTATAGTGTACTTTTTTTGCATTTGATAAAACCAAATCATAAATTTTCTTATATTTTTGATAATAATTTTCTATATTATTGTCGAAAGGAAATTGTACTTTTAAAGAATAAATGTCTTTTAGTTTTCTACTTGAAATTTTTATTCCGTTCGTAATCCAGCTTTTTGATTTTTTCTCATTCTTTGATTTTTTTGTTGGAAAACATTCCTGAAAATAAAGCAAAAAAGTGTTTAAAAATTTTTCTGTGCTTTGGTTTGGATCTTTAAGGGCATACTTTTCTACCCATGTCTCACTTTTTAATAGTTCAATAAAATTGTGAGTTGTGTTTTTATTTATAAAAATAAAATTTTCATTACAGGGTTTTACTGATAAAACATTTTTTAATTGAAAAAGGATAACCATGTGATCTGATAAGGACAGCGGAAGCACACGTGAATTGTATAAGTTTTGTTATAGCATAGTCAATTTTTGTTGCAGATGTTTGGACTTTTTGGACCCTTGTAAAACTATTTGTCGTATTATACGACAAATAATATGTAAGGTTAAAAGCCTTAATTAAATAGGTTAGTCTTCTTGTATGGCTAGAGTTTATATTTAAATTAATGTTTAAGTCTCCTGTGAGTATTAAGTTATATTCTGAGTGATTAATTAAGAGCAATACTTCCTCAAGTCGGGAGAAAAATAGATCAAAATCACATGTTTTATCATTAGATCGGTATATAGATAAGATAAATAATTTCTGACTTACGTAACCAATGTTCGGCTAAACAGAGTACATCCAGGTTATGGGCATCGGTTTCTACTTCTAAATGGGAAGTTTTATTGAACAATCCTTGTACATTTAGAAACATTACATTAAAAAAAGTGTTATTGTTATTTTGTTTACACTGCACTTGTGTCTTCACTGGTGGATCAACGTCGCAAAGATCTTCCGAAAATTAAATTTCCTAATTTCAAACCCTGATGGCCATATATTTGGATTTTGAATTTTTTCAGAAATTTCCATGTCTATACCTACTTTAAATGAGTTGTATTCTTTGCAATAATCAACACTTTCATAGATGTATGACATGCTCCCTGGACATTTTTCTTGAAGGTAATTCTTAAGTTATTCCGCAGTGTAGTTTTTGTTATAACGGCTAACAAACAGCCAAAATTTTCTTGCCACAGCAACAGTATTAGGTTCGCTGATGACTGCACTATGGTTTGGACTTTATCATTTTGACAGGACTGGCTATGTTGAGCTTGATTGCTAGTGCCTATGATCATTCTACTTTTCCTGTGATTCTTCCCCATTTTGTTGTTGTGCGAGACATTTGTTGTGTGCTTGGGTGGGTAGGACGTAATTATTTTGCTGCTGCTATTGCTGTTATTGCTAGTCAAATGTATTATTTCATTCATTTTGGTACGTTGTAAATCTTCTAGCATACCGATTTGTTGTTTGTTTACATTTTATGATATCATGGTAGCGGTATGATTGTTTTTAACAGCGTTGTTGGCAACGTCAAGTTTTTTCCCGGTTTTATTTTCTTTTAACAATTTAATTATAAGGTCTTTGTCACTAATTGCTTGGTTTAAATTCTCAATTATAGTTTTTGTGTAATTTACTTCAACTTGGGATACTTTTAGATCACATTTTAATTGCATGTACTCCACACTGTTTTTGGGGTTAGGTTTGAATAATGTGCCCGTATCTCTTGCAGGTTCACTATGGGCACTGTTTAAACTATTTATATGGTTCTTTAGTTCTTCACTAACCACTACATTTGCAGGTACACATTTATTAATAATTATGTCTACTAAAAAGTCTTTTTTAAACTTTGAGAGCTCAGTGACTATGTCTGCCATGTTTCTTCTTTGTTAATATTAATAACTACTGCATTAATGTATTGTTAATAACTATTCCTTTTTTTAAAAATTGCAATTAAAAGGCATTCTAAAAAGGTCTGGATCTTGGTCAGATCGACACTCCCATGCAACAAGGATGTAATTCAAGTTAGACCTATTTTGAGTTATACTCATAGGTAAACGCCTTGAAAAAAGACACACATGGTGGTACTACTAAGATTTCTCCACAGGCCATTTTAACCAAAAGTTTACCTAAAAACACTAACGTAAGAAATTCTAATTTTGCATATTATCAGAAACAAAAAATAAATAAACAATAAATACTTATAGGGTTAAATAGAGAATGTTATAAGCTTTTAAATTATGTATCACATGGCTTTCTTTTGCACTTCAATCATTTCCCCACCCTTAAATAAGAAAAAAAAATATTTTAGAAATTTAGCTGTCGTAAAAA
This sequence comes from Brachypterus glaber, assembly GCA_958510825.1. NCBI lineage: Eukaryota > Metazoa > Arthropoda > Insecta > Coleoptera > Kateretidae > Brachypterus > Brachypterus glaber. The sequence continues at coordinate 20,944,436 of OY294046.1, forward strand.
ATGACAATATATGAGTTACGGCTTTGTTGCTTGGGGGTATCGAGATAGTAGTCCTTTGAGAAAAAAGATTAGATTAGAAGGACCAAGTCCACTTTCAGTTTTATCGGAATCTTCAATTAACAGTAATATTTCCACCTCATCATCATTTAAAAGAAGAGTGGTTAAAATGACACACAATTATTGGTAAGTTATACAATAATACATTATAATACAGGGTTTTTAACAACTTTGAACTTACAAAATTCCTAATTTCCAGGTTTTCCCTGACCAAACTGAAAAAAATTCACCAAATTTCTTATACTGACTAAAAATACCATTTTTTCCAAAATAGCCAAATCCCAGGATTTATTGGCCTGATCTCCCTAATTGAAGAAAAGTCTGTAACACTAGTGTAGAAAAGGTCACTTAAAAAAAACAAGTACAGGCCAGTAGAATCCAGTAGATTCCTATTCGTTTTCTACTGGTCTCTACTTGTTTTTTTTTTAACAGGGGGTATGATTGTAAAAAATTGCATTATAAACAATAGTTAAGAATAGCAATCATATCAGTATTGTATAGAGAGCCTAAATGTGGCGTTTTCTTTTTTATGACAGAAAACGTCACATAAAGGCACTTTAGTGCTGTAAAGACCCTTTTTACACAACTATAAATTTTGTAGTAAAAATAATCTAACAATATTTATCAGCAAAATTACTATTCTATTAAATCCTAAAGTCTTATAAATACAGACCTGTTACTCCTACAGTAGGAGTAATAAAATTTTAAAAGAAATAAAATCTAAAGAAAAATTACACCCCCACCTAACGTTATTTTCCTATACCATTAACATGGGCGTAATACTCCAAAATGACCCCCACCCCCCCTAGGAGCGTTACGTAATACTTGAACGTTCCCTAAGGAAGCTACGGCCCTTCGAAGAAGGACATCTTAGATGGGGAAGGGCGATTCTTTATTTAAAACTAAGCAAAAAGTATTCTTCACCAAAACACCTAAATTTAATATTAAAGGAGTAATAGCCATTTTTGGCTGCACAAAATTTTACCCCTCTTAATGTATTTTTTAACGGTTGCTCCTACAGTGTTACACTAGTATACATGCAAAACCTCCTTGCTCTATCTTAAAGGGTACCAGAGTTATGATTATGATTTTTAGAAACTATTATATTTGTTTCGTATGTTACAAAAAATGTTACATATGTTACCTGAGGGTGTTTACCAAGTTTCAAACTAAATATTGTTAAATTATTCTTCTATAGGGCAATATAAAAAAATTGCAGTTGATTGTGGGTCATTTAGGGGCCCTAAACTTTCAATTCTGGTTATTTTACAAGTTTATTTTTACTCAGTATTTTATCGCAAGAGTTTTGGGAAATATTTAATTTTTGATGCTGTAGGTAGCAGTTGACGCGAAATGACCCATATGCCATAAGACTGAAAACACTGTGTATAAAAACATATGTTTAAGTAAAAAAATGTTATGAAAGAAATAGAAATTGTCAAATTTAGAAAATTTTATCTTAAAAAAAATCTTGAAACAATATTTTTTAAATGTTTTGTGCCTATTTCATAATGCATAATCTTATTAAATTTTTTAATTTTTATAATATTGGATAGGACTTTTTTAGGACAAATAATTTGCAGTATTTATGACAATAAAATATATTGCAATAAATATTTTTATTTTTCTTATAGCAAAAGTCCAGATATTTCCAAGAAAATTAGTAAAACTAAAATCTGAAAAGGAAAATTATAGAAGTAAATATTATAGTGCTAGAAAAACAAGCCAAAGAAGAAAAATAAAAATAAAGGATCTGCGTGAGGTAGTGGAGCATTTAAAGAATAAAAAGATGTTGACACTAAATGCAATAGCAGCATTAGAAATGTAATTAAATGGTATTCCTCCAGCCATTATGAGAAGAATTTTATCAAATAAAAAAAGAGGACAATATTGTCCTGAAATTAGAAATTTCAGTATGACATTGCAATTTTATAGTAACAAAGCATACAATTATGTAAGAAAAGCATTTTGTTTGTATTTGACAGCTCCTGAAACTATCAGGGCATGGTTCAGGAAAATTGACTGTTCACCTGGCTATACACAACCCAGTATAATAGCTTTAAAAAACAAAGCAGCCGAGTTTTTGAAAGAAAACCAAGCACCCGAGTTTTTGAAAGAAAACCAAGCACCCCTGCTTTGTTCACTAACGTTTGATGAAATATCATTAAAAAAGGAAATTGTGCATGAAAATGGAACTAATAATGTCTGGGGCTATGTGCATTTGGGCTCTGGTATGCCATTTTCAAATGACTAGGAAGTAGCAACAGAGGCCCTTGTCAATATGGTTGTTGCTGTAAACTGCTATTTTAAAATTCCAGTTGGACACTTTTTAATAAACAGTGTTTCTGGGGAAGAAAAAGCCAACATAATATTGGAGGCATTAAAACAGGTCCATAGCACTGGAGCAATATTTATTTCGGTAACATGTGATGGGCCACAGGTGCATGTTAGAACCATGAAAATATTAGGATGCAAAGTCACCAATCCATCCATATCGTACCGTATTTTGACCATCCTATAGATAAGCTACACAGGGTTTATATGATATTTCACATATTTCACATGCTAAAATTAGTACGTAACAATTGGACAAGGTCTAATATATTGTTAAATGAGAACAACAACCAAATAAAGTGGGAGTTTATAGAAAAATTATATAAAATTCAAGAGGATGAAGGATTATATGTAGGAAACAAATTAAGAAAAAGCCATATTGAATGGAAAAGGTCAATATTTTTTTAAGTACAGTACAAGCTCGATAATGTGAACACAAAAAACCGGGGCTGTTCAAATTAACGCGTTGTTCATGTTGTTGAACTAGTCGTTGACGTTACAGAGAAGTCAATAGAAAAAATTCTGTGTTAACATTATCGAGTTTGTATTATATTGACTTATTTTTTAGGTACGATTGGCAGCAGAAACACTGAGCCCAAGTGTTGCTAATGCCCTGGAATTTTTAGGAAATTACATTAAATTAGCAGAATTTAAAGATGTCAAATATATAGTCAAATTTATCAAAACATTTGATATGCTTTTTGATATATTAAATTCTAGAAATTACTTTGGGAGAGAAATGAAAACATCAATGAATATAAAAAATGAGCAGTATTGGAAACCGAAAATGCAGGAATGCGTAAAATACATTAAGGGAATAAAAACTGGAAAACTAAAAAAACTCCTATTATAGGTTTTTTGACGTCAGGAGAAGCTTTTTTAAAATGTATAATGAATATGTGCTTGAAAAGAAATATTTTACATATCTGCTTACATACAAGTTTAGTCAAGACCACTTAGAGTTATTTTTCTGCAGCATAAGATATGTAAAAAATAACTAAAAATGTCTCAATTAAAAAAAGTAATAGGTATATAATGTTGCGTATTATAACCATATCCTACACTAAGAAAAAGTCTAGATAAGCCAATATATATCTGTGGCTTGGTTCTAAAAGGGCCAATATCAGTTTGTCAATAGCAGCGTTTTCAAAATATTACACTAGAGTTAATGTGAAAACGCTGCTGTTGAGAAAGTGACATTGGCCCTTTAAGAACCAAGCCACAGATATATTTTTAAATATTTTAATATAAACAGGGTGCCTAGGGATCAAGGAAATGTCAGGGAATTCGATTAACTGTAAAAAATTAGGGAAATTAAAAAGTCTGGTCTACATAATAAATTATTACTAAATAAAGTATTCATTTATAAACTTCTACTAATCCAGAAAAAATGGCATATTGGTTTTAAATTAAAAAAAATTGTATGTACAGTACAGTAAAAATTCAAAATTTTAATTAACCTGTGGTTATCCCACATAAACATACTAAAAACGTGTTTGGACAGTGGCATGATGATAAATATGCAAAACTATTTTTCTGGTTGATGCAATTGAAAATCTGCTAGAAAAAAGAACTTTATGTACCAGATACTAATCTAATCAAATTAAAGTCCAAAAAGTCCAAACGAAAATCTGCTAGAAAAAACAACTTTATGTACCAGATACTAATCTAATCAAATGGTTGCTAAACCAGACCCTAAAATCTAAGTTTTGTTTCTGTTACCAATTTAATGTGTTGCCCTTACCTTGCCTTACTGGTTGCATTAACCAGGAAAGTAGTTGTGCCGTATTTAACTATTTATTTGGTTACACAACAAAGTCTTTAAAGGAATTATCCTATTAAATCTTATATGACTTTTATAGGATTACTTTCCCTATAATTATAGTATTTTTTTTTTAATTTTAGGGCTAGGAATGGAAATTTAAATAACTCCAACTGTCTAAATTTTATGTACTCATACAGAAGGTTGCTGGTGCACACAACAAACAAAACAGACACAGGTAATTGCATCGCACAGAACCAAACATCTGTGTTAACTGTTTCAAGCAGTACAAAAACTGTGGAAATAAGCAATATTACTCAACAAAGAAAAGTAGATGCAATCAAATAGAGCAAAAGATGAATTTTGTAATGCTATCAATGTTATCGGAATTTTCTCAAAGTGTTGTAACATACATTGAAGGATTTGTAGTAAGAAAAGTTTCTTCTAATATTCAATGCCCTACAATGGCTTTCTTTGCCTATAAATTATAAATTAATTGAAAGAAAAAATAGATTTAAAAAAATGGGTAGGTTAATATATCCTGCAAAGAGTGTAACAGAAATTTGCTTTCAGATTCAAAAAACTATAGATTTAGTAATAAAACTAATCGGGGGTCTCCCAAAAATGGACTTTTTAATGCAAATTGTAATGAAAGATTAATCAAAGTTTTTATTAAATAATAATATCTTTAATGATTTAGATGATCACATATTTGATCAAACACCTGAAGAAAATATACACAAAAATTTTTTGATTGATATGATAATTAAAACATATGCTAAAATAATAATAAAAAGCAAAGCCAACATAATAAATACTAATATTAGTGGCCCAAAAATTAGAGTTAAATAAGTTAACACTGTTTAAGCACCACTAAAACTAATAAACTAAATTATTTGCTCTAAAGTAACTGTTAAGTTAGCATACTGTATATTATTAAGTATTAGGTAACTCAATAAACACTCCTTGAAAAAAATAGGGAAACACTTCTTAGTATCTTTATTTTTAACTATTAATGATATACAATTTGTATTAGAACAAAGAAAAATTCTAAAAGACACATATTTTCCTAATAAATGAATAAATTCACATTATACTATTGTTTATTCTTAAGACATAGAAATTTAAAAAATTACTGAAACTAAAAAGTAGATAAGTACAGAGACGTGTTCTCCCATTTTAAAAAAAAATTATATAATATTATAATATAATATTATTACATAAAATTTGTTAAAAATCAAGTACATTTATACATGAAACTGTGGGAGAACTCATTTATTATGTGCTGTGATTTTTTGTGATAATTGTAACCTTTTTGTAAACTTTTTTTTTCCTTACTATTGTGATTTTTTATATGGTAAGGCGGCTCCAGGGGGGCAGTAGGGGACAATACTTTACATGATTTCGGACCCTATTTAAAATACATCGTGTATATAGATGTGTATTTTATCTTCAAATGTATAAAAATATATGTATAGATAGACTGCTCATAAGCAGTGTTGGTAAAAAAATTCTTTTTGGTAAGCCCTTAGTGGTTTTGCCCAGTAGGCCCCTAGGACCATATGGAGACGGCATATAACAAAAAAATAATATACATATTTATTTATAATTGTATACCTGCTAATTTATTTATATGATATATAAATCGTATGTATATGATATATTATAATATATAATAATTATTAATCATATGATATTATTTATAATGAAAAAATAGATTAATGCTATCCTAAGGGATAAGAGTGCATATGTATGCATGTTAAACAAATATATTGAGGGATTCATTTGATTATAAAGCCCTCAATATATCACATAGTAGAGAATATGTTATTCTCTGATGTTATTCTCCCAAATAATAAATACAAATTTTGTATAATAAAATTTATTAATATATTTATATACTTAAATTATTAACACAATTTTAAAAATTATCTTGCTCTATCCATTTGGACTTTAAGCCAAGATTAATCCTATACGTAATATGCATATGATCAATTTTTGCATAAAATAAAAGTGGATGTAAGATAATACCACAGTATTATTAACTTAGGAGAAACTAGCGACGACAAAGGAGAACGACTAAACCAAGATTTACAAAGAATTGAGGAAAATTACAAAGGGTTTTAGGATGAAGGTATGCTGAGCGATTATTGTTGGTCTCTTATAAGTGAGTCGGACCTAGAAAATTACAAACGACGCAGTTCCACTGCACTTTATTTTTGATTTTTGGTATTTTTCCAAATAAAGTAATTATTTTTGGTTAAAATGGCTCATTTATTTATCTAAGAAACCTGACCTGATAGCAAAAAAACGTACTGCGGATTAGTAATCAGTCCCAAAAGTTACAAAGTACACTTTTGTCTGCTCGGGTCCAAAAATTTACCGAAATTTGTAAACCTGTGTATTTTGTTGCTTTGGTTAAAGAATTAAACTTGTGTTTAATTTAGGTAAAAAAAGCTTTTCTTTATTTTCTTTTTACACTAAAAGAGATATTTTGTGAAATCAGAGCCTCGCTAATAATAAGGTATGAATTAAATTATTATAAACAATCTACCAATTACCTAATACTGAGATTTATCTCCTGAAAGAATTAGCACAAGGTTTTAAATAAGAAATTGTTAGCCCTAATGGATATTCAGCATTGAAGAAAAACAAAAATATTACTACTTTCAGAGTTAGTCAAAATTTAATAAAATAAATACAAGGCCTAAAGGTTCTTCTAAAAAGATCTATTGAAATTAAAAAAATAGGAAACAGAATAACAAAGAATTACTAAATTAAACTAAATACCAAAACGTGACAACGGCCAACACCTTCTTCTCTTAATTCCTTTTCAAAATATTAATACTTGTATAATTTTAGCATTTCCTCTCAATTTATTTGACAAAAGTCCCTTATCTAATTACCTGCCCCACCTGAATATGTTTTCTTAAGTTTTCTTGCCCTTCCTATCTAAATAGCTAACATTCGACCATCCTGCCCCTTTAAAAGTGATTTTCTAAAAATAAGTAATTATCTCATCATCATCAACGTCATATTTATTTTCTAGATCATTGTCTGGTATATCTTCAACTTCCAAATATGCTTTACTTTGCACATCTTTTATGTTTTTATTGACAGATTCATCCATACTGGTATTTTTCTTCTTTATATCTTTTGTATTTTTGCTTTTGGTCATTTCTTTAACATCTTTATCTTTTTTTTCTTCTTTTTATTCTTATTCCTTAATTAATTTTTCACTCCTATATCTATTATCCTTTCTAAAGTTGCTGTTACTTTCTGATCTATTTCTTCTTCAATTTTCTTCTCTTTATCCTTATTCTTTATTTTATTATTTATTTATTCGCTGTTATCTTCTGGAATAGTTATCATTTCTAATATTAAATAATATTTGCAAATATTTGCTTTTTATCATATTCATTCATTCTTAAAATTTCTAAATTTTCTTCTGCGTGTACAAAGCCTACGATTGAAAAGTCTACATCGTTCTGCTCCACATCATCGACATTAACTCTGATTTGTCCTGTTCCATTGATTTGAACTTATCCAAATGCATTTAATATATTTTCTGGACTTTCCTTAGTTAATCCACTTGCTTCAGCCATGTTTTCAGAAATAGTGCATACTTCACTTCTCGTATCTCTCAACTCTTTACATGTTTGTCCATTAATAGTTACTTCTTGAATCAATGCCTTTGGTTGTCATTTATTTTTGCGTTTACAAAATTAATATTTTTTTTGAACAGCCTTTCTTAAAATGTCCTGGCTTCTGACATTGGTAACAACCGTTCCTTTGGTACATTTACTGTTTTTATGCCCTACTTCACCACAATTATAACATTTTGTTTAATTTTCAAAAGTTTTGCGAACATTCCCCTGATTATTACGCTGTTTGTATTCGTATCCTACGCTATATACATTCTCAAGTAATAACAGATTGTCCCACAAACTATCGGAATCCTGATCCTTTACCATCAAATTTCCTGCCATTTTATTTCTGTATAAACCCTCTAACATTTCAGCTTTTTCTTCTTTAATACACAAATTAAGGCCCCTACACAACAAAACTTTCTCATGAAAATAACTTGCTAACGATACCCCACACTTTTGTCTTTTACTACGCATTCTGTCCCATAGTTAATGTTTTGATAAATGTATTTTTAAATTTCTTTTCAAACTCTTCCCAAGTCCGAATATTCTCAATCATTGAATTTAACCACATACTAGCGGGTCCAGATAAATATGATTCCGCAATGGTCAATTTTGTATTATTTTCCCAACCTTGTTAAATTCCACTGCTGTTAATCGCTTTTAACCACTCATTTACCCTATGTCTACCCTTATCCCCATCAAATACCCATAAATCTCCCTTAACACTTGGTATAACCGTCAATCTACCTGTATTTATCATTGCTTGTGCTTGAAGATTTAATGTGTCTAATATTTTATTCATAATTTGAGCCCAATCTTGCTCTCCAAATATATCATTAGCCCCTCCAACGCCAGGCTAACAGTAAGCTGTGAAGATGATGCAGCATGTTCAAACCTTTGATTCGCAGTAACCAAGTTATATACCCTAACCTGTCATATTATCTAATTTACCCCTTCACCTCTTTGTGTACCAGTACCTTCAACCTTGCTCATGTTGTTTCCAGTGTCGAACCCTTTTCAATAGATGTTTTTATTATTATCCCACTTCTGATATTTTAAAGTTAGTCAAAATTTAATAAAATAAATACAAGGCCTAACGGTTCTACTAAAAAGACCTATTGAAATTAACAAATTAGAAAACACAATAACAAAAAATTACTAAATTAAACAAAACATGACGACGGCCAACACCTTCTTCTCTTAACTCCTTTTCAAACGTCTTCTCAAAATATTAATAGTTATTGTTCGGTAGTTTAATTTTGGCATTCCCTCTCAGTTTATTTGACAAAAGCCCCTTATCTAATTACCTGCCCCACCTGAATATGTTTCCTTAAGTTTTCTTGCCCTTCCTATCTAAATAGCTAACATTACTTACCTACATGTGAATAAGTTATAAACATTTTAGGAAGTTCTATAATAGTTCTATAATTTTAAACAGAACCATTTGTAAACAGAATGCAGATTATCTTTTATGTAATTTATAAAGAAAACACCTTAAAAAACTATTTTATAGAAAAATTTGGATAAAAATATTAAAATTGTCATAGTTAATGTCAAACAATTTTAATGTCAATAGTTAGCGCAAATGTGTGGTGTTTAACAGACTTGATTTCAACAATGTTTTTGCAGTAGCAACGACATGTTCGGTTTCTACGAAAATTGCTTGAGGTATGAAATTGTGGCTATGTCGGTACTCTCATTCGGAACCACTCAAACTACACACCGACCCTAACAAACCTACCCATATAGTACTCTAGTATAATTTATATGCTAACCGCTGTAAAACCGCTTTACCGCTATAAACCTGCTTCCAGTTTGGTGACTGCAGTCATCTTATCGAGCATTCACACAGAATAAAAGGTAAGATTTACTTCACAAGCAAGCTCTTATTAACAACTTCCCTAATTGACACTAGCCCTCAAGGATACTCACCACCGCCACCCTGTGCTACATCCACTTGGGGCTAAAATCACCTCTACCTTTACCTCTACCATGTAAAATTGTTGAGGAATGTTTATTAGTTTTTAGTTTTAGTGTTAGCGCCATGTCATATCAGGATCAGGTCGGTGTGGTGTCAGTGCCTAGCCACCTGCATAATGACTTGTCGTTGGCATGGTATTTTATATAATAATTTAATTTGTCAATTTAATAGAACTGTCAATCAATATAGTTAAAAAGTCTTATCAAAATAAATTATTCTATTTATTTTTACAGTAACAGAGTCTTGTATAGGTTCATCATATCCTATCAATGGTCCTTCAGCCTATTTAATTGAGTTCTATGGTAAAACAGTATTGAAGATGTCAAAAAGTCTATTAGAAGTCAGAAGAAGCGAACGGTTAAAAGCAAATCCAGAGAAAAGCAAATCATTTGCTATTCAAAAAGCTGTTCGTATTAATAAAGAGGTGGTTCCAGTTACAGAAAAGGTAGCTACACAAAAATCAAACACAGAAAAAACTACAGAAAATCAAAAACAGAAAAATCAATAACGGAGAAAAGTACAAGCAGCAGAGCAACACAAAGAGGTCTTGCAAAACGAGAGTATGAAATACAAAAGAAACATATAGAATTCCAAGAAGAACAGATGAAATTAAAGCAAGAACAGATGAAATTAATGCAAGAACAAATGGAATTAAGACAGAAAAAAGAAATGCTAGATTTGCAATTAAATATGAAATTAGCAGACATAGGCGATTTTGAATCCAGGAGAAGTGAGCTTAGTGAGTCGGTATGTCCAGATATACAAGAATGGGTAAAAGGCAGAAATCCATGGGACAATCGTTCAATAAATTCCAAGACTAATAAGGATACGTATGTAGTAGAACCAAAGAACGACGAGGCATTTAATCCAAAAAATGAGCAAAGGGTGAGCAATAATTTTAGTTTTTATCCATCAGTCTCTGATCCAAATCCACTTATACCCCCAAATCAATTAACAAAAATTCTTACTAGACAATCTATGCCCAAAGACTTGCCAATTTTTAGTGGAAATCCATTGGAGTGGTCAAATTGGATTTTTCAGTACAGAAATTCAACTCAAATATGTGGTTTTTCTCAAGAAGAAAATCATTGGCGGTTACAAAAATGTCTAAGAGGAAATGCACATAAAATTGTTGAAAGTTTGTTAATTATGCCCCAAAATGTTGACAAAATCATCAAAATTTTAGAAAGTAGATTTGGACAGACTCAACACATTATTTCTATGCTTTTAGAAAAGGTGAAAAGCTTTCCTTTTGTGAAAGAAGATCGTTTAGATCTCTTGATTTCTTTCTCAGATGAAGTAAAAAATCTTGTAGGAACTTTAGAGTCACTTAAGGATGAGGATAATCTAAGAAATCCCACCCTGTTAAATGATATACTAAATAAGCTTCCAAATTCTTATAAGATGATGTGGATAGAACATATTTCTGAAAAGAATTTAAGAAATTCAAAATTGGTAGAACTAAACTTATGGCTGGATAAAAAAGCTATGACAGCTTGTCAAATTCAAATACCCACGTATGATAGTTTATCTTTTAATCAAAGAAAGTACCAAAAACCTTTACCTGTATTAAAAACGTCAGAAAACAGATGTTCATGTTGTCACCTATATAATCATAATTTAGGTAACTGTGATTTATTTAAGAAATATCCTGTAAATGATAGATGGGAATTTATTAAGAAAAATAAAAATTGTATTTCTTGTTTAATGCTTAATCATTCTATTAAAACTTGTTTAAAGAAAAAGCCTTGTGGAATTGATAATTGTCAAAAACAACATAGCAAGTTTTTACACCAGAAAGAAAATTTTAATTCAAACCCGGATATCACTTTAAATTTAAATCAAATACCTACTGAAATTCCAACAACCACATCTAAAATCACAAATTTAGAAAAGAATTGTCATATTTCCACAGATTTGTGCACGCTATTAAAAATTTTACCAGCTAAAATTAGCTGCAATGAGAAAAATGTGGACACTTTTATTTTATTAGATGATGCGTCTACGGTTACTTTAATAGATCAAGATTTAGCGGATTATTTAAATCTTAAAGGACCAACTCATGCTTTAAGTTTGCAGTGGATGAATGAAAGCAAAGTCGAGGAGCAGAATGATTCACGAGTAGTTAGTTTTTCAATAAGTTCTAATGATTCTCAGACTTTTCAAATAAGACGTGCTAGAACTATAAGAGGATTATCACTTTCTAGTCAAACAGTTAATCCTACAGAGCTAACAAAAACGTATCCCTATTTAGAAGGAAAAGGTGCTTTATTTAGTAACGGAAAACCCCAGGTAATTATTGGACAGGATAATTGGCCTCTTCTTCTTAGTAGAAAAATAATATCAGGACCGTGGAATGGACCTGTATTAAGTAAAACTTTGCTAGGTTGGGTAATACATGGTAATATTACTTACAATTTAAATTCTGAAAATGTGTTGCCTTCAAAATTATTTTGTTATATCAATAGGGAAGAAAAGGATGACTTAGATATATTGCACGATTTGGTGAAAGAACAGTGGAAGATTGATGCTATAGGAATAAACACATATTCAAAGGGTATGTTAATAGAGGATAAAAGAGCCCAGAATATTTTAGACAAAACAATGAAAAGAGTAGGTAATAGAGTTGAAACAGGCTTGCTTTGGAAAAACGATGAGATATCATTTCCAAAGACCAAACAAAACGCATTTAACAGATTAAAGTCTATAGAACGTAAAATGGACAAAGATTTAACTTATGGAAAGGTATATTGTGAGAAAATAAATGATTTGTTAGGAAAGAAGTATATTCGAAAGATAACAGAAAAAGAAAATCAAGAGTGTGATTCAAAAATTTGGTACTTACCCCATTTTGGTGTAGTAAATCCCAATAAACCAGAAAAATTAAGAATAGTATTTGATGCAGCTAGTCGCATAAATGGGACATGTTTAAATGATTATTTATTAACTGGACCTGATTTGTATAATAATTTAAATACAATATTACTTAATTTTCGTATTAAGAAGTATGCCTTTACAGTAGATATAAAGGAAATGTTTTTACAAGTTCAAGTCCGAAAAGAAGATTGTAAAGCACAGAGATTTTTATTTAGAGGAAAAGACAGAAACAGAGATCCAGATGTTTATGAAATCAATGTTGTATTTTTTGGATCAAAAAATGGACCATGTTTAGCTCAAGAAGCTAAGAATAGAAATGCTAAAGAGTTTAAGGTAGAGTATCCTGCCGCAGTAAATGCCATAATCAATGATCACTATATGGATGACTATTTAGGTAACTCAGAAACAATTGAAGAGGGTAAAACATTAATAAAAGACATTATTCATGTGCATTCTAAAGCTAGTTTTAATATGTGTAACTGGATTTCAAATTCTCAAGAACTTTTAAAAGATATAGATCCTAGTCTTAGAGCATATGAAGAGAAAAACATAAGTCAGAATAATGAAGATAACGTAGAAAGAGTATTAGGTGTTTTTTGGAATCCTGAAGTGGATAATTTTGTTTTTAAAACAAAATTTCATAAAATTAATAAAAATATATTTGAAAGTTTCAGAAGGCCAACCAAAAGAGAGATGCTTAAAGTTATAATGTCAGTATTTGATCCGATGGGTTTTTTAACACATTTAATAGTTCAGGGTAAAGTACTTTTACAGGACATTTGGAGAAGCAGACTTGGCTGGGATGATGAAATTACTGAAACTTTGTTTGAAAAGTGGAAAGTTTGGCTAGAAGATCTAAAATGTATTTATCATTTTAAAATTCCCAGAATGTATCTTACTTTAGACAGAGACAAATCACAGATTCAATTGCACATATTTTGTGATGCTTCGGAAAGAGCATATGCTACAGTAGCATATCTGCGGGGTGAAGAGAATGGTATCATAGAAACAGCATTTGTAATGGCAAAGGCTAGAGTAAGTCCTTTAAAATCTATTTCCATTCCGAGATTGGAGCTACAGGCAGCCCTCATTCGAGCTAGATTAGGACATTACCTATTGAAAAATCTTAAAATCAATGTACGAAATGTTTTTTATTGGACTGATTCGAAGACGGTTCTATACTGGATTAAGTCGGAAGCTCATCGATTTAAGGTATTTGTGGGTCAACGCTTAGGTGAAATACAAACACTAACTAGATCTACTGACTGGTACTATGTCAGCACAAACAAGAATGTAGCCGATGAAGCAACAAAAAGAAAACGAAATCTAGATTTTTCAAAGGATAGTAGATGGCTGTATGGTCCTAAATTTTTACACCAATCTATAGAAAGTTGGAACTTAGATCAACCTAAGCACATGGATTCAAAGACAGAAAATATAGAGGAAAGAAAGGAGTTTGTCTGTATAGCTGTAAAAAAGCTTGTCATACCAATACCATCTCCAGAAAATATATCAAAATGGACTATTCTATTGAGATCAACTGCTTGGATGCTAAGATTTACAAAGAATTGTCAAGTAAAAAATAAGTCAGAAAGAAAGAAAGGAGAACTAGACTTGGAAGAATTAGTAGAGGCAGAAAAGATAATATACCGGAAGATACAACAGGAAAATCTTAATGAAGAAATAAGTTGTCTTAAAAGAAATATTGCAGTAAATAAGGAAAGTAGACTTTATGCACTGTCACCTAAATTGGACCAAGATGGAATCATTCGTCTAAATGGTCGCTTACAAAATCTAGTAGAAGCCCAAGAATATGTCAAATCGCCTATTATTTTAAGTCCAGATCACAGAGTAACATATTTAATCATACAGCATTATCATGAACAAGTTTTTCATCATGGACAAGAAACTGTAATCAATAGCTTAAGACAGAAGTTTTGGATTTTAAGAATGAGGCAAGCAGTAAAAAGTGTTTGGGCAAAATGTCAGGTATGCAAAAATAGAACAGTAGCACCAAAGGTTCCTATAATGGGTCAATTGCCTAGTTGTAGAATTGAACCAACAGTACGTGCCTTTATTAAGACTGGCGTAGATTATTTTGGGCCAATCTTAGTAACTGTCAAACGAAGTCACGAAAAACGATATGGTATAATATTTACCTGCATGGTAACCCGTGCAGTACATTTAGAAATAGCTCACGATTTAAGCACAAATGGTTTTATTCATGTTATGCGACAGTTTGTTTGTAGAAGGGGACCCCCATTAGAAATATATAGTGATAATGGAGGAAATTTTAAATCAGCAGATAAGGAACTTCAGGAAGCTTTAAAAAGGTTGCAACAAACAGAAATTAAAAACTTTTGTTCATTAAAGGGTATAAAGTGGTATTTTAATCCCCCAGCTGCTCCTTTCATGGGCGGAGCATGGGAAAGACTTATTCAAAGTATTAAGAAGATTATGAAGGAAATATTATTGTCTCGTTATCCCCAAGAGTATGTACTAAGAACGGTATTTGCAGAGGCTGAAAATGTTTTAAACAGCCGACCACTAACTCACGTGTCTTGCGATTCAGATGATTTTGAAGCATTAACTCCAAACCATTTTTTAATTGGACCGAACTGTTCAACACTTCCATGTGTTAGCTCTAATGATCAAGATCTTATGCTGTTGGGAAAATGGAAAGCAGCACAGAAACTTGCCGACATGTTCTGGAAGAGATGGTCCCAAGAATACATGCCTTTCCTAGTAATACGGTCAAAATGGCATAAAGATCAGAAAAATGTTAAAATTAACGAAATAGTGATAATTGTAGATCCTAATGGGCCCAGAAATACGTGGCCAAAAGGTATAGTAATACGGCTATTTCCAGGAAAAGATGGAAAAGTAAGGACTGCAGATGTGCAATTGGCCAATAAGATGGTATTAAGAAGACCAGTTGCAAAACTGTGCATTTTGGAAATTTAAAAAGTAGTTGTTACCAATACTGCCGGGAAGAATGTTGAGGAATGTTTATTAGTTTTTAGTTTTAGTGTTAGCGCCATGTCATATCAGGATCAGGTCGGTGTGGTGTCAGTGCCTAGCCACCTGCATAATGACATGTCGTTGGCATGGTATTTTATATAATAATTTAATTTGTCAATTTAATAGAACTGTCAATCAATATAGTTAAAAAGTCACAGGGCGGTGAAGAGTATCCTTGAGGGCTAGTGGCAATTTAGGTAGTTGTTAATAAAAGCGTGCTTGTGAAGTAAATCTTTTCTTTTATTCTGTGTGGATGCTGCATGGAATGACTGCAGTCACTTAAGCTGGATGCATGTATGGATAGTAGATTTATAGCTGTAACGTGGTTTATAGCGGTTAGCACATTACAGCACATACATTATTATCGTATTTTAAATTAAAAAAATAAAAAAAAACAAAAGAAAGAAAATATCGAGAAAAGGTACCTAGAAAATAGCATATTTTAATATCTTAGATATTATTAAATAATTTTTATTAAAGAATTGTGATTTTGAAACTTTGATCTTGGCACATTTGCCAAAATTATTAACATTTTTCCCAAAAAAATAGCTATTTACAGTACAAGCGAGGTAGGTTCACGAAGAAAAAGTTGACCCAATTAGTTTTTTGATTGAAGATTATCACTTACCTCACATGTTCTGAACAAGATTTTATCCAATACCTTTTAAAAACACTTCTTAATCGAATTTACAAATTACATTTCGACAAAATTTATTTTAATAAAATGACACGTTTTGTTGATTAGAAATTCCATAACACAACTTGTGAGTTGTTGTTTACAAGATGATAAAATCGTTACGTTCATTGATTAAACTAAGTAATAATAATAGGTATTGGATAAAATATAAAACTAAAACGTAGCAAATTCTCACTTGCTACACTGTATGTAATATAGGGTAAAACCCCTAATTATTGGCACTTTTTTCGACATATATTTCATTATAACTTAATAAATATTTCATGTTATCAAGAATAAAATATTTTACATCATTTAGTAGTTATTCTATTTTATATATTATATAAAATTTAAACTGAATCTTAATAATATTAAAGAATTTTTTAAATTAATTACAAGAATACAAAATTTCGTATTATTGGCACCTTTTTGATAATATTTGGCATCCAGATTTTCCTATTAATGGCATCTAATTTTTGCTTTGAAGCAACGGAAGAAAATACTGAGTACCTACTTTTTGTTGAATAATAAACATTTTAGTATCAAAATAAAATATTTAAATTGGAATATTGCAGTTTTATACATATTAACTAAAGTCTGTAAACCAAAACTCAATTTTATTTTAGAATTACAAAATTTTAAATATCTCTATATTAAAGTTAAAATATTAGTTACCTAATAGTTACCTAATACTAATTGGTATCCATAAAATAATACCTAGTTACCTAGGTACACTTATCTAAAAAAATTATTAGGTTTTTAGGCTAATTTTGATGCGCAAGTTTTGTATACAATAAACCTGTGCCAATAATAGGAATTTAATATAATTTGGACACCTATTATGGGCACCGTGATAAAAAATTAAATTCTAAAGAAAAATTAAGTTTATAGATAAAATTAAGTGTAAAATTTATATACGTACATATGTATTGAGGAAAAACTGTAAGTTTTTCATTAAACGCTGTTTAGAACTCATTTATTTGAAATAAGTTTTTAGCAACAACTGTATCTTTTGTATAATATCCCACTCGCTTTAAAATATGGATTTGGTTTTGTCTTATATCAGATGTAGCAATAGATTTAACCGTACAAGTAATAAATCTATTCAATTTTATTTTATTTATACTATTAATTTAGCATTTTAACTGGTTGCCAATAATTGAACTTTTTACCACCTTTTGGCACCTGTGCCAATAATTAGAATTTAGTTTAATTTTGTATACCAATTGTTGGCTCCGTCGAAACAAAATAAAAATGTAAAGAAAAATAAAGTTTTTAAGGCTAATTAATAAGTAGAATACATATACTTACTAAAATTATCAAGAAAAAATAGTAAGTCTATCAATAAACATCTTTTACTAACCTCTATTTAAAGCACTTCCTTAGCATAAACCTTAAAAGTTCACACTAAAGTAGTTCACACGAAACTGCTAAGACTCTACTGCCCATAGTGTTGCCGCCTAAGGCCTATCGTCTCGCTATCGTCTCGTTATCGTTGGACAGAACGATAGCGAGAGGTGAAAAAATATCTTATCGTTGTAACGATAACGAGAGGCCTCTCGCCCGTAACGAGACCGACGCGAGAGCGATAACTATCGTACAGTCAGAGACAGTCGAATGTTGAAGCCACCTAAAATCAGATAAAAATATTTGACACAAACGTCATTATTTAATTTTTGAATTTAATGATTTTTAAAATGCAAATATATTCTTTAATAGGCATTATGCATCGTACATTAGTACATTATACAAGGCTTTTATCTTTTGAAATCATATCGCAGGCAGGAGCCGCTTTAACATTGTCCTATTTTTATAGCAGATACAAAAGTATGAACTCCTGGCAGATGCGCTAAGTACCTAACTAGGACTATAGTAAGTACGGTAGTATTTAACTAAATCGAGGGGTAATTTAAAAGAAGGCAAAAATTCCAGATCTGGTTTTTGTAGGATTTGAGTGCTAAACATCAATTTTAACATTGTTTATATATTTTGCTTTCCCATGTTTACTTTCTCATAAAAAAAGTATTGTCATAGAACACAAATTAAACATTTTTTTTTGCCTAGATCATCTTATGTTTTCCTGAAAGGTCGAGAAAAATCAAAATAATCAAAAAAATATGTTTGTCGGTCTGTCTTAAGACTTAAGAAAGCTTTGAGCTAGAGATTTAAAATTTGGGATGCAGATGTAATTTTATATTATTTTTTTCCTTTTTCTTTATGAGAAAGTAAACATGGGAAAGCAACACTTTTAAAATTAATGTTTAGCACTCAAATCCTACAAACACCAGATCTGAAATTTTTGCCTTCTTTTAAATTACCCCTCGTATTAGTCAAATACTACCGTACTTACTATAGTCCTAGTTAGGTACTTAGAGCATCTGCCAGGAGTTCATGTTTTTGTATCTGCTATAAAAATAGGACAATGTTGAAGAGGTTCCTGCCTTGGATACGATTTTAAAAGATAAAAGCCTTTTATTATGTGCTAATATATGATGCATAATGCCTACTAAAGAATATATTTGCATTATTAAATTCAAAAATTAAATAATGACGTTTGTGTCAAATTCCTTTAACTAATATTAGATGGCTGAAATATTCAACTTTTACGCTGGAACGATAAGTATCGTTATCGCGAGAGGTAGGCGAGAGGTAGGCGATAACGAGAGGCCTCTCGTTATCGTTTGTGCGAGACGATAATTTTTGAACTATCGCATCGTAGTTGCGTAGTTGAGAGGTATTTATTGGCGATACCTATCGCTTTAGGCGGCAACACTAACTGCCCGGGGGGGAAAAATATGTCTATCGTATTTAAAGTATAATATTTAACCACTTCGTAAAAAATATAGTTAGATTAAGGTACCAATGGAGAATTTTTTTATATAAATAAAAATATCACTTTTGGCACTGGCCAATAATTAGCGGAGTGCCAACGATTGGGGGTTTTACCCTACATAATAATTATGTTTTAAATATTTGATTTGAAAAATTTTAGGTACCTACTTACATTTCTTGTCTTCGTATAATTTTAAAACGCTGGCCTCATCTATATTTTCTTCTAATAACAAGTTAACCAATCGTTCTATAAATTCTCGAACTTGAGCTTTTTTTGCTGTACGTATTGCTTCTAAATCTTCTTCTAATTTATTTAACGAGTTCGAAGTCATCTTTTTCGATGCACAAGAAACTGTAAATAGATAAAATAAAATTGTAATAATTTATTATAACTATAGATATTTCACTTTTGTTAAACTCTGATACCATCTTGATAGCTTTAGATATGGTCAATCAGGCTGTTTTAAAGTGACGTGTCGTTAAGTTTATTAGTGCAAAACGCCCAGACGAAAGTCTAGTGATAAATACCAGTAAGCAGTTACATTCTTTTGACAAAGACCACACACTTTATATTACGATGTTGCCAAATTTTTAAGTTGTTTTTTTTTAATTTGGATTTACATTTTTAAATGATAGTACTTACACCCTTGTTAAGTAATAATAAAACAACCCCACAAAAAAAAGGTCGAGACCCTTGAGACAGACCATGATATTCCTTTGTATTTTTCGACGCTGAATCTGAATCCGGGGTCAGAAAAGACCCTAGACATCTGGAATTCACCCCCGGACCCAAAAACTAGCCAGATGCTCGACCATGGTTTGTCTATGTATTTTTCGACGCTGAATCCGAATTTGAGTTCAACAAAACTTCTACACCCCTGAAATCCACTTCCGGGCCCAAAAACTACCCCCAAGAAAGGGTGGGAAATTGAGTTTCGGATGCCAGATGCTCGACCATAGTATAACGATGTATTTTTCGACGCTGAATCCGAATTTGAGTTCAAGAAAACTTCTACACCCCTGAAATCCAAATCTGAATCCGGGGTCAGAAAAGACCCTAGACGTCTGAAATTCACCCCCGGACCCAAAAACTACCCTTAAAAAGGGTGAAAAATTGAGTTCGAATTGAAGCCGTATTGGAGCTCAAAAAAAATTCTACGCCCCTAGAGTTCACCCCAGGACACAAAAACTACCCCTGAGAAGGGTTGGAAAATTAAGTTTCGGATGCCAGATGCTCGACCATGGTATGCCTATGTATTTTTCGACGCTGAATCCGAATTTGAGTTCAACAAAACTTCTACACCCCTGAAATCCACTTTCGGGCCCAAAAACTACCCCCAAGAAAGGGTTGAAAGGGATTGAGTTTCGGATATCAGATGCTCAACCATAGTATTACGATGTATTTTTCGACGCTGAATCCGAATTTGAGGTCAAAAAATTTTCTGCACCCCTAGAGTTTACCCCCGGGCCTAAAAACTGCCCCTGAGAAGGGTTGGAAAATTGAGTTTTGGATGCCAGATGCTCGACCATGGCATACCTATGTATTTTTCGATGCTGAATCCTAATTCGAGGTCAAAACAATTTCTACACCCCTGAAATTCATTCCAGAGCCCAAAAACTATCCCTAAAAAAGGTCGGAAAATTTAGTTTCGGATACCAGATGTCAACCATGGTATTCCTGTATATGTATTTTTTGACGCTGAATCGGAATTTGTGGTCAAAAAAATTTGTGAACTCTAGGGGCTTAAAATTTTTTTTGACCTCCAATACGGCTTCAATTCGAATTTAATTTTTCAACCCTTTTAAGGGTAGTTTTTGGGTCCGGGGGTGAATTCCAGGGTCTTTTCTGACCCCGGATTCAGATTCAGCGTCGAAAAATACAAAGGAATATCATGGTCTGTCTCAAGGGTCTCGACCTTTTTTTTGTGGGGTTGTGTAATTGATTAATCTAATAATACGCAATTCCAAAAAACGGTTATAATCTTAACTTTGCTCACCCTAGTTGGCTATAAAAAAATAATTATTTTCAATAAAAATAAAGAATTCACACTTGCGAAAACTCAAATTAGTATTATCAACATTATCTGATTAAAATCTTCTGGGCCTACTCCACTAAACAAGGTTAAAGGGTTTTGATTCGATTTTAGGAATAGTACACCAAAAAAGCCAACAAAATAATACTTCTTCTTCTACAGCACAATTTTTTCTATTTTATTTGTTAAAATATGGGAAAGTAATAAAACCCTAAAAATTAAACATTAAAATAATTTTAATGCGTGAAATAAGCAATAAACATTTCAAATTTTGATACCGCTTAAAAACTTTTATTTTCCAATTCCAATTCAAAAATTCATCGGGAGCCACTCTGGAAAATGTTTGCTGCTGATATGACATTATCAAAATGGAGGATTTTTTTTCTGATAAGCAAAATTTAGATATCGCTTTAATTTTTTAGGGTGTCTTTCAGATACATTTGTACTCGTGATGTCATCAAGGCCAACTCTCAAATGTACGTAATGTTTTTTTAGATCTTAAATACTTCTAAAACTCGTCCAAAAATATCATTCTCTCTGATGTTGCTACAGTGGGCCGGGAACAAAAATAAATTGAGAAAACTCTAATCATTTGTATACTAATATTTTTTATACCGCTGATTTAGAATATAATGATAAATATGAAAAAAATGGGCCATTAGAGTGGAACATACTTTATATTTTCAATTTTGGTGAAATTTGGTATTGGTGTTTTATTTAAGGTTCTTTATACAAATTAATAACTAAAAGTTTGGTTTGTTAAGGTTCTAGTGTTCCTATTGTTCCTACACTAATGGTAAATTTCATGACCGAACGGAAAAAAATGTTATAATACATATTTTTTTATTTTTTATATATATTTTTAAATTGTTTAACTTTTTTATTAAATACATGTGATAAAGTACGTAAGATTTTGCTCTTGTAGAAAAAAAAAAGAAATAGAAATTTAATTTTTATCAAACAAGACTGTTTTTTTTCTTTTATGTATTTACGGTTTTTGATGTTAAAAATTTTGGACTATTTAATAAGACTGGAATAGGGTATAATACGCCCAAATATTTTTCGGTTAATAGATTTAAACACAAATTAAATTAATGACTTTTTACATCATATTTATGCATTGTGATCTTTTATATATTACTTTAAAACTAAACAAGCCGTGAAGATATCTTATGCTACCCATTCCTTTATATATTATTCACAGTAAATTGTATATTGCATTTTCCCAAATATTTAAAAAAATATAACAAAAAAAAAATTACAATTAAAAATAAAAATAAAAAAAATTAAAAAAAATTTTTCAAAATAGGCTAAACGGATCTATAAAGTATCTTATATTATTTTATGCAGAATTTCATTGTACATTTAACGAGTAAATAAAAAATAAAGTATTCCATTTAAAAAAATTGAGTGTTTTATGTTTGAAAATACAAAAGTTTGAATATTTATTTTGAACGCCCTGTATAACATAGTTTATTTGCACATAAAGCAATTAGATACACCCTTTTAAGATAAGCTTGCAAAACTTTATGAATTTTTGACAAAAAATAATCACTGAAAATGCATTTTTTCTCAAAAAAAAACAATATATATATATATATATATATATACACGGTGTATTTGAAATAGGGTCGGAAATTTTAACATGGTTTTACATCATAAAAAATTACAAAAAGTTCCTATAAACATATGTCTAAAAATTCGTCATAAGGGAGCTACGCCCCTTTGAAAGTGGCTAAAAAAATCGGTTTTTATTTAATAACTCAGGAACCCTTTGAGATATATTAACGAGGTTTTGCACGTGAATTAATCCTAATAAGGCCCATCTTTGTATGTAATTTTCACGTACTTATTTAAACCAGGGGTGTGCGAAACGGGGGGGGGGGGGGGCTTATCAGTTTTTTGTCCCAAACTTTTTTCTGTGTAACTTTTTTGCAATTTTATTTTTGAAATATGATTCCTCAGGTCAAAATACATAAAAAAGATACTCTTATTGTAATACTGTAGGATTAATCGTTTTCGATAAAAATTCATTTGAAGGTGAAATTCCACGGTTCGAGGACGAAAAATTAAATACTAAAATGTTGAAAACCAAAATTTTAATGATGCAGGGCGAATGTACATTAAAAACTAAGAAAAAAACCTCATATACAGGTACTTCCAAAAATGAATCCTAATGGAGCTATGGTCTCCTAAATATGCACCATTTTTAAAGGGCTATGGTAGCTTTAAAAGCGTTTTTTCGACCTACATGTATGGAAACTTTTTTTCTTAGCTTTTGATGTAGAATAACATTGCATCATTAAAATTTTGGTTTTCGACATTTTAGTATTTAATTTTTCGTCCTCAAACAGTGAAATTTCACCTTCAAATTAACTTTTCTCGAAAACGGTTAATCCTACAGTATTACAACAAGAGTACCTTTTTTATGTATTTTGACCTGAGGAATCATATTTTAAAAATAAAATTGCAAAAAAGTTACACAGAAAAAAGTTTGGGACAAAAAACTGATAAGGACCCCCCTTTTCGCACACCCCTGGTTTAAATAAGTACGTGAAAATTACATACAAAGATGGGCCTTATTAGGATTAATTCACGTGCAAAACCTCGTTAATATATCTCAAAGGGTTCCTGAGTTATTAAATAAAAAGCGATTTTTTTAGCCAATTTCAAAGGGGCGTAGCTCCCTTATGACGCATTTTTAGACATATGTTTATAGGAACTTTTTGTCATATTTTATCATGTAGAATCACCTGTTAAAATTTCCGACCCTATTTCAAATACACCCTGTATATATATATATATATATATATCTCAAAAACTTTAAATGATAGACCTATACAATATGATCAAAAATAAAGGCATTTTAATGAGAAATAAGATAGCGTAATAAAAAATTTACCATTCCATTAAAAAAAAAAAAAATAAGTCAGATGTTACCCACCCTAAGAGGACCTTATATTATAAAATATTTTTAAAATGTGCTAAAAATAATGCGATTGAATTTGAAAAGATAAGTATGTGTAAAACATCAAGTTTATCGATGTACCCAGTCCGCACATACATGGATGCAACATCACAAAGAAAGATTTTTTAGGTAACAAGTGCCATATTACATGAGACGTAACATATATATGTATGCTACATTACATGCCCTATAATAGAAAGATTTTTTAAGTTACATGTGCCATATTACATAAAATGTAACATACATATGTCTGATACATAACATGCAATATTGCATGTTATGTATCATATATATGGTATGAGAACATACTAGATACATAAAATGTTATGAATTCACCATATGTAGGTACAGGTTAATAATAATAATCCGATCGACTTGAAATATTCAGGAATAATCAAGTTGTCCGAGGTGAAGATCCCTATTATTTTTTAAAGTAATCCCACCAAAAACAAAAAAGTTATGGAGGGATAAAGTTTAAAAAAAATCGAAAAAAGCTGGAAGAATATTCCTATTAACGTATTTTTTTCAGGAAAAATTACTTTTATTATAAAAATCAATTCTACAAAAACAAATAAAAAAATTGAAAATTTTGAAAAAAAAGTTTTTTTGAACTTTTTTTGAAAAATTTAATTTATATTTTTTTCAATAATTTTTCGTTTTTCAAAAATCTTAAAAAAAATATATTTTTTTAATTTTTTATGATTTTTTTTTAATATTGCTTGTTTAAAACTTCAGTTTGGTTCGACTCGAATAAAACTCACAAATAAGTTAACCAAATTTACTTTTTTAAAGTTATTTTGGAAATCGACAAATTCCCATAAGCGCTGAATACGAGTATCCGCATTCGTGGTATAACTAATTATGTAATATCTTGTAAAATACAGAAATCAGAGATGTGATTTCAATGGAAATAGAAATTAGAATTTTGAAGTTCCCGCCAAGCAATCTAGCCTACATCCTTTGACCAATTATTGGTCAAATTATAGTAGTAGAGTATGGCGTCATAATTAACCGTGGGAATAGTGTTTTTGTGTTTGCAAAAGCTATTTTTTGAAGTGTTTTATGATAGGTTAGTAATAAAACTAATTATTAGTTTATACAAGTTTTATAATCTACATAATCGTAATACTTTTTTTAAAATTAACCTCAAAATAAGATTTCAAATTATAATGGATTATACTTTTTTAGTAAAATGGAATATGCAGTTGTGTCGTTTGTTGGAAATGATGACGTCAGTGTAAGAGTAGCGATAGCTAAACTTCGGCCATTTTCCTAATAAAGACCATTTATTATTATTATCCCATGGGATGGATGATGCATCCCCACACAAAAAATGTTTCCCAATTAATTGCAAAAAAAGGTACCTATTACCTATAAAAACGGATGATGCATCCCAACACAAAAAAAGTTTCCCAATTAATTGCAAAAAAAGGTACCTATTACCTATAAAAACGAACAGATAAAATAAATGGAAAACATTTGAAGTCATTGTGGTATGTTAATCTATATTCATGGGTAAGCCGTTTGCTGAGAATTATCAGGTTCTATGTGACAGCTTTGATGAAAAAGAGATATACTTTTTTTATTTATTTATCCTCAAGGAGTTGGGATACCTACTGTAAAAGGCTGAGTGTACTGGAAGAAAACTAAAACTTGTTCTAAATGTATTTTGCGAACTAAATCTCCTGCGAAATCTTGTGTACAACCCTGGCGAAATCTTGCGAAATTCCCCGAAATCTTAAATATTTAACACATTGGCTACCATGAGAGTCACCAGCAACTCTCGGTATTTTTTTACATTGGTACCACGTGTATTAGAGAACGTTCAAGTATTATGTAACGCAAATTGTACCAAAATTAATACACTTCATACCCCGGTTCTCGCGTTATTTAAGGCTGTAGAGAGTTCATATTTTGGCTACCCCCCTAACACACCCCCTATTAGGGGGGTAGCCAAAATATGAAATCTCTATAATCTATAATAACGCGAGAGCCGGGGTATGAAGTGTATGAATTTTGGTACAATTGAGTTATGTAATACTTGAATGTTCCCTCACCGGCTACTCTCAGTAGCATAGGTTAACATCATATTGTAACTCTTAAACTGCCGAAACAAAAGCATCCATATTATAGGTGTGGTACACCAGATACTACTTATGTCATATTTCAGTGACACGCGGTAATATTGGTGGAAAGTTGTAAAAAATGTTTTATTAATATCACAGCTACACAAACTAAAGTTGGATCTCCGACAGACTCTACTAGTCAAATTCTATGTATTTTGAGCCGCTGAATCCGAGTCGGAGTTTAAAAATTGGGTCCCATTTTCAAAATAAACTCAAAAAAACATCCTTTTTGTACTTTTTCGCTAGGTTTTTTGAGGTTTTTTTAAAAACTTTTAAATTTCGACTGCAGATTCGCATTCAGCGGCTCAAAATATATAGGAATTGACTAGTCGAGTCCGTTGGAGTTCCATTTTTTTTTGTGTGGCGCTGTATTTATTTTATTCTTAGAGATTTTGAATGAATTATTTTTTTGTATGTAATTAACGCAAAAACGTATTATATATATATATATATATATATATATACTAAGTATATTATACTTGAAAATGTAAAATGAATTATTTAGTTTCTTTTTTAGAATTTGCGAGAAATCTTGCGAAATCCCGCAAAATATTGCAAAATCCCGCGAAATCTTGCCAAATCCCGCGAAATCTCTCCAAATCTTGGGTAATGCAAAATTTGGTGTACGCGAGTTTGTATGAGATTTACCCCTCGATATTTTGCATTATTACGTTTTTTTTTTTAATTTTAAATATTTTTTTTTTCAGAATATGTTTATTTTATTATACGTTTTTTAAAAAAAATGTACAAAAGTCACCTTTTTTAAAATATATATTATTCAGAATATGTAATATGTAGTTTTAATTTTTTGTATGTATACCTGGCAGGACAACCGAGTGTTAGTTTAAGATATATTTTTAATTTTGCAAAATAAACAAAATTAAGACTTCGACCGGACCCTGTAGATATTGACTTTAGATTTTGAATAGGTAAGTGGCACACAAATATGTATTTCATATTTGTGTATCATTTACCTATTCGAAATTGGAAGTTTATATTTGCCGTTCAACGGGGGTACGGGAGAATTTAAACATCCATGTTACATATCACCCATATAATTTTAATGTATTAAATACCTCTCATCCATATGGCAAGGGATAACTTATGATGTATTTGGTATGTTTCTGCTACATATCAAGGAGTATAAAAACGACATGGCTGATACCTCTCATCCATATTGCAAAAGTTATATAACATGTTATGTACCTAGTATGTAGCTGATATGTTACATGTTATGTACCTGATACATAATTTGAGGCGGAATTGTTAAAGTCCAAGGACTGTACATGGACTATAAAAACTACATGGCTGCAACATCACATAGAACAGTGG
Source organism: Brachypterus glaber (assembly GCA_958510825.1). Taxonomy (NCBI): domain Eukaryota; kingdom Metazoa; phylum Arthropoda; class Insecta; order Coleoptera; family Kateretidae; genus Brachypterus; species Brachypterus glaber. The sequence goes on from OY294046.1 coordinate 20,972,085, forward strand.
TTATGTACCTGCTATGTACCTGCCATGAATTTGTGCGGACTGGGTATGTACTAAAAATTTAAAAGTGTGATGTCAAAACGAGTTAGGGTATAAAGAGCCCCAATTAATGTAGTTTTAGAAAATTAGTAAATTTTGTTAATAGAGTCTCAGGCCCCTATGTGGGACATAGACATATTTTTTTAATGAAAACATGTTTATTAGTTATAAAAACGTAAATTTTGTAAAATAAAAAAAAAAAGAGTTTTTCCTGATTAATGGGAAAGCCATGATATTCAGTCTCCAGAATACAAAGTTTGTATTACAAACACCGCCCGCTATCCAAAATAATAATGAAAAGCCAGTCGCCAGAGCCCAGAGGAGGCCAAATTTCATTCCTGACAAGGAAACACAGCCATCAGCTCCGCCAGTGTTGGGATTCCGAACTAGTTTTACTACAGCTTACTACAATTTTGGGCCTTAAATAGTTTTAAATAAAAAGTGAATCTCACGAATTTTTTTTTATTCAATCTTTTGCATAAATCAAATAAAGGAGTATAATGTAGATAAGATGTTTTAGCAATAATTTTAGAAATCAAGACATTTAACTTTATTTTAAGTTTTTTTTTAACATTTTTTTTTTTAAAATGCTCTAACGATTATTTTAATTTTGGTGTTTTATTTGTTTAGGTCAGGTCCATGATAAAGACTGTACAAAAAAAATTGGTAGTGCTTAACTTTTTATTTAAAACTATTTAAGGCCCACCGTGTATATTTTATTATGACGCGTGACAATAAAATATGGCGACTTGTTTGGCATTTGTTTGAGGTAATATTTTATCCATTTTACATAAAAAAATTGATTTATTATTCAGTTTTAACTATTTTTAGTATATTGACAACGGTTTTTTAGAAAATTAGTATTATTATAATAATTATAAATTAACTAATTATTTAAAATAAAGGATATTTGTGAAATTATTTTTATGCACTGAAATTGTTTTTCAATAATTTTGTAATAATTTATTATTTAATCATATATTTTAAGAAAAAAACAAATAAAATATCAACAAAATTACCGTAATTTCACACAACTATAGTCCGGTCACACAACTATAGTCCAAGGCCCCCAGGGGGCAGGGGATAATTATTTTTAAATGTTTACAATTTCTTATGAAAGTTGGTGTATATGGGATATACAGCAACACGTTTTCAGTTTTTTTAAATACACTTTTAAATATGGAATATAGGTGTGAAGCTGGACCATAGTTATGTGAATCTGGACTATTGTTGTGTGAAATTACGGTACTGATTTTATTGGTAAAAAAGCCTTGACAATGGTAGATAATACCTATATAATAATGGTAGATAATATCGTCGGCTTACAAGTAAAGAACACTAAGTCCAAAAACATGGTTTTGAGATATTGACAAATTTAACTTTCATTGTTGTTTTTTAATTTTTGTAATAATTCTTTTTGGAAAAAAACTACCGCAAATTGCAACATAATAATTTGCAGTTAAATAAAGAAAAATTAAAGTAGTTTAATTCAACTAAATTTGAAAAAAGACATGGACTTAGTGCCTTTTACTTGTAGGCCCACGACGTAGGCTTACAAGTAAAGAGCACTAAGTCAATAAAATAATATAAAAAACAACTATTTAAAATTAAACCCCTTCTATTAATTAAACGTAATGTATAACTATAAAGTAGAAAACAAGATGTTTACATAAATGTTCAAAAACTAGATTTTTAAAAGAAGGGTTTGGACTTTTTGATTGTTTAAAGAAAGTTTCCAAAATAAATAATAATAATAATTAATTAGTATTAATTATATGAAACTGCTTACTATGCCAAAACTAAGACAGTTTTCAGAGGCCATCGGCTGTGCCGGTAAAGAAGTATCTCCTAAAGTCAATAATTATAATGAATCATTATTAATAATAAAACACTTCACGGTGCAACACCCCTCAGAAATGCACCGAGACTTTGAACTTAGTGCGAAGTGGAAAAAATAGTTTTTTATTGATGTACATACATACAAAATGACCTTTTTTATACCTGTAAACTCCGTTTCTTACATAAAATGTTATTATTTTTTTTAGGTAACAAGAAGCCAGTCTTTTGCTTGCTGTTTTTTTTTCAACGGAACATAGAATATTTTATGGACATTTTTGATCTGAGATTCTGATAAGAGTAAGTTGTTTTTTTTTTAGTTTTTAATTTAAAACATCGTAATCCTTTCCGCCTTGTTTTCAATTTTAGATACAATTAAAAAAAAATTGAAATGCCTAGCTAACAAGTGTGGAAAGAGGCTCTTTTCCGCGCCAGATTGCATTTGCTTAAACGACGTGAAGCGGAGTTCAATCAAGCAATCGAGTGCGGAAAAGCCTCTTTACGCATGCGTTAGAAACGTATTTTTTTCTACGCAATTAAGAAATTAAACAATTTTAACAATAATTGAAAAAAAAATAACATTATCTTTTTTGTCGAACATACAAATTTATTTATTAAATTTATTACCTACAGTCGAATTTAAAATAGCATATAAAACTCGGACTAAAACCGACGTTCACGACCCAAAACTCGCACTTTTCGTTCTTGCATCATATTATTTTATTATATCAGGATAAATAAATTAGTTTTCGGCAAGTATGAAGTTTGCTAGCTGAGACGTAGTTGGGTCTGGCTAACTGTAAAAGACCGAAAAACAACTATTCGCCCGTGTAACATACACTATTACTTTCCCCTATGATTTTTGAGAAAATTCTTTTTTCGTTAAACAAAAATCTAAAAAAAATATTGATTGCATAAAAAAAAAAATTCGTCGGTCTGTCTGTCGGTCGGTGTGTCCGGGAAAAGTTGTGACTATTTACGTTTTTTTTTTTTCGTTTTTTTGGGTGAAAGAAATGCTTAAAAAAGACAAAAGGAGCTATTATTATTCTTTGCAAATTTCTCTTTTTCGATTTTTTATTGATTTTCCAAATGAAACATTCTTTTGAAAAACTATTGGTCTATCCAAAAGTTACGTCAACCAATTTTCACAAATTTTTGACCCCCTCTTCCCATGCCAACTCATTTAAAACAACCTTTTCCTTGTATGACTATTTTTATCCAACTTTTCCTATGTCAATGTATTCTTTTTTAGCAGCAGTATTTTTACATAAATTAATTTGATACATATTGAAAAAAAAATTCTATGGTACATATGGATAAGAATATAATAAAAACGTTTTTTTTTTGCTATTTTTTATTGTATTTATTTTTTTTTATTTTTAGTAACATACAGGGAACACCATTAGGACAGCATCAGCACCAGAAACAGGAGAACATAATATCAACAACATACTACATTATGACACACACACGCGTGTGCACACGGTTCTCGGATGGGATCATTGAGTTCTCGGATGGGATCATTAAATTCTCGGATGGGATTATTGGATTCCTGGCTGGGATCATTGAGTTCTCGGCTGGGATAATTTAGTTCTCGGCTGGGATCACGGAGTTCTCGGCTGGGATCATTTATTTCTCGGATAGGGTTATTGAGCTCGGCTGGGATCATTGAGTTCTCGGATATGATAATTGAGTTCTCGGATGGGATCATCGAGTTCTCGGTTGGGATTATTGAGTTCTCGGATGGGATAATTGAGTTCTCGGCTGGGATCATTGAGTTCTCGGATGGGATCATTGAGTTCTCGGATGGGACCATTAAGTTCTCGGTTGAGATCATTGTTAAAAACGTTCCTCAGTCTTTAGATCGGTCACAAAAATCAACAAGTTCAAACGTTCTGAAGTAGCAATTTATGAAAATAATGTAAAGAAAACTGTGTCTCGTAAGTGGAGGCTTAAAAACTATTAATGTTATTAAGGTTTTGCTTTACTTGTACTGTAGAAGGTAAGTTTTATCTAAAAATTTCGTTTGGTTTCGTTTCGTTCGCCCATCCTGCGCCCCCCATTGAATTTAATTTTAATTCATGCTATTTTAGTTAGTTAAGTTTTCGTTTAACTTTTTATTGTATAAATTAGATATTTTTTACAGTAAAAAACAAAAACTAGTAAAATGGCATGTCAGAACCGTCATTTTCGATAGAATAATAATAAATGTGAAAATAAAAAGAAAGGGTTTACAAAACCCGTGCTGGAGGCATCGCATCTGTTCTCATAAATATTACCCTTTCTTTTTATTTATTTTCTATTGAAAATTACGGTTCTGTTCTGTTCTTTTTATTTTCACATTTATGTGAAAATAAAAAGAAAGGGTTTACAAAACCCGTGCTGGAGGCATCGCATCTGTTCTCATAAATATTACCCTTTCTTTTTATTTATTTTCTATCGAAAATGACGGTTCTGTGCGGTGCACAGACATGCCATTTTCACTAGTTTTTGTTTTTTACTGTAAAAAATATCTAATTTATACAATAAAATGTTATATTATTGTCTGCTGTGAAATTGGCACCGACTTAAGTATTTTTTATTTTTTACTTTTTAGAGACAGAAGTCGGTTACTTTTTTTTTGCTAAAAGTTTTTATTTTTTACTTTTTAGAGACACAGAACTTGTAGATTTGTAACGTCATCTAAGCTAAATTATAGTTGTCCTTCTATCTCGGCAAGCTGCTGATGTCACAACGCACTGTTACTGCGTTGTGACGTCATTATCTTAAAGATAAATTTCTAAAAAATTAAAGTAATATTTTTATTTCAGCGCCCAAGAGTTCAACTAACCTTATTTTAAACGAAATACTAAAGAAAATCTTTGTTAAACTTTAAGCTTTAAGTAATAATCAAATAACGCCTTATGGTAAAATCACAAATTTTTATCATTTTCTCTTGGTATTTTAATATTACAGGTCCAGAGAATCAAGTTAAGCTGCATTTAAAAGATTTTTAGTCTGCCGTAATATTTGAGTTCCGGCTTATCCGATATTTCTCTAAAAATTTGGTTAGAATTAGAACCAAATTAAGCCGTTTTTAAGTGAAATTGCGTTAAATGGATTAGATTTATCTTAATTATCCGGCTTACCCGGCATTATCCGAGCATCAAATTGAAACGGGGCCACCTCATGAATGCTCTCTTTAAGTTGCAAAAAGTTTTATCAAATTCCGTTCATTCGTTCCAAAGTTATGCGGGAACAACCATAAAAAAAAACAAAGTCACACGTCGAATTGATACCTCCTCCTTTTTGGAAGTCGGCTAATAAACATTTCTTGCACTTGTTCATGTACAAAATCTGTAATCTTTAATTCAATTCCTGTAAAAGATATTGGGTAAAATGTTTCGTAACCTACTATCATTTCACAATGTGGGTTTCTCCTAAACGCGGCCCATTTATGTTATAACCAGACTGCTGATAATTATCAATTATAATTGGCTAGTACGTATAAGAAAAATATTCGTTGTTTGTTATTTTCAAAATTTTTGTTCGGCGTTTATTTAACCAGTCAACTCACCCCCCTCAAAAAATTGCTTTAATTTGGCACTGAATTAATTAATCTATTGCACTTTTTTAATTTTGTTTATTGTTATACTATTCACAGCGCCTGCACTAGAATAGCATTATACATGGTGTATTTGAAATAGCGTAGGAAATTTTAACAGATGATTCTACATCATATTTTAAAAATAAAATTGCAAAAAAGTTACACAGAAAAAAGTTTGGGACAAAAAACTGATAAGCCCCCCCCCGTTTCGCACACGCCTGGTTGAAATAAATACATGAAAATAACACATAAAAACGGGCCTTGGTAGTATAAGTTGACGTGCAAAACCTCGTTAATTAAAGGGTTCCTGAGTTATTAAATAAAAACCGATTTTTTTAGCCAATTTCAAAGGGGCGTAGCTCCCTTATGACGCATTTTTAGACATATGTTTAAAGGAACTTTTTGTCATATTTTATCATGGAGAATCACCTGTTAAAATTTTCTACGCTATTTCAAATACACCCTGTATGGTAGTTTCAACAAAAAAAATCTTGGGCATAAAGTTTCATGAAAAATAAGCGTGTGTCCGTCCGTTTGTCCGTCCGTCTGATGTCACGATTTTTGTAAAAACAATAACTCTAGAACGAATAATCCGATCCCTATTGTTTTTGAAAATAATCCTCAAAAAAAAAAAAAGTTATGGTGGGTTAAACTTCGAATTGAATCGAAAAAAAGCTGAAAGAAAATTTAAAAAATTTAGAATTTTTTTTGGACTTTATTTTTTCGATTTTTTTTCTGCAAAAGGAAAAATAAAATAAATTATTTTTTTTTTCAAAAATTGTTTTTTTTTTAAATATCTTTTTTTTAATGTTTATTTTTTTTTTGAAAATTATTTTTTTTTAGGCATTTGGAAAAATGCAATATACCATTTACTATGAATAGTATATAATGGAATACGTAGCATTACATATCTTCACGGCTTGTTTTAAATAATAGTTTAGTTTTTGTTTAATTTTTTAATTTATAATTTAATTTTTAGTAAAATATAAAAACTGTTTACGCTGTTAAAAATCACATCACTCAGATTCGAAATTTTATCAATTTAGGTTTATTTATTGTCCTACTTAAATTTAGTTTTATTTTATTTCAGATTATAAAGTCGAATTAATTGTGCAGGTCGCATGCAAAACAACTTCAACTACGATATTTTACGAAGAGTCTTGAAATTTTTACTAAAAGTTTTTTTGCCACGTTGAAAATCTTTGGTCCAAAACTAAGCCTCTGTGTCAAAGCGTTCTTGAAATATCGCAGTGTAAGTTTGTTTTTCAAGCGACCTGCACCATTAATACGACTACAGTTAAGTTTTTTTGTTTAATTTTTTATTGTATAATTTATGTTTTTCACTGTAAAGCATAAAAATAACTAAAAAGAAGCGGTAATATTTTTGAGAACGTACTAGGTATACCGGGTTTCAGTCCATGGACTCCCTGGTGCACCAGTTCTAACGTTATTTCCACCGGTGGAAATAACATTAGAACTTGAATGCAGTTTGAATGTTAGATGTCTAATGTTAGGGTATAACGTTAGAATAACGTGTATCTAACGTTAGCTGTTTTACCAAATGCTAGATAAACGTTATTCTAACTTTAGGCAACTAACGTTAGGGATTCTAGCTTTAGAATTCGGGACATTTATACATCAAATACTCGTTACAAAAAACGTTTATCAAACGTTAAATTTCTACTAGGGCACTCTCTAAAATGGAATGGTTTTTAATCTGATCAAAGCAATTTGTTGTAGCTTATATTTCTTAACAAGGGCTACATAATGTACATTAATCGGAATAAATTCAGTTATGACTCATCAACGTTGAAAATAAACACAGAAACATAGGCTTACGGAATAATTTTGGCGAATTATGAGGGAAATTTTTATAAAGGTCACTAAATCGAAACATTTGACGACTAATTTGTTACACACAACAATATTGAATATACATATTAACTATAAATATGTAAATATATCGGTGTTTTTCGAAGAAAATAAAAATGTAAATATTTAAAACCTCGCGTCAACGATAGAATCGACGCGGCGCCTATGCGAGCACTGGAAATTTGCCGATGACTGATAATGTATGCCTGTATATTTTGCATTTTTTAATTTAGAAATTTCACATTAAAAGAAAAACATTTAGTTAATTTTATATTTATTTAAAAAAAAAACATAATCTAATCTAATCTAATCTAATCTAAGAAAAAAAAAGTTATAATGGAAAAATTGTTTAAAAAAATTTAAAGTACAAAAACATTACATAAAATTTGTATGTTTTTTCCACATTAAGCAAATAAATAATAATAAAAAACGTACTAAAAAAATAAATAGCTTGTATTTAAATGATTTTTTATATAAATAAGTTTTCTGGATCCAAAAATGCAAAAATATACAGGGGGTGTAATTAAAAAATATAATTTAAAACCAAAAGTTCAAAAAAGTCCATGGACTGACCCGGTATATTTTTACTGATGCCTGGGGTGGTAGCGATACCTTTAGCATGGATTTCAACACCCTTTCTCTTTCAAACCTTTTCTACTTTTCCCACCTGGTACATTTTTCATTTTGGCGAATGCGCTAAGAAATCTTTGACTTCTAAAATTTGGTTTAGAAAAACAAAAAATATCTTTTATGATATTATTAAATTACTTTTATCGATAAATTGTCACCCCAGTATTGGTTTGTCGTATCTCAAAAAATCCCATTTTCGGAAAATTAAGTTTTAAGATGTTTTTCTAAATATCTTGTAAATCTTATGCTGGATCAGTTACAACTCTTTTTTTTACAATAGTTTAATAAAAATACTATCCAAAAGTGTTTTTATTTAATTAATTGAAGGATCCATTTATTTTATATAAGAAGAACCAGATTGGAGATACTACAATTTCCGTTTTTTTTCAGAATTCTTTTATCGTATCTTAAAAAAAGCAAAAAACTAATTAATTAGGATCATAATGACATGATTTTATGTTTGGAAGAGTGCAGAAGGGTTATTAATGTTTGGAAATTAAGAACTTTTTATTTAATATTTACTTAAACAAGCAAGATTAAAAATCAATATTGTAACAGAGTGGTCACCCTGTATATATTGAGTATTTATATTTTTATTTGTATGGTTATTGAACGTGACATAGCATTGTTCTTAACGGGTGTTTTTTTGTTTATTTTTACAGATGCTAATATTATTAGTATTTGGGAAGCTTGCATTTTGTGTAATTGAGGCGTTTACATAAAAAGGGTGTACATTTTTATTAGACTAATTAATTGGTTAATTCGGTTTTCTTAATTAATAAATATGGGAATATCTTTAATGATGTTGTTTTAGATACTGGCAATAGTTAGGGATTGTTTGTAAAAATGGTTTTTTCTACTTCGAAGCAATGTCATGAAAATCAATATCAATCAATAAGTAGAAGTAGTTTTTTTAATCATTTCTCTTAATTAAATTTAAATTCATTTTCAGTGATTTAAAGTAATTTTTCAATTAATATTATTTTTATAATATAACTTTTTGGAAGAAAACTCCTCAGATATTTTCGTTAATAGTTTTATGACTGGTATATCGGCATCTCTGAGAAGGGAAATCTTTGCCTGTTTTTATGTTATGGTCAAAAATGGGATTCGGAAATATGTAGTCGTCTAGTAAAGTTGGGTCTTAGGGAAGTTGTAGAATTAACGTAATATGTGAAAATTTAAAGTAAAATTTAGAGTCGCGAGTATAGAAATATCTGAAGGGTAAAGATGCTATTTAATCATAATTTTTTCATTTCAAATTAAAATATTTTGTTGTTTTTTATTTGTTTTTAACTTTTCATTTTTCTTTGAATTAAATTCTTTTCATTGTTGTTTAATCCTTTTGTTTTATTGGCAAGATATATTTTAATTAATTTAAAATATATTTGAAGTTTTTTACCTTTCACATTTCTATATAAAGTTAGTGATATTGGAAGACATCGAAGAAACATCTAAGAAAGTCAGATAAGTATTAAGTAGTAATTAGATTCTTATATTAACATTTGTTATCATATGATATATGATATTGTGATAATATTATGTAATATTATTACTGGTGGCACGCTACCCAAATAGCAACTATACAGCTATTTGTATTTGATACGCCTCCAAATAATAGTGTGTGGTTCTAAATTAATGCCTTAGATAATTAATATTTTTGGCTATAATTGGGACCAGCACCCTATTACAAATTGGTGGACAGCGGAAACGCGTTAAATAACGCTGGGTTTTTTTTTTACGTTTTTATAGTTTTTTTTGCGTTTTTACGAAGAATTTTCAGTTTTCACATATTTCTGTTTTTTTGGTAACCGATTCGTTAGTTTTACGTAAAAGTACGAACATGTATAAGAGTTTTTTTTGTGTGGGTTTTAAAGTTTTTAGCGATTTCCTTGCGGTCATTTTTAATTTTAGTTTTAGACTATAGATATTTGTTTTTCCCCAAGGTAAATTTATTTAATTAATTTATAACAAAATGTGTTGCGAATGTTGCAAAAAGATGACTCAAGTGAAAAAGAGCAATTTTTCCTTTGACTTAGTAGAAAATTTTTCAGGTGGTCCCGATTTTTCATTATTTTTTACTGCCATAGATATTGTTGCTAAAAATAATAGTTTGACGGAGCAAGAAACAATAGATTTAATTATTTTAAAATTAAGAGGTCAGGCATTGGTTTATTTTCACGCTTTACGAGAAAATGAACGACCCACTAATTTGGTAGATTTAAAACAGTTTTTTAGTAGAATTTATACGAAAAAGGTTAATTTTTTTGATATTAAAAATGAACTGTCCACTTGTATACGTTTAAATGATGAACCATTAGCAAATTTTGTAATTCGTTTAAAAATATTGGCAAATAAAATGTTTTCTGGTAAATCGTGTCCCAATGATGAAGTAGTTTATAATCGTCTTATCTTAGATCAGTTTTTTGAAGGTATAGACACAGTTTTAGCTAATGAAATACTTAGTAGTGGTAAATTTTTTAGCGTCGATGAAGCATTGCAAGCTGGGGAGAATATACTAGAAATTAGAACTAGATTAGTTAAACAAACTTTTCACGATCAATTTATAGAATTTCAGGATAATCTCAAAATATCTGTTTTACAAAATGAAATAAATTATAATAATAATAATGAATTTTGCGGTAATAATAGTAATAATGATAGAAACGGTTATAATATTAATAGTAATTATAATTTTAAACCTAGGTATAATAAAACACGCAATAGGTACAATAATTTTTATGATAGGCGGAAATTTCAAAGGCACAATCCGGTAGGAAATTTGGGTTTTTACAATTTTAAATATGATAATACCATAAAGGGTACCGAAATTAGAGATCAGGATAATTACGAATATTTTAAATCAATTAATTACAAAGCGGATGATTACAAAATTAAGGAAAAGTACCAAGACATATTTTTGTGCCCGGAAAATGTTTCTCTCGCTCACTGTGTATCAGAAGATTTAGCTATGAATAAAGGAATTGCAACTCAATTTAAGTCAAAATTTGGTAAATTAGATCAATTAAAAAATCAAAAAGTTCGTACAGGCGGTTTGGCGGTTTTAAAGGATAATGATAGGTTTATTTATTACTTGGTAACGAAAAAGTATTCATACGAAAAGCCGACATATGAAATTTTGTGGAAGTCACTTTTAGAGCTAAAAAAGCACGTAATTAAAAACAGTGTTAAATATTTGGGTTTGCCAAGAATAGGATGTGGTTTAGATCAGCTTAATTGGTTTAAAGTAAAGGATATGATTTGTTATATTTTTAAAGACGTTGATGTTAATATTACGATTTTCTCATATCCGCTTAGAGCAAGATTATCAGTTTATAGTAATTTAAATAGCCAACAAGTACATTTTGAGTCGGATTATTATGGGACTAATACCGAAAACGAATCACATATAATTACGCAAAATCCGGAAACTAGCGGTACATTTTCAGGTAGAGATGAACATTATATTAGGTACTGACTGTTGTTTAAAAGGTAAATTGAGTTAGAATAACTAGACCGAAGTTTTTTGTATATGAGTAGAAACGTAGTTTTGTGTTATTACGATATTTTTCTAGGTAAAAAAGATCAGAAAATTGTTGAAAATATGTTTTCCTTGTAAGTTATTTTCGAAAATATTATTTGTTTGAATTTATTGTCTTTATTTTAAAGTTTTGTTTATACAAACTAGTATTTAGGTATTTTTTTTTCACCCCAAAATCCTAAGCGTCACTAATTTTAGGCCCTAACTGACAACATGTAAAAACATGTGCTGTGAACCTTTTTGTGCAGGTCAAGAATTTGTACATTTAAACCCTTTAATTCAATATTTTGTGTAAAGTATTTTTAAAATTTATAATGAAAATTTAAGATAATAGACGTATTAATATTTTACAAATGAAAAAAGCATAATTTCATGTTAAAAATAGTTTTTATCGTCATTGAGCTTAAAAAAGCTTATTTTAACGTTTAGCGTAAATATTATTGAATAATTTTTGAAAGTTAATTTTCTGATCTATTTTTATGTATAATTGTCATGACAACTCGCTAAGATTTTTTTTAGATAAAAAGGCCATTTGTTTTTTTTTTAAATATATTTTTTTTTGACACTGAAGTTTTCTTTAATTTTAATAAACATAATTATGTTGAATTTGTTTTTAAAAGTTTATATGCAGAGAGTAGTTTTGAAATACAGTTTTAATATTTGCAGTTATGAAGAAATTTAGTTATAACAAGGCTTAAAATTGGCATAAGTTACAGTTAAATATATTTTCCAAGAAATTATTAGTTTTTAACGTTTGTTTTATTTTTAAAATATAAATAAATGTTTTTTTGAAGTTATTTTTGCAGTTATCGATAGTACTCAAATGTTAAGTAATAATTATTGCATATGTTATGTTTTATGTCTGTATGTTAAGGTGGCCACCGAGAATAAATGTGCGTATGATTGGTTGAATAAAAGTCTATGAATGCTAATGCAAGATTTTGTTTTGTTTTGGGCATTAAAATGCTTAATTTCTTGTTTTTAAAAAAAGTTGTCGTTTTTTTTTTTTTTTGATGCTATCAATAACTGACTATTTTTAAAAGTTTTAAGTATTTTGAAAATTTTGTTTGTTAAATTACTCTCAGTTTTTTTTAAGAAAAGCCTAAATTGATATTATAAAAATTAAAATTTATTTTTTGCACATAATTTTGTTTATTTTTGATTTTTTACGAGTTTTGTTTTATAAAATTACATTTTTTCATTATCGTAATAAGAATAAGAAGGGCAATAAGAAACGTTTAGTTTGGTAATAATAAATTTTGAGTATATGAGTTCTTGGGTTAGCGAGTTATTTTTTTTAAGTAATAATGAGTTAAGTAATTACGTTTTTTGAAAAGTTTGTAATCTACATAAATTTCAGTTAGAAAAATAGGAATTGATTTAATTTTTAAGGTTTGAAGCTGAAACCTCTGTTTAAAACAGACTAATTTATCAATGAAAGTATTTTGCAATAATATTTGAACCTAGAAGTCTAAATGAAAGATTGTAGCTATATTTTTTTAAACTGATTAACAACCATAAGATATGGACTAATCAAGTATAGCTCGTATCATTTGTAGTGTTACAAACACGTTTTCTTTTGAAAAGTTTTGAGTGGAAAATATCGTAATATTATTGTTAATTTGTCAGAATGATTAATTATTGTAATAATTTGATTAGTTTTATTGGTATATGTTAGGAAGTATTTAAAATTTTTAGAGATTTCGAAATGAATTATAAAAAGGTCTAAGTAGTTATAAAAGCGATTTTATTGAGTTTATAGGTATATTTTTATACATTTGCTTCAAAAGTTAAGCAAATTAGGAATTTTAAAATGAGATTTTTGTTTATATTATACAGTCGAAATGAAATTTTTAGCAGAAGCTAAAAGTGTTAGTATGGTATACCATAAAAGTATTGTTGTAATTAAAAAGTATATACCGGTATAAAAAGTAAAATAAGAGATACATTTACCTATGAGTAGATAAATAAGAGAAATAAGGTAAAATAAGTGAAATAAAATAATTTGATAAATAAATTAGTAAATATTGGGTATAATAAGTAAAAGAATAGGTACATATACATATGGGTAGATAAATAAGAGAAGTAAGGTAAAATAAGGAAAATAAAATAAGTTAATAAATAAATTAGTAAATATTGAGTATAATAAATAAACTAATGAGTAAATAATTAGGAAATAAAAAATGAGTAAATAATGGAACTAGTATTTTTGGTTATCGTTACGTGATCATTATACCAATTGAAACAAATTAAGACTAGTTACAGGAACGCTATAGTTACGTTGTAATTGCAATATGGAATAAAAATAAGGGTAATAATTACTATCTTGTTACATGTTTGTAACTTAGTACAGAACGATCTCGTTACAAAACAGTTACTACGTATCCACGTAATTGTGTGGTAGTTATTTTTTACTGTTTCGTAATGTATAAAGTTTTAAAATCGTAGTTGTTACCTATATTATAACCAAATAGAAATGGTTAATTTAATTATGGTAATTTTTTTTATGGCGACAGTATTGCACATTTTAAATCATTTTTGTAATATAACCCTGGTAATAATTTTGTTGAGTAGCTGCGTAATTAAGCAACTTTGTTATTTCTATTGAGTAAAAATGGATAAAAGTAATGCTTTTGGTAGAATATACAATTCTGTTACTAATTAGAATATGTTTAATTGTTTTAACACCGTAAATTAATATAATAGTTGAGATCTACGTAATAACAACTCATGAATAGTAGCGGTTTCAGTTATTTTGGTAAAATTCACAAAGAATGCTAGTTGAGAGATATGTAAATAAATATGAGAATAAAGAATAGTTGTGTTAAAGATTAATTAGTTAATTAATTAATTAGAGTACTAGTACATTAGTAATATTTAGTAAGAGGTACCTCACGAACACAAACACAAATACAAACTTGAATCAAATTTTAGCTGAAGTTTTTAATGAAGTTTTTTGACATTTTTTTTTTGAAGTTTTGTTTAGAATAGAGTTTTATGAAACAGTTACAATAAAGAAATCAAATGTTTGTAATTAAGTTTAAATTAATAATGAAACTTAAGGTAAACGTTAAAGGTAGTAACTTACTATTTTGTGTGTATACATATGTGTTTTTATTATGAGAAAAGTTTTGCGTTTATTAAGGAATTAATGAAATTTTAGGTATAAATAGTAATGCTTTGTTTCTAATGTTTTTTATGAGTTTTAGGTTTGGTTTGTCAATAATGATTCTGTGTTGAGAAAAGATATTTGAATAACGAGAAGTTTTTGTCAAGTTAAGGTTGTTGGTTGTATCCAAACTTCAGGAGTTTGTGGAAGTGCTGACAATGTGATCAGAAGAAGTTAGTAGTTAAACTTTACACTTGCTGAAGTTACCTTAAAGGTTGGGTAAAGTTAAAAGTTTTTCTAGGATTTTGAAGTTATTATGGAGTTGTACTGAAGTTACACTGATACACCGATTCTTGACAGGCACTTGATATTTTCCCGTTTTCTCGTGAAAACTGGGGAAATAAAATTTAGTTTGAACGTATTAATTTTTTTTTGTTACAGTTCCGTTCCTTTTTCTTTTGTTTTGGTTGTTTTCCATATTCATTCCGTAGATGATGTTAACGCTAATAGAGAAGAATAATATTAATCACTTTAGATTTTTGTGCTGCTTGGGATTGAATTGAGTAGGTTCTAAAGTAGTTCATTAATTTAAATATGGGTTTTTATTATAAGAGACTGATTGAGTAGGTCTCAAGAAGAATTAGCATTGGATTGTCCCAGTATCGGAGTTAGGAGTGAAGATTATAGAAGAAAGAAGAAGATGATGTCCATTTCAGAAGATTTATATTGCCATTTTGTTTTGTATAAATAGTATCTAAATCAATTAATTTAAAGTTTTGTTCAAATTAATCTGATTTTTTAAAAGGGGGGAGTATTGTAACAGAGTGGTCACCCTGTATATATTGAGTATTTATATTTTTATTTGTATGGTTATTGAACGTGACATAGCATTGTTCTTAACGGGTGTTTTTTTGTTTATTTTTACAGATGCTAATATTATTAGTATTTGGGAAGCTTGCATTTTGTGTAATTGAGGCGTTTACATAAAAAGGGTGTACATTTTTATTAGACTAATTAATTGGTTAATTCGGTTTTCTTAATTAATAAATATGGGAATATCTTTAATGATGTTGTTTTAGATACTGGCAATAGTTAGGGATTGTTTGTAAAAATGGTTTTTTCTACTTCGAAGCAATGTCATGAAAATCAATATCAATCAATAAGTAGAAGTAGTTTTTTTAATCATTTCTCTTAATTAAATTTAAATTCATTTTCAGTGATTTAAAGTAATTTTTCAATTAATATTATTTTTATAATATAACTTTTTGGAAGAAAACTCCTCAGATATTTTCGTTAATAGTTTTATGACTGGTATATCGGCATCTCTGAGAAGGGAAATCTTTGCCTGTTTTTATGTTATGGTCAAAAATGGGATTCGGAAATATGTAGTCGTCTAGTAAAGTTGGGTCTTAGGGAAGTTGTAGAATTAACGTAATATGTGAAAATTTAAAGTAAAATTTAGAGTCGCGAGTATAGAAATATCTGAAGGGTAAAGATGCTATTTAATCATAATTTTTTCATTTCAAATTAAAATATTTTGTTGTTTTTTATT
This sequence comes from Brachypterus glaber, assembly GCA_958510825.1. Classification (NCBI taxonomy): domain Eukaryota; kingdom Metazoa; phylum Arthropoda; class Insecta; order Coleoptera; family Kateretidae; genus Brachypterus; species Brachypterus glaber. The sequence goes on from OY294046.1 coordinate 20,988,247, forward strand.
TGTTTTTAACTTTTCATTTTTCTTTGAATTAAATTCTTTTCATTGTTGTTTAATCCTTTTGTTTTATTGGCAAGATATATTTTAATTAATTTAAAATATATTTGAAGTTTTTTACCTTTCACATTTCTATATAAAGTTAGTGATATTGGAAGACATCGAAGAAACATCTAAGAAAGTCAGATAAGTATTAAGTAGTAATTAGATTCTTATATTAACATTTGTTATCATATGATATATGATATTGTGATAATATTATGTAATATTATTACTGGTGGCACGCTACCCAAATAGCAACTATACAGCTATTTGTATTTGATACGCCTCCAAATAATAGTGTGTGGTTCTAAATTAATGCCTTAGATAATTAATATTTTTGGCTATAATTGGGACCAGCACCCTATTACAATATATAAGTATAATTAAACCAAGTTTACCTACATTTTTGTATCAGGCGTTGTTAAATTAGTATGGTTCATTAATTAACTTAAGTTTTTTCAATATTTTTGCTCAAAATTTAGGTTGGAAATCTGAGAAATTGTTGCATATCTTTAAAAATTTAAAATAATGGCTCAAGTTACACATCAATGATGACAAAGTCCAAACGACGAAGATGTGGCTGGTCTGTTTGTGGACCTTTCCAAATTTTTGACTGCGTGGACATAAAAACACTGCTAAAAAAGCTATATCAATATGGAATTCGAGGTATAGCATACGAATTGATGAAATCCTACCTAACCAATAGAAAGCAGTGCTTTAAAACAAACGGAGAGGATGGCAAACATATTTTTTCAGACTATGACCAAATAAAGACAGATGTTCCACAAGGCAGTATTCTTGAACCCCTGCCCTTTATAATCTACATAAACGAGCTACCTGATACTACAGACAATGAAACAGTACTTTTTGCTGATGATACGTCAATGGTTATACGAAAAGACAGCGTAAAATCACTTAAAGATGAAATAGTTAATGTTCTATCTTTACTAGATACTCGGTTTGCTAACACAACTTAAAACTAAATGTTAACAAAACAGAAATTGTAAAATTGTCCTGTAGAGACAACACAAAATTAAATATTGCATTAAAAAATAATAACCTTATCTCCTCAGAATCTGCAAATTTTTTGGGAATTATTGTGGACAACCATTTAAATTGGAAAGAACAAATAGACGCCATTTGCAAAAAAATAAGCCTTTTCTGATACGGATTAAGAGTTCTTACAAATACAGTGCATAGAGATACATGTCTAATGTCATACTATGCCTACGTTTATTCCAGACTGAGAGAGATGTGGAGAAAGTATTTATTTTACAAAAAAAATTGCATTAGAATCATATTTAATATGAAATACAGCGATTCCTGCAAAACTATTTTTATAAACAATGAAATACTTACTCTCCCTTCTATATACATACTAAAATGTGCTTTGTATGTCAAGAAAAATTACGAAGAATTTAAAGATCTACAGTTTAATCACAAGTATAATACAAGAGGAAAGCAACATCTAAGTCATCATAAAACGCACCTAACACTAGTTCAAAAAAATGTTACCTACCAGTTATTAGAAATTTACAATTTGCCTAGCGAAAATAAGAGATTTAAAGCTAACGAAGATTGAAACAGAATTAAAGCGAATTTTAAAGAAAACACGGTAT
>OY294046.1:20990101-21148149 GCA_958510825.1 Brachypterus glaber
GTTTTCAGTTTTTTTAAATACGCTTTTAAATATGGAATATAGGTGTGAAGCTGGACCATAGTTATGTGAATCTGGACTATTGTTGTGTGAAATTACGGTACTGATTTTATTGGTAAAAAAGCCTTGACAATGGTAGATAATACCTATATAATAATGGTAGATAATATCGTCGGCTTACAAGTAAAGAACACTAAGTCCAAAAACATGGTTTTGAGATATTGACAAATTTAACTTTCATTGTTGTTTTTTAATTTTTGTAATAATTGTTTTTGGAAAAAAACTACCGCAAATTGCAACATAATAATTTGCAGTTAAATAAAGAAAAATTAAAGTAGTTTAATTCAACTAAATTTGAAAAAAGACATGGACTTAGTGCCTTTTACTTGTAGGCCCACGACGTAGGCTTACAAGTAAAGAGCACTAAGTCAATAAAATAATATAAAAAACAACTATTTAAAATTAAACCCCTTCTATTAATTAAACGTAATGTATAACTATAAAGTAGAAAACAAGATGTTTACATAAATGTTCAAAAACTAGATTTTTAAAAGAAGGGTTTGGACTTTTTGATTGTTTAAAGAAAGTTTCCAAAATTAATAATAATAATAATTAATTAGTATTAATTACATGAAACTGCTTACTATGCCAAAACTAAGACAGTTTTCAGAGGCCATCGGCTGTGCCGGTAAAGAAGTATCTCCTAAAGTCAATAATTATAATGAATCATTATTAATAATAAAACACTTCACGGTGCAACACCCCTCAGAAATGCACCGAGACTTTGAACTTAGTGCGAAGGCTTCAAATTTAGTTTTGAAATATTATCTGATAATAAAAAAACCAATGCAAATGAAAATTTAATTATTACCTAAACATCGAAAGTACACGTAAAAAGCATTGTTATTTTACATCAACTTTAACATAGCAAAATTTGAATGCGTTTGTCAATACAATAAATAACGCGATATTGTATCATATAAAGGATTCAAGCAATCATATTTTTATAAATTAACTCTTTTTAGAAAGTCGCTTAGTGTAATCTACAAGTAAAATGCACTAAGTGCACTAAGTGAGTTAGTACCTATTGGCAGATAAAATTTTAATCAAAATCAAATTGGTGCGTTTTGCATAGTGTGTAACTCTCTTGGTAGTCCACCTAGAAGTTAGTTCGGTATACCTATACATAGATCATCAAAAATTAATTACAGTGCCATTAAAATCCCATTTTTGCAAAAAAGTGACTTAGTGCCTTTTACTTGTAAGCCGACGATATGTAAGCTAGTACTTAATTAGTAAGTGGAAAAAATAGTTTTTTATTGATGTACATACATACAAAATGAACTTTTTTATACCCGTAAACTCCGTTTCTTACATAAAATGTTATTATTTTTTTTAGGTAACAAGAAGCCAGTCTTTTGCTTGCTGTTTTTTTTTTTTCAACGGAACATAGAATATTTTATGGACATTTTTGATCTGAGATTCTGATAAGAGTATGTTGTTTTTTTTAGTTTTTAATTTAAAACATCGTAATCCTTTCCGCCTTGTTTTCAATTTTAGATACAATTAAAAAAAAAATTGAAATGCCTAGCTAACAAGTGTGGAAAGAGGCTCTTTTCTGCGCCAGATTGCATTTGCTTAAACGACGTGAAGCGGAGTTTAATCAAGCAATCTAGTGCGGAAAAGCCGCTTTACGCATGCGTTAGAAACGATATTTTTTCTATGCAATTAAGAAATTAAAAAATTTTAACAATGATTGAAAAAAAAATAACATTATTTTTTTTGTCAAACATACAAATTTATTTATTAAATGTATTACCTATTCATTAAACAAAAATCTAAAAAAAATATTTTGCATAAAAAATATATTCGTCGGTCTGTCTGTCGGTCGGTGTGTCCGGAAAAAGTTGTGACTATTTACATTTTTTTTTTCGTTTTTTTTTTTTGGTGAAAGAAATGCTTAAAAAAACAAAAGGAGCAATCCTTATTCTTTGTACATTTCTCTTTTTCGATTTTTTATTGATTTTCCAAATGAAACATTCTTTTGAAAAACTATTGGTCTATCCAAAAGTTATATCAACCAATTTTCAAAAATTTTTGACCCCCTCTTTCCATGCCAACTCATTTAAAACAACCTTCTCCTTGTATGACTATTTTTATCCAACTTTCCCTATGTCAATCAGGCCTATTCACATGTACCATTGATATTGAGATTTGTGGCAATATTGACGAAAATTGCAAGGTCATTTAAGTCAACTTTATTAAAACTGCATGGGATTGTAATTTTTGTCAATATTGAATAGATTTCAATGGTACATGTGAATAGGCCTGAATGTATTCTTTTTTAGCAGCAGTATTTTTGACTTAAATTAATTTGATACATATTGAAATAAAATTCTATGGTACATATGGATAAGAATATAATAAAAACGTTTTTTTTTTGCAATTTTTTATTTTATTTATTTATTTTTTTAAATTTTTGTAACACACAGGGAACACCATTACGACAGCATCAGCACCAGAAATAGGAGAACAACCCTAAAGGACCATCAGAACATAATATCAACAACAGACTACATTATGCCAAACACACGCGTGTGTGTGGCCATCATGATGGCCCGCCCGTCAGTGTTTACTGGGTAGGTTTATCTATTTTACTTTTTAACATTAATATGTTTAAAACGGGGGGTAGAGGGCTGAAACCATTACGAAAAAGTGTCCCAAAATATGTGATGCTCGCATTCAGTTCTCGACTAGAATCATTGACTTCTAGGATAGGATCATTGAGTTCTCGGCTGGGATCATTGTTCTCGGCTGGGATCATTGTTCTCGGCTGGGATCATTGTTCTCGGCTGGGATCATTGAGTTCTCGGATGGGATCATTGAGTTCTCGGCTGGGATCATTGAGTTCTTGAATGGGATCATTGGGTTCTCGGCTGGGGTCACTGAGTTCTGGGATGGGATCATTGAGTTCTCGGATGGGGTCATTGAGTTCTCGGCTGGGATCATTGTGTCCTCGTCTGGGATAATTGGGTTCTCGGCTGAGATCATTGGGTCCTCGGCTGGAATAATTGGGTTCTCGGCTGGGATAATTGAGTTCTCGGATGTGATCATTGAGTTCTCGGATGGGATCATTGAGTTCTCGACTGGGATCATTGAGTTTTCGGCTGGGGTAATTGAGTTCTCTGCTGGGATCATTGAGTTCTCGGGGGGATCATTGAGTTCTCGGGGGGATCATTGAGTTCTCGGTTGGGATCATTGAGTTCTCAGCTGAATCATTGAGTTCTCGGATGGGATCATTGAGTTCTCGGATGGGATCATTAAGTTCTCGGTTGAGATCATTGTTAAAAACGTTCCTCAGTCTTTAGATCGATCACAAAAATCAACCAGTTCAAACGTTATGGTGTTCGCAGTGGTGGAGTAGCAATATATGAAAATAATGTAAAGAAAACCATGTCTCGTAATTGGAGGCTTAAAACATATTAATGTTATCACGGTTTTGCTTTACTTGTACAGTAGAACGTAAGTTTTACCTAAAAATTTCGTTTGGTTTCGTTTTGTTTGCCCATCCTGCGCCCTCCATTGAATTTAATTTTAATTCATGCTATTTTAGTTAGTTAAGTTTTCGTTTAACTTTTTATTGTATAAATTAGATATTTTTTACAGTAAAAAATAAAAACTAGTGAAAATGGCATGTCTGTGCACCGCACAGAACCGTAATTTTCGATATACTTATGAGAACAGATGCGATACCTCCAGCACGGGTTTTGTAAACCCTTTCTTTTTATTTTCACATTTGCAAAAAAATTGTAATTTTTCATCCCGGCTAAATGAAGGAAGGCTGAAGCCTTCTTCGTAGAATAAGCAGCTTTAAATCCGTACAAATTTTGGCCGCGGCGCTAGAGCTTTTTTAGATTTTTGTAACATTTGGAATTGTAAAACTTTTAAAAAATAAGTTTGTCAAACAAATCCTGTGGCACTAGGACTTTTTGTATTATTTAAGATTGTAGCGTGAAATTAGTAAAATTTTTCGCCTGCGGCGGTGGAGCTTTCTTGCATTTTTGTGAAATTTTAAAGACTAATTAAAAAAGACCATCAAATTTGTAAAAATCTTGGCCTGCGGCTCTAGGGCTTACGTTTTTTCCTATTTTATATATAAAATTTTAGTTTTAGTAAGGATTTTTAAATCTGTATACAGACACAATATTTGGGCCGCGTTAAGCTGAAAGTTACCAACCCACATTGTGAGATGACAGTAAATTGTTGAACTTTTTTCCTAATAACTTTTAAACGTTTTGACTAAAACGGTTACTTTTTTTGCGAAAGGTTTTTATTTTTTACTTTTTAGACACAGAACTTGTAGATTTGTAACGTCATTTAAGCTAAATTATAGTTGTCCTTCTATCTCAACAAGCTGCTAATGTCACAACGCACTGTTAGGGAACGTTCAAGTATTACGTAACGCAAATTTTGATCATTTTGGAACCCCAACCCCCCCCTGTAACGCGATTTTCCTATACCATTAACATGCGCGTAACACTTCAAAATGAACCCACCCCCCCTAGGGGTTTATCTTCAAGATAAATTTCTAAAAAATAAAAGTAATATTTTTATTTCAGCGCCCAAGAGTCCAACTAACCTTATTTTAAACGAAATACTAAAAAAAAAACTTTGTTAAACTTTAAGCTTTAAGTAATAATCAAATAACGCCTTATCACAAATTTTTATCATTTTCTCTTGGTATTTTAATATTATAGGTCCAGAGAATCAAGTTAAGCTGCATTTAAAAGATTTTTAGTCTGCCGTAATATTTGAATCAAGTTATCCAGCTTACCCGAGTTATCCGATATTTCTCTAAAGATTTGGTTGGTATTAGAACCAAATTAGGCCTTTTTAAGTGAAATTGCATTAAAATGATTAGATTTATCTTAATTATCCGGCTTACCCGGCATTATCCGAGCATCAAATTGAAACGGAACCACCTCATGAATGCCCTCTTTATGTTGCAAAAAGTTTCATCAAATTCCGTTCAATCGTTCCAAAGTTATGCGGGAACAAACATAAAAAAAACAGTCACACGTCGAATTGATACCTCCTCCTTTTTGGAAGTCGGTTAATAAACATTTCATGTACAAAATATGTAATCTTTAATTCAATTACTGTAAAAGATATTGGGTAAAAAGATTCTTAACCTACTATCATCTCACAATGTGGGTTCGTAGCTTTCTGCTTAACGCGGCCCATTTATGTTTGGACTGATAATTGGCGAGTACGTGTAAGAAAAATATTTGTTATTTGTTATTTAAAAAAAAAAATTCGGCGTTTATTTAACCAGTCAACTTACCCCCTCAAAAAATTGCCTTAATTTGTCACTGAATTAATTAATCTATTGCACTTTTTTAATTTTGTTTATTGTTATACTATTCAAAGCTCCTGCGCTAGAATAGTATTATATGATAGTTTCAAGTTTTCAAGAATCGTCCTAGACAAAAAAAATCTTGGATATAAAGTTTCATGAAAAATAAGAGTCTGTCCGTCCGTCTGATTTCACGATTTTTGTAAAAACAATAACTCTAGAACGAATAATCCGATCCCTATTGTTTTTGAAAGTAATCCTCAAAAAAAAAAAAAGTTATGGTGGGTTAAACTTTTTAAAAAAATCAAAAAAAAGCTGAAAGAAAATTTAAAAAATTTAGATTTTTTTTTGGACTTTATTTTTTCGTTTTTTTTTCTGCAAAAGGAAAAATAAAATAAATTATTTTTGTTTCAAAAATTTTTTGTTTAAAAAAAATATATTTTATTTTAATGTTTATTTTTTTAATATTTATTTTTTTGAAAATTATTTTTTTTTAGGTATTTGGAAAAATGCAATATACCATTTACTATGAATAGTATATAATGGAATACGTAGCATTAGTTTTAAATAATAGTTTAGTTTTTGCTTAATTTTTTAATTTATTTTTTTATAGTAAAATATAAATACTCTTTACGCTGTTGAAAATCATATCACTCAGATTCGCCATTTTAACAATTTAGGTTTATTTATTGTCCTACTAAAATTTAGTTTTATTTTATTTCAGATTATAAAGTCGTATTAATGGTGCAGGTCGCATGCAAAACAACTTCAACTACGATATTTTAAGAGTCTTGAAATTTTTACCAAAAGTTTTTTGCCACGTTGAAAATCTTTGGTCCAAAATTAAGCCTCTGTGTCAAAGCGTTCTTGAAATATCGCAGTGTAGGTTTGTTTTTCAAGCGACCTGCACCATTAATACGACTATAGTTAAGTTTTTTGGTTTAATTTTTTATTGTATAATTTATGTTTTCACTGTAAAGCATAAAAATAACTAAAAAGAAGCTGTAATATTTTTGAGAACGTACTAGGTATACCGGGTGAGTTTCAGTCCATGGACTCCCTGGTGGAAATAACGTTAGAACGACTACCAAACGCTAGATAAACGTTATTCTAACTTTAGGCAACTAACGTTAGGGTTCTAGCTTTAGAAATTAAGGACATTTATACATCAAATACTCGTTACAAAAAACGTTTATCAAACTTTAAATTTCTACTAGGTTTGGACTTAAATAACCTAATCTCCTCAGAATCTGCAAATTTTTTGGGAATTATTGTAGACAACCATTTAAATTGGAAAGAACAAATAGACGCCACTTGCAAAAAAATAAGCGTTTTCAGCTACGCATTAAGAGTTCTTACAAATACAGTAGATAGAGATAAATGTCTAATGTCATACTATGCCTACACTTATTCCAGACTGAGATAAGGTGTTATTTTTTGGGGAAACAGCTGTGATGTGGAGAGAGTATTTATTTTACAAAAAAAATGCATTAGAATCATATTTAATATGAAATACAGCGATTCCTGCAAAACTATTTTTATAAACAATGGAATACTGAGTCTCCCTTCTATATACATACTAGAATGTGCTTTGTATGTCAAGAAAAATTACTAAGAATTTAAAGATCTACAGTTTAATCACAAGTATAATTAATATAAAACTATATAAAAAACAAGTTTTTAAACTTAAAACCCTTCTATTGTTTACGTATTATGTATAACTAAAAAGTAGAAAACAAGATATACCAATTTACAAAAACGAATTTTTTAAAATAAAGGTTTTGGAATTTGTGATTTCTTTATTTTTGCCAACATTTCCAAAACCCTTCTTTTAAAAAATTCGTTTTTGTAAATTGGTATATCTTGTTTTCTACTTTTTAGTTATACATAATACGTAATCAATAGAAGGGTTTTAAGTTTAAAAACTTGTTTTTTTTTATATAGTTTTATTTTCAAGTTTTTAGTTATAATTTATTAATGTGTGAAGCAACCCGGGAGTGAAACAGAGATTTTATGTAAAATTATATTGTCACCGGATATAAGCATATGTACCGAACTTTAGCTGTCTAAGTGGGTAAAAGGAGTTTAATTTAGCCGCATGTGCTGTTTTGGGGGGGGGTTAATTTATAAGAAATTTTATATTTAATTATTTTGTTAGGGTAGAAAATCATGTGTACCAAATTTAAGCTCTCTAAGTTTATTCTAAGTAGGTATAACAGAGAGGGCCCTTCAGCCGCATGGGGGGTGATGGGGGGGGGGGTTAACGGTCTTTGTCTTTTTTATAGTAAAATTTTATTATTATGGGATGAGTACGTAACCCAATTTTAATTTTAAATTAACTCACGTGGATAAAAAAAAGGTTTTTGATATTTCAGGGGTGGGGGGTTGGGGGGTAAATTTATTAAATTATTTTGTTAGGGCAGATAAGCATATATACCAAATTTCAGCTCTCTAAGTCTATTTTAAGTGGGTGAAAAAGCATTTGGCAAATATATATATATATATATATATATATATATATATATATATATATATATATATATATATGGAAGTGAAGTGAATAGAAGGGTTTTAACAAGAGGAAAGCAACATCTAAGTCATCATAAAACGCACCTAACACTAGTTCAAAAAAATGTTACCTATCAGTTATTAGAAATTTACAACAATTTGCCAACAAAAAAAAGAGATTTAAAGCTAACGAAGTCTGAAACAGAATTAAAGCGAATTTTAAAGAAAAAGGCTTACTACACGGTATCTTAAATTTATGAAGACTGCAATTTTAGTATATCGCCCTAATTAAGTTATTTATTTGTCTATTTATTGTATTTTAATAATTAAATTGTATATTCGGTTGGTTCTGTTAAGTATGTTTGTTAGAATGGATAACATGTGTATAATGTCTATTTTTTATTTATACTTGTATATATTTTTAGCTGTACTCTTTATTATGACATGTTCTATGCTTTGCTAAAGGAATAAATAAAATTGATTGATTGATTAATTATTTAAAAGGTATTTTAATTTAAATTATAGCGCTTTTATTTTTTTATATGTGCTTAAATTATTCGAAAAAACAGGTAGGTACATTCAAAAACACTATTTTTTTGCCTTCGCAGCTGCAATTTAACTAATGTTTTGATTAAAAATTATTGTTAATTTAAACAAAAGGATATTAGGTTGAAATTTTACCAAGTTAGGGAAAGAATTATTGTAATTGTAAACAAAATAACAACTGATGTAAGAACTAAGTTTCAGGTAAAAAATTTTGTTCGATTAACCTGTTTTCACACTATTAATAATAATAATTATTATTAATTATAATTAATAATAGTTATTATTATAATAATAACTACTACAATAGTGTAATTATATTTATATTTTTTTATTTACGATCATATTTTTCATTAAATGCTATCGCGATGGACGCAAACACGCTCTAGCTATAGCTCATTTAATTATTCCAATAGTATACACTAGGCTGGGTCGAAAAAAATTTTAACCAAAATTGGTTAAAACCTTTATTCTGGTCCCCTAATCAGAAACCCAATTTTGAGGATCTAACCGCCAAGATTTTGCGTTTTAAAATAAAATATATAAAAATATAATGTTTGTGGTTAAACGAGACGACAGCTTAAGTTATAAAGCCAAAAAGTTTCTAAATATTCAAAAATATTTTACAAAAAAAAATTGTTTAAAAGAATTAAAAAAAAAACTTTCATCGAAGCTCATTAAAGTTAGGGCCACCTCCGAAAAAGTATCTAAAACTGGCATTAAAGTAAATTTATCAATAAAAAACGTTTAGTTTAAAAACGTTTAATATTTTTAGTTTAAATTTTGAAATATGTAGGCCATTTCTCCACTCTTATAAATATATACAGGGTGTCCCAGCTTTCTGTCAAAGTAAGATATTGACTATTCCTTAATGATTTTATAAAACTTTTAATATAGGCTTTTGTAGATTCCAAAAGGAGTATCATTTAAAAATATTTTTAAATATACAGGGTGGACCCGAAAAAAGTGACGAGTAATTTTTTAAATGGAACACTTTATATATTTTATGATTTTTAAATTCTGCATCAAATTCCAAAACTTTTAATATGTAATAATCTATATCTAGCTCTAATAGTTTTGAGTTATTTTGATTTTAACGAAAAAATTGCCATAATCAAGCAATGTCCAAAAAATCGTATCTCCCAACGTGTTCAATTTTCTTTTTGAGAAAAAACAACAAAAAAATAAAAAATAACTTTTTTGTTTTTGTGGGGAAACTACAATAGGTATCTTTGCCTCGTTGAACTTGATTTTTCCGGAAAATTTCAAGTCGATCGGTCTATTCGTTCTTGAGTTATCGTGTTTACAAAAATCGTGACATCAGACGGACAGACAGACATTTAAAAAAAAAAGTTGCTTATTTTTTCATAAAACAAATTTATATCCAAGAATTTTTTGTCTAGGACGATTTTTGAAAATTTTTGAAACTTCGAAATTACAGTATAATATTATTCTAGCGCAGTCGCTGTGAATAATATAAAGTCAATAATATTGACTTATCTTCACTTTTAGCATTGGGTAGAGTGCCTTAATGTGAAGCTTTCTTGCCAGAAAAGAAAAGTCACTCTTACATTTGAAGCTGATGGTACTCCAACCCATACGGGACAAATAGTGGTCATTTTAAATGTAGGTATCCAAACTCTTTTTCTGAAACTATTGAAAAATTTTTGCAAACATGTAAAACTTTGCCATAAGTTAACTTTATTCCTATTAGTTCTGGGTTTTAGCAAAAAAAAAATGATCTTTGCAGAAATGGATCAAAAAACTTATCTAATTTTCCTAATATTTAAAATCGATTTATTTAGTTCAAATAGATCCAGTTATTTAAAGAAATGCGAATTTAGCACCCCGAAAAATATTTTTAGTTTGCTAGCTTTGCCACTCAAGGAAAAACATTTAAGAAGTTGCTTTAAGAAGAATCGAAAACAAGTAGAATTAGGGAAGCAGAAAGGAAACCAGCCGGTCTCGAATGAGCGAGAATACTTTCTCATAAAAAAATATGTCCAGAAATAATTTATTACATTTTTGGGGGTCATGGAAAAAATTATATAATTTTTTTTGTGTAATTTTATTTTACCTTTTAGGTGGTTTTTCAATGTTTCTTCTATTGGGAATACTAAAAAAGTTATGTACAGAAACAAGGTATTACCTCTTAGGGAAATGGGGGGTATGGAAAAAAATGCAAATAACATTTTTTATGTAATTTTATTTTACCTTCTAAGTGATTTTCAAATGTTTCTTCTATCTTAAATAATAAAGAAGTTATGTCCAGAAATATATTTTACATTTTGTGGGAGATGGGGGGGGGGGGGCTTGAAAAAAATGATAGTTACATTTTTTGTATAATTTTATTTTACCTTTTATGTGGTTTTTAAATTTTTCTTTCATTGTGAATGGTAAAAAAGTTATGTTTAGAAACAATTTTTTACATTTTGGGGGTGAGGGGGAGGGGAGCGCTGGAAAAAAATGATAATAAAATTTTTGGTGTAGTTTTATTTAACGTTTTATGTGGTTCATAATTTGTTTTTCTAATGTTAATAATAAAAACATTAAGACGAAAACAAAAATTTAACTCCCCTTTTAGCAAGCAATGGAAAAGCAATAAAGAATCCATAAAAATGATAAAGAGAAAAAAACAGTAGTTTTTCAAATACTCCATATACATTTTTCAGCATTGGCTAATATTTGATTGGCAAATATTTACCTTAACAAAACCGTCAATATTATCATCTGTTACAGATACAGAGATAGTAACTTGTATGCAGAATGTTAAAATGATAGAGATTCTGAAGTTTTCTTGTCATACTCAAGCTGTAGAACGCAAAATAAAATTAATTACAGAATCTTTTACAGCTGTATTCCGAAAACATAGCCGCGATATAAGATTTAAACTAGTGTCATTAAAAAAACAAAAAGCAATATAAAATTTAAAAAATTAATTAATTTTGTGAGAAATCATTTAATAACTTTATTTTCTTTGATGAGTTTATATTTTGTTAAAATTTTCAGCAACCCACCTTTTAACAAAATCTACTTTTATTTCAATAATTTATTTTTTTTAGATGTTATTAGTTTGGGCCACAGGGCCAATGGAGGCACAACTTGGGTTCCATAAAATGTTATTTTATTAAATTTATTTTAATATTTTTTAGTTAGTTACACTGTCCCACAGAGAAAATATAATTTTTTCTGACATATCTTATCTTGAAGCATTTTTTCTTCTGATTTCAAATCCGTTCTCAGATTTGGCTTCGACCGCACACTTTTTATATACAGGGTGTTTTAGAAAAAAAAAACACCTTTTCCCAAATGACTGTAGAATTTATTTTTATGAATATTTTTTAATCAAATTCGGGTCACTTATAAAAAAAGGATGTGCTTTTAAGACTTTGAAAGATTTTTTCAAATGTCGACTTCCATTTTTTTTTTACACTGAAAAAAAATTTTTTTTTTGCTGTCAAATTTTTAAAAGATGGATTTTTTTTTACGTTACCCATATTAAAACATTCTCTATTTATCTGGCTTCATTTTGCTTTTTGAATTTTTAATGGGGAGCTTCTAGAAGTGGCGCTACATTAATTTTCAGTGCTTCGTGTCGGAAAGTTTAACACCAATATTTCGGAACAGTACATATGCCCTAAAACTAAATATGGCGCTTCTTTGCCGTGTTTATTTGTGTTAGAAAAATTATTTCTAACATGAATATAAAAATATTTAATACTTTATTTCAGGTAATTCAGGTAATTATATTTAATTGTTGTTTGTTGTTGTTGTTTGTTTTTAACCTCGTACTATTCTACTTAATTAAGCATCCCCTAAGTCCAGGACTTGTGTGGGCTAGTAGTATAATATATCTAGGGAGTACGCCATAGCCAAATTTTAATTATTAATTAACTGAAAAAGGCAATCGGCGCCAGTGAGTTCGTTTATGTTAACTAGCCTAATATTACAAACTTTATTTCAGGTAATAATTAATAATTATAATAACCGGGATTACCGGAATTAAAATAAATGAATTATAATTCATTTATTTTAGTCCCGGTAATTTCGATATTTTTTTAACCCCACCATTAGTTAAATTAAAATATATAATGTTAACATAACTTGTATATTCATTAGTTAATGCCTTAATGTCATTATGCCTTGTTTAAATTCTACGGAAAAGTTCTGCTATGTTTGTGGAAGTTCTGAAAGCTATAAACATTTACGTCCAATTTCAGAATTAACAAAAAAGTCATTCTTACGGGTATTTGGACGAAGAATTCTAAATTTGGAAAAGGACTGGAAACCCAACAAGTGTTGTAATTCATGTTACATAAAAATGAATAATAACTCTATTCAATTTTAAACTTCTGCATTGTGGCATAAACGTTATAACCACCACGAAGATCGCTGTTTTTGTTTAACCAAGGTTGGGCGTGGGCCAAATTGGAAAGGAAAAAGTAACGTTGTTTATCCTAATATAAAATCTGTAAACGTTGCCTAAATTAAAATAAAATGTTAGTAACACAAATGTTTTGAAGCAAGATATTGAAATGGAAGAACAAGATATTTAAATAAACGAAAATGTAAATGAAGAATCTGAAGATATTGAAATGGGGGACCTCTCAAGATTTGCCATTTGACTATAATGAAATTTATTTGTTAGAGCAAGATGACCTGGATAGTTTGTTGCAAGACTTGGCTTCAATTCCTATTGCGTATTCTACAAATATGAAAGAATCATATGAAAATAGTTTTGGATGAAATTAAGTATGAAGAACACAAATGGCAGATTTGTGGGGATTTGAAAATGGTAGCAATTTTGTTAGGAATGCGAGGTGGGTTTACTAAATATTCTTGTTTTTTATGCTTACGGGATAGCCGAGCTGTAAAAAAGCATTACAAAATTAAAAAGTGGGAAAAAAGAAAAACGTTTGCACCAGGTTGTAATAATGTTATGAACTAGTTGACCTAAAAAAAATTCTATTACCCCCTCAACATAATAAAATGGGGCTAATGAAAAATTTCATAAAGGCATTGAAACAGGAAGGAGGGGTATTTTTGTACCTAAAAGAAAAGTTCCCGAAGCTGTCAGAAACCAAAATTAAAGCGGGCGTATTTGTAGGATCATAAATCAGAAAAATTGTTAAAGATAGGAATTTTGAGTCAAAACTTTTAAAGACTCAGAAGTTGGCCTGGCATTCATTTAAACTTGGGTTTTTGGGTAATAAAAGGGAAAAGAATTATGTAGCTCGGATGTAGAATGTCCCTTAAAATACATTTTCTACATTCACATCTAGATTACTTTCCACCTAATCTCGGCGCCGTCAGTGAGGAGCAAGGTGAAAGATTTCACCAACAAATTGCGAATATGGAAAAGCGAAATCAGGAAAAAGAAAATCCTGCTAAGATGGGTGATTACTGTTGGTCTGTAGTAGAAGTTGATAGAACTGCATACAAAAGAAAAAAAAAAGGTAAGAAACATTTACATTATTTTTAGGTTAAGATATATATTTGTTAACGCAAGCCATTAAGGCTGGTAGATAAAATTAAGCTAAATACATTGTTTTTTTGTATAATCATTTATTTAATAAACGAATACTGTATATTTTATAGTTTAAACACCTACGACAAGATACGTACTGCTCCGGCTCGCTGAATAGCGCCCATACCGATGTTAAAATTTCCGTCTTGACGCACTTAAAATTGATGTAGCGCCACTTCTGGAAGCTCCCTATTAAAAATTCAAAAAGCAAAATAAAGCCAGATAAATACAGAATGTTTTAATTGGGGTTACGAAAAAAAAATCCATCTTTTGAAAATCTGACAGTAAAAAAAATATTTTTTTTCAGTGTAAAAAAAATGGGGTCAATATTTAAAAAAATCTTCCAAAGTCTTAAAAGCCCATTCTTTTTTTATAAGTGACCCGAATTTGATTAAAAAATATTCATAAAAATAAATTCTACAGTCATTTGGAAAAAGGTGTTTTTTTTCTAAAACACTCTGTATATAAAAACTGTGCGGTCGTAGCCCAAATCTGAAAAAAGATTCAGAATCAGAAGAAAAAATGCTTTAAGATAGGTTATGTTAGAAAAAAAGTGTGCTTCAAAAATTTCGTTTTGTGGGATAGTGTTATCTTCAAAATATTATTTTTATGTTTCAGACTTTAAATTATACAGGATCCAGGGGGTACAAATTAGGTTCCACACAAAAAATATTTTATTTAATTGATTTGAATAAGTATAAGTACTTCTAAGTGTGTAACGGCCTGCTATAGACCTGCTACAAACCGTATGATTCTGATATTAATAGATTTATATTGGGTATTAATATTTATTTTCAAGATCTTGTCAAGTGTAAAGTTGAGATTTTTTTTAGGGGATATAAACCTGAATTTGCGAAAAGAAAATAATAGGGATGTTTCTGACTTCATAAATATATTAAGTCAACACAGTATGTTCTCATATAACACAGTTCCGAACAGGACATATCCTAACCAGGAACCTAATATAATTGATCATTTTTGTTGTGGGATTAATAACAAATTAGCATTTCACCCTATTTATTTGAAACTAGTCTAACAGATCATGACACTATTTTTTAAATATAAATTTTCAAAACTTTAAAAACCAAACAAAGGAACAAAAACAAAAACATTTTACAAAAATTAATTTTCCCAGTTTAGAAAAGAAAAATGGTTGATTACTTTTTAAAATAATAATTCTGAGGTTGGTTATAACTCCTTTATCAAAACATTAGTAGATTACATAGATAAATACACTGCCCCGTAAAAGAGCTTTCCCATTTTACACCTACGAGCGTAAAATGGATTTTTTATTATTAGATTTACTTTTAGCAACCTTAAAAATATACCAATTTTCACGAAAACTACCCTCCGCCTCTTAGGGGGTGTAGTTAGAACTTTTTTATTATCAAATTCTCTTTCAGCAACCTTAAAAACCCCAATACACCAATTTTCAAAAAAACTACCCCCCACCCCTCAGGGGGTGAAATTAGAAAAATGTTATTAAATGATTCAGTTCTAGCGACATCAAAAACCACTATATATAAATTTTCAAGAAAACTACCCCCTGCCCCTCGGGGGATGGAGTATTTTTTTTATTATCAGATTCACAACCTCAAAAACCCCAATATACCAATTTTCACGAAAACTACCCTCCACCCAACAGGGGGTAAAATTAGAAAAAAAATCAGATTCATATTCGCCAACACCAAAAACACCTATACACCAATTTTGACGAAAATATTGAAAATATTTTAAAATATTTACACCCTCACCCCCTTGGGGGTGGATTTAGAAAAAAAATATTATCAGATTCAATTTCAGCAACAAAAACCCCAATATACCACTTTTCACGAAAACTACCCCCCACCCAACAGGGGGTAAAATTAGAAAAAAAATCAGATTCATATTCGCCAACATCAAAAACACCTATACACCAATTTTGACGAAAATATTGAAAATATTTAAAAATGTTTACACCCTCACCCCCTTGGGGGTGGATTTAGAAAAAAAAAATATTATCAGATTCAATTTCAGCAAACACAATAAGGGTTATAAAGCTATTTTCAATTTTTTCTAAAAAAAATATTTTTCCCTTGCCCCACCCCAATGTTCACCAAAAGAAATCCCGAGCTAGAACTTTTGGTAACATAGCCGTATGTCAAATTTCAAGTCTATAGCTTAAAGCGTTTTTAAGTTATCGTGCCCACAAGATTTCCCGGACACTCCGACCGCCCGACCGATCGACCCACAGTGATTACGTGATATTATAGAGATAGTAGTTTGGCATTAAGTACTACTAAATTAAATCATTGTATGTTTGAGATTTCAACTATTCACAATAGTTCTCAAAGCCCAATTCATTGTACAAATTCCTCTGTGTAAATATGCACATTATACATAACACGATATATACACCTGTATGTAGGGTTTAAAACTTTTCAATAAAAAAACTTCCAGACAGTATTTAAATTAAAGTTTATTGTTAAGTTGACAAAGAAAATAATATTTTAAATAAATCATTATTTATTCGCAATTTTGCATCCAGTGCCGGGCATAGCAGGCATGGACTCGGGACATGTATACAGCAAGGTTGCTGAGTTACCTGAAATCAAAATTTAAAAAATAACTTTTAAGAATAAAAGTAGAGCATTTCGGCATTGTACTTTAATTGGGCCCCTTAAATTTTCTCATACACAGTTTTTTTTTTGCTGAAGACTGATCAATAGAGTACGGATTTTACCGAGTCGTGACGTCAAAATCCATAGCCGGGTACACAAAATTAATAATAATTTTATAAAAATGTTTTATAGGCTATCAAACTACTACATTTAGAAAAATATATAAATATTATGAAAATCCCCTAACGTTGAAAATTAAAAAAAAATATATATAACAGATCCGACAATTATGATTTAGTTGGACTTTTAAATAATCAAAATTTTATTTAATAGTATTGTAATATGGTGGCTGGGTATAACTATTATCAAGTTAAAAAAATCTGCGTGGCCAATCCTTTTCTATTTGCAATAACCACTCACGTGACTCGTCACGTGACGTTTATAACTTGTGAAAAATGTTTTTAAAAATTTCTTCGAAATTATGATTGTTATTTTTTTTTCATATTATAAATAAAATACAAAATTACACAACTAAAAGGTATAGTGTTTGTAGAAAAAGCAAACTACCGACGAAATCTTTTTGTGTTTTATTCAATTTGTGGCTGAGGTTACTGGAAGGTGAAATCTATTTGATTTATAACACATGTACTTTGCAGAGATCTAAAAGCTCTAAACTTGTTTCCGTGTGCGTGCGCCGAAATAAGTGAGATGTAAAATCAAGCGTGTACCATGTACGTTATTTTATTGGTTAGAATCACGCGTATGCGGAAACAAGGTTTTTATTGCAAGTAACGGCATATCCACAGGCTCGCATAACAACGTAGTACATAACAATGCGATTCCGTGATTGGCTTGATGTGCCGCCATGTATCTTGTAAATCAATCACAGCATCGCATTCTTATGTTTTATGTTCTTATGAAAGCTTCTGGATAGGCCTTAAATTGAGTCATTTTGTTTGACTTATCTTAGCAATGCAAATTAATTTCTTTTTTTGCTCTAACTTTTTCTTTTTTAATATACATACCTATTGGGCCTAATCTAATATTCATTTGTCACCGGTCATTTAATTAGCTAAATCCCTTAATAAAATGTCGTAACACCATTACTTACTACGGTTAAATCGTGGATTGAAGATTATCTAGAACTATAGTTCGACAGCAATATTTTACACTGCACATTTTGTAAAAAGACTTAACTTGGGAAAGAAAAACTAATATTTTAAGACATGTGAATACAAAAACCCTTAAAGGAGATGAGGAAAAATGACAATTTAATATTTAAAGTAAGTAAAAAAATACAAAATTAATTTTAATCACAAGTTATAAACGTCACGTGACCTTTTATTGCGAATAAAAAACGATTGGCCAGGCAGATTTTTTTTTTTAACTTGGTAAAAGTAATACCCAGCCACCATGCCACAATACTATAAAATTAAATTTGGATTACTAAAGACCCCAACTAAATCGTAATTTTCAGAATTGTTATTTTTTTTAATTTTCTTTTACTTAAATAAAACGTTAGGGGATTTTCATAATATTTATATAATTTTCTTTGGTAATGTAGCAGTTTGGCAACATATTAAACATTTTTATAAAATTAATATGAATTTGTTAATTTATTGTACCCGGCTATGGATTTTGACGTCACGACTCCCTAAAATCCGATGTATACTGATCAAGACCTTTAAATAATTCTTTTTTATGCTGGGGTCTGCGTTGCATTATAAATGGGCCCGTACCTTTTCTGTTCTTTTACTAAAGGCTGATTGCATCTTTGGAATTTTTTTATGCTAAGGTTCGCCTGATTTTAAGTGCTATCGATAATTATTTTTTTACAAAATTTTTTACTAAAGGCTTGAGAAATTTTTATGTAGGTAAATTTGCCTAAATAACTTACTTGATTATATAATTTTTCCAAGTTTTCCTGCCGGAGGACCGGGCCCGGCAACTTTGTACTCCCTGCAACCCCCTGTGCCCGGCCTGGACCTGTTTGCATCACAGCTTAATCTATTAAAATCCTACAATAATTGGTATTTTTTAAATAATTGTTAACACGGTACCACTCAAAAAAAATTAGCGATCGAACCAATCACTAGTACTAGTAGTATTGCCAGCTTCTTCTCTTTGTGATTCATCAAACATTAAACATTTTATCACTACAACTTCAATAGCACAAAGCATAAAAAGAGCCATAAAAATATCCAAATGCGTAGTATTGGGCCTGTGTATGGTGTCAGGGTAGTCTTCACGGAAGCCCAAATTTTCAACACTAGTCAACATACTTAACAAAAACATTATAAATATTGATTAAAAAGGATTATTCTTCTTTAGGTCTTCATTTTTGCAGATTTTCTTTAATTTGTTTTCTTTTTCCACAAATTAGTGCACTTTGAAAATTCGTTCAAAAGCCTAACTAAGAAAATTCTGGGATACTAGATAATAAAACCTCAAATCAAAGTTTTTTTTACAACGTTTCGAAGTTATTTCATTAGTCTCAGAGACAAGAAAGAATGGTTTTAATAAATTATTTTATAACTTTTAATATATTACTACGAGATATTCAAATAACTTCCAAAAACTCACTTTTGGTAACATGAATAATAATTTTATTTTTTTGAAATATATTTTGTTTTGCCATTCTCCCTGGGAAGTGTACCAAATTGTGGGCAGTAGCCAGTGCAAGGGCAGTCAAGAACACTCGCCCTATTATTAATATTAATTAAGTAATTAATTAAAATTAATTAAATTTATTAACTAAATTGTAATTTATTTCGTAGACAATGTAATAAGCACACGTGATTAACTTACCAATCACTTCAAATTTAACTTAAATTTTAAGGTTAACTTAACTTAAAAAGTTTTAACAATTATTAAAACAATAATTTTCCGTTTATTTGTAGCCTTTTTTTTAGTTCTTTTTCAAGGCAAGAAATTAATTCGAAATGTCTAAAGCTTTAATTTAAGGTTTTATTGGTCAGACATTGGAAGATTGTCTTTAATAATTAGTTCACCAGTTAGTATTTTACGGGTATTTAAACAGATTTTTGGTAGAATAAACACAATGGAACCTTTGCCGGGTACTGAGTCGGTACCGTTTACAAACTTAAAAAGTAAAAGTGTGTTTAAGATGTTGAATAATACTGCAGTGAGAGTGAGTACCGAAAGTAGCACATCGTGAACTCAGGTCGACAAGTTATGTGGTACCTACATAATCATTTTGTAATTATTTGTGTCATTTTATATAGGACAGTCGTTGCATGAATGGGACTTGATATACCATAAGAATAATTACACTATGCTGCAATAAATAGGCATACACGATGTCAAGTAAATGATGTCATTAATTTTAAGATATGATTCTACAGGAATATAGGAAAATATGAAAAAAAATAAACATACCGGGTGTCCCAAATCTATTTACCCAGCGATTTTCTCGAAAACTAAAAGAGATAATCAAGTTCTACGAAAACCATCTTAAATTAGACAACTTAAACTATCTTTTAACTATACTCTTAAAATGTGGGCAGGAGGCTGGGGGGGGGATTTTTTTTAAGAAAAGGGGGGTCGTGTGGCACATCATTTTAAAGCAAATAAAATTCTATATTGGACTGTATATTTTATAATTTTCTAAACAAATTTTTTAAGTTTTGATTTTTTACTTTTTTGTGCTAAAAAATGCGATTTTTTAAGTTTTTTTTTGTAATTTTTTATTTGTGTCAATTAAAATTAGTTTAAAAAATATAATTTACATTTTTTCATCATCGAATTAGTAGTTTTTAAAAAATTGTTTAATTTTTTAGAGAAATTTTAACAAAAATATCAAAAAAAAAAAAAATTAAAAAAATTAAAAAATATATAGTTAAATGGAGAATTTTATAAGCTTTAAAATGATTTATCACACGAGCCCCCTTTCTATTAAAAAAATGTCCCTCTATGCCCCTCTGCCCACATTTTAAGAGCCGAAAGTATCAAATATATGCTAAAAGATAGTTTTAGTTTTCTTATTAAAAATGGTTTTCTCAGAACTTAATTATCTCTTTTAGTTTACGAGAAAATCGCTGGGTAAATAGAGTTGGGACACCCGGTATGTTTATATGAACTTTTTTTCATATTTTCCTATATAGAATCATCCCTTAAAATTAATCACATTATTTATTGGACATCTTGTATGCCTATTTATTGCCGCATAGTGTAATTAATCTTTTGGTATATCAAGTCTCATTCATTCACGACTGTCCTATATAACGCTTTGTGTTACACCAGCGAGGTTTTGAATGTAAACTAACCTTAATAAGGTCCATCTTCGTATGCTATCTTCATGTACTTATTTTAAACAGGGGTGTGCGAAACTGGGGGCCCTTATTAGTTTTTTGTCCCAAACTTTTTCTTTGTAACTTTTTTGTAATTTTATTTTTGAAATATGATTCCTTACATAAAAAAGGTACTTTTGTTTTAATACTGTATATCAAAAACTAAGAAAAAAAGTTTCTATACATATAGGTCGAAAATTCGCTTTTAAAGCTACTATGGCCCTTTAAAAATGGTGCATTTTTTTGGAGCACATAGCTCCCTTAGGGTTGATTTTTGGAAGTACCTGTATATGAGGTTTTTTTCTTAGTTTTTGATGTACCTTGCCTCATTGAAATTTTAGTTTTAAACATATTAGTACTTATTTTTTTGTCCTCGATCCGTGAAATTTTACCTTCAAATGAATTTTTCTCGGTAATAGTTAATCCTACAGTATTAGAACAAGTACCTTTTTATGTATTTTGACCTAAGGAATCATATTCCAAAAATAAAATTCCAAAAAAAATACACAGAAAAAAGTTTGGGATAAAAACTAATAAGGCCCCCCGTTTTACATACCCCTGGTTAAAATAAGACATCAAAATAACATAAGATAGGCCTTATTAATATTACTTTACGTGCAAAACTTCGTTGCTATATCTCAAAGTGTTCCTGAGTTATTAAATAAAAACCGAATTTTTTAGCCACTTTCAAAGTCCAATAATATTGTATAACAATATATTATATTGTGATATCCGCGCCGATCCAGGTAGGGCTGACGGCATGGGTCATGGATTTGTCTGATTATTTTTTCACCTATGTCTAAGAAAAACCTCCTCGCGATTTTATTTAAAAAGGTGCCTTTTCAAAAATATAATTTTTTTAATTTTTCTTAAATTTTTCTAAATTTGCGGCTTTCACCAATAAAAACCCCATATTTTTTTCTATTAAATCGAATTAAGTATCGATAGTATTTTGTTTTTTTTAAGATTTTAGGGCGGCAAAAAAGTGGCCTTAATTTTTTTGCGCCATCTTGAAAAAAACAAAAAACTTTCGAAACCAAATTAATGTGATTTAATAGAAAAAATATGATTTTTTTTATTGGTGAAAACCGCAATTCTCTAGGTTAAATAGTTTTTGAGTTATTACACGCCAATATCAAATTTTTGACAAAGAACCTGGCACACATATAGGGGGGTTCCTGGACCTCAGTCAAACTGCCTCAAATTTTGATATTTTGTAATTTCGGGGGTAAACATTAAATTAGGAAATTTGCAGACAAATTAAATGACCGGTTTCGGAGAAAAACGCTTTTAAAAATATAATTTTATGACAGATTTTTTGACGTATATTAAGGTTATTTTTTACTTACGTAAATATTAACTTAATTAGCCGTTTTAAGTTTATTATACTCTATTAATTAAAGAACAGGCAAGATAAATATTACATAAAAGGCTTTATTATCATTTACTTACATGTGGTTCTATGAAAATTTTAAAACTTTGTGGAACTTTCACATGCTGGAATTTTCCACGTGTTTGCTAATTATCTGCATATTTTCTGTTAGATTTTTGCTTGATTATGTTGAAACATGGTTAGGTACATCGACAAATATTTTATATATATTTTAGATTTTCTTGATATATTTTTCCAAAAATACGTCTGAGGCTTGACAAATCTGTCATCAGATTTTCATAGGTAAAATATATTATTGAGATTGCCTAGCAACAACTTTTAATAAATATTGCTATAAAGGGTTCACAATGAATTAAGTTGTTGCTAGGCAATCTCAATATGTTTTGCATATGAAAATATCATGAGAGATTTGTCAACCATCAGATATTGTTTTGAAAAAATATGTCAAGAAAACCTAAAATATATAATTATAAAATATTTGTCGATGTACCAAACCATGTTTCAACATAATCAACAAAAATCTAACGAAAAATATGCAGATAATTAGCAAACACGTGGAAAATGCCAGCATGTGGAAGTTTCACAAAGTTTTAAAAATTTTATAGAACCACATGTAAGTAAATAATAATAAAATTATATTTTTAAAAGCGTTTTTCTCCGAAACTGGTCATTTAATTTGGCTGCAATTTTCCTAATTTAATGTTTACCCCCGAAATTACAAAATATCAAAATTTGAGGTAGTTTGACTGAGGCCCAGAAACCCCCCTATATGTGTGCCAGGTTCTTTAAAAAATTTTAAGAAAAAATTAAAAAGTACTATTTTAGAACAAGCCGTTTTTGACTAAAATCCTGTAAAGGTTTTTCTTAGATATAAGTGCTACATATAAAAAAATAATCAGACAAATCCGTGACCCATGCCGTCAGCTCTACCTGGATGGGCGCGGATATCATCACAATATAATATATTGTTATACAATATTATTGGATGTTGAAAATCTATTATCATAAAACGGGCATAAAATAGGACATGTAGACAGTAAGTTTAACCGGCAAACGAGAATTTTTCCACACCTACTGCCAATAAAGTTCGAAAAAGTTGGTAAAATTCCTTTTTTTTTTTTGCCATAAAATTGGTTCTAGCAAAGAAATAACAAAAAGTGAAATTTTTTGATTTTTTTTAATAAAAAGTACACATAATTAGTAGTTGATCCTGAAATTAAAAAAAAAATTAAAAATGGAGTTTTTGAGAAATATTGCCTTAAAATTTTTCGCCGCCATCTTGAAAAAACAAAAAACTGTCAAAACTAATTTGCTAAAATTTGATAGTAAAGGATATGTTTTTTCAATGATGAAAAATGCAGTTCTCTAGGTTAAATAGTTTTTGAGTTATTGCACGTCAATGTCACATTTTCTAGAAATTTAAAAATTCTGAAAAAAATTAAAAAATTCATATTTTCAAAACTGGGTGTATTGGAAAAAAATCCCGTGGAGGTTTTTCTTTAACATCGGTGGCCTACACATAAACAAATAATCAGCCAAATCCGTGACCCAAGCCCTCAGCCCTGCCTGAATCGGCGCGGATATCATCTCATATAAAATTATAAGTACAGGAAAAAATTCAAATATTTCGCAAAAAATATCTAAAAAGGCCGATATCACAAAACGGTGAGACTTTGTCTCACTTTAAAAGGGTATATTTGGTCTAATAGATTTAAAATGAGCTCTTCTATCACCTCTTCAAAACCACTAAAATGCTTCGTAAGAAAGCTATATCCCTTCAAACCAACGAACTAATAACTCTTCTCTCTAGAATACGCATACCGTTAATATAAAGTATCGCCAACATCTCGGTTTGTTTGTGAACAAATAGTAGGTATATTCAGGCCTGAACAATAGCAGTTACCAGTAACTGTTATTGTGGTCTCTGTTAGAACAAAGCTTTGCGAGTAAGACAGACAAATGTATATGTTGGCTACGTTGATGTCAGTTTTTACAAATGAAATGCCTATTCTAGAGAGAAGAGTTATTAGTTCGTTGCTTCAAACCAACGCGTAAAATTGGGTTTTTATTTAAGCTGCAGAATAGAAATTATGATTTTGGTAATTTTTGTTTTAGTGTAACTATTAACACTATGTAAATAAAACTAGTACACATTCTTATTTATTTTTTGTTGATCTTTCATTAAAAACTAATTTAATCAACGTAAGGTTAATAGTTTAGAACTTATTTACTAAAAACCCTATTCCTATTTTCTATTTACTAAAAAAAAATAAATTTCAATTTGAATATATATAAAGTCTAAGCTTAGAGGAATCAACCGTTTTTGTTTTTTTTTTATTAAAGCTAGGTTTGGACTTAAGGTTTACTCTGTTCTCTGTTCACGAAATATCTTTGTTAGATAAAATAACAGTGTATTATTTATTGTGATAACATACCTATGGACTTTTTTAAGTTCTTTGACACATAATTTAAGTACGAATAAGATAATATTGTGAAAAGTGATGATGAAAACTTGTTATATTTCACGCGCTTCAAAAATAGTGAAGATTAGTTAAATAAATTGATGTTAATAAACTTTTTTTTTTATTTTCTTTATACACGGTCCGAAAATTTTCAACAAATGTTATTTACAGGATATTATGTTTTTGACAGTAAAAAAGTTTCATAAGTTATGATTTTTTTCAGATTTTCATCTTTTTTTACTAAGGAAAGCAACAAAATGGCGAAGCTTACATTATGGCAATCTATTAAATGGCTCTATAGGCTCTATAAGTAAGACAAGCTTCCTATATGAAATATATTATTTTAGGTTACAGATTTTTGTAATGAATTAGTTTCGTTATTTACCACCGGTGGATAACCATAAGAGGGAGTGACTCTAGGCAATAATTAAGCGGTTTTAAAATGCATTAAGTTTAAAGTATTTTTGATTGTTTTAAGATAGTTTTAAAGTATATAAAAAAGAACACAAACAGCTGTGCCTAAGGATTTAAATATTAAACAAAGAACTATTGATTAAAGGTGTAAAGGAAACCCCTAGTGACTATCTATGGGAAATATTTCAGGATGTTTCAAATAAATTAAATTGTAACATCACAAAAAACGATATAAGTTGTATAAATATGACTTCATTGGTAATTATTTTTTTTATATGATACTCAAAAGTGAAATGTGTTAGCTCCTGTCTCATTTAAAAAAATATTTTCTGAGTACTATTTGTTCACAAAAAAATGTTAGTTGATTTTGAAATAGCCCTAACAGAAAAAGAGGGGCTACAGAAAGTTGACCAACTATTAGAAAAATTTGTTCATCTAATGTATATTCTATCTATATTCTAACAAGGTATAATACACAGGATTGATTTTAAACAATTTTTTTAATATCCATTTTTTTGTCAACTAAGTCGTGTTTGAGGAACATTGATGTGGTGTCCATTTGCCGACTAAAATTTAAAATTTGTCAAAAATTTTACCATTAATAGTTTTTTTTTGCTAAAACTACTGAACTAAAATTGCTAAGTTTTAAATTTTTAATTTTATAACTCTTTAAATAAATTTTTAATATTTTAACTTCCGTACACATGGGTTTGCAAACTGAAAGTATAAATTGTTTTCAGATGCAAAAATTTAGGAAAAACTCTTTTATTTTTGGATACGTAATATTTTTTTTTTTATCCCTTATACTAGGACAATATCGAAATCACAGGATTAGAAGGCGGGGGCCACTGGATAGATTCCCCCCTTTCAATCCAGTGATTTCGGTAATGTCTGTTAAGGTATTGTCTTACTATTAAGGCATAGTGAGCTAAAAACATAAAAGCGGACACACTTTTTCCTAAAGGGCATAGCCCAATAAGATGGTGAAAAGTCCCCCCTCTGGGATTTTCACTGGACATAGGGCATTCGATTCGATATCAAAAAAGACCAAGCCCCCTAAATTTTCAGCCCGCCAGGGCGCGTCTAGCGGCCGCTAGTGCAATAAAAACACTTTTTAGTATTTTTGAGATAACTCGGGCTCAAAATAATATTTTTACATGCAGTTTGCGGCATTCGAACGGGCTTTCAATGGAGTATATGTGTGATTTTTTTTTAGATTTTTTGGCTTCGTAACCAAAAAATGGCGGCCATTTCAATATTTGCAACGTGATTTTCAGGACTTTTTCTCTTCCCGGCACAAAATTGAAAAATGCCATTATATAACATTTTTCATTACCTTTCAGATGGTATATTGCGAATAAATTTTTAAGTGGTACTCCCACACTGTATAACCTCTGCAGCAATATTTTATGGTCTACTGGGTCAAATGCCTTGGCCAGGTCCAAAAACACGGCAAGGCATTTGAGGTTGGAGTTTAAGTCGCCTGTCACCATTTTTACCATTTCTATAATCGCGTCTTGTGTACTTAATTTTTTTCTAAAGCCAAACTGCTTGTTTGACAATATTTTGTATTTTTCTAAAAAACTTTCGAGCTTAGATTTTAGACATTTTTCAAAGATTTTGAAGCGACAAGCGACTTATCTCCAGATTTAAATACTAGGATACTCAGGACCGCTAGCTGAATCATTTTTTAGTTCTGAGATATTCATAATTAATTCATTCTTCAAATTATAGGGCATATAATGATGTAAGTCTACAAAAAAAAATAAGGGGACTTTTGTGTAAGAGAATATACCATTTACAAATTGAAAATTTAAATGACATTTTTTAAATAATGTTGAAGTTTGAATTTGTCTCAGGGATAAAGTACTCAATAAATTAATTTCATATTTATGCTACACATAGTTTAACTATTCATAATTATAGAGGTATAGTATTCAAAACTTACTTTTAAGTCGAATTATTAACAAAAATAAAGGCTTCCCATACCATAGTGCAGTGTAACCTGTACATACCGCTATAACTCTTTCTAATGGAACTTAAATAACACAATACCAGAAACTTAATCCTCACGAAGAATATAAGTTACAAGTAAAACAAATAACAAAAAGAAAACTGTTAAAACTAGGTCGTAAACTGTAATCAAAAACAAACATAATATCGCGATATATCGGTCGTGTAAAATAATACCAGAAGGTTCAGTTTTTACCGGAATTGCGCTATCAAATGGGTACCACCAATGAATTACTCTAATTCGTTGGTTACCACTCACCCGGAACTATTTTTAACGCACATACAACTGTTTCAACGACAATGATTCTTGTAGGGGATATATCTATAGTATATTCATTTACATTATATAGTGTATATATATACAATGTATATAAACAATTTAACCTTTCATCACATGACAAAGCATGTTTTTAAAAATATTAATAGATATAGTTTAGAAGGATCGTGAAAAGTGAAATAGTCTTTCTAACAAAATTGATTAATAACACAGGCCCACAAAAAAAATATATTTCTGAGTCTTGGATTCCAATATGATATTCCTATGTATTTTTCCCGCTGAAACTGAATCCGCAATCCGTTTAACCCCTACACATCAGGATTTTGAGATAACCTCAAAAAACATCCGAAAAACTACTGAAACCGCTAAAATTATCTTTGCCATACCACTGTCACCCTCCTATCCCCAAATTACTAATTCTATAACCCCAGAACCCCATAATCCCCTAACCAAAACCCTGATGTGTAGGGGTCAAACGGATTGCGGATTCAGTTTCAGCGGGAAAAAATACATAGGAATATCATATTGGAATCCAAGACTCAGAAAAATATTTTTTTTGTGGGCCTGTGTAATTTTATTAGCCTAGTTTCTAGAAAAGCGAGATTTTTTTAATGGCTAAATCTAGAAAACTGATAGTTTTAGCCTAGTTCTAGAACTTCTCGGACAAAAGCTATTACGTACGATTTTGTAGGAAATTAAAAATGCACTATAAAAGTCAGGTTTGAAAAACACACCTTTTTTAGGCGATTCGAATTCGAACTTTGGTATACGTTTTTTAAATGTTTCTACACTGTAAAAAGTGATAGTTAATTTAAAGCAGTTATCCTTGTGAGGAAATACTGAATTATACTGTCTCATATAAGCAAATAAAAAAAACTGTAATAATGCTTAATTTTTCATTTTATTTGTAAATTTTAAGTTAAACCACAGGTTAGGTTGTAATATCCCCTGAAAAATACAGAAAGTGCTTGTAACAATAGGTCGAATTCAGAGTAACATTGAAAAACACAGAACAACTGTAAAAAAAGCTGTAAAAACACGAGGGTAATAGAGTCAAACGCTTTTTTACTTTAAAAATTAAGGTATTTTTACAATCGCTATTTAAAAATACAGTTAGGCTTTAAATTTACTATAACCATTTCTGGCAATAAATCGCCTACAATAATTGTTGGACATGTTTTCAGAGTGTATATGAATTCTATACATTAGGGTAAATCCATTAGGAACGTCCTAACTTAGAGCAAATTCGTTACTCGACCATATTTAAATTTGTTCACATTTTAGTAAAAATTTAGTTAATATACGTACAATTCAAATCCACTAATATTTTTTCCATATCAATCTCCATTTATTTGTAAGGGCATTTTAAAACCAGGAACGCACGTCATTTTTGATAATTTTAGTACGTTGTTCAAATCAGTATTACTCCACTCTTGAATAAGATAGGGCTTTCTCTCAAAAAAAATTCTTTTAAACATAAAATCTTTCTGTTTCTATACTTTTTTTATATTTATTTTTAAAGGTGAAAATCAAACTTAAAATTTTCATAAATTTGTTTTTTTTTTTGTGATGTGTAATTTTATAGGGAGTGACTTTGAGGGGCTGATTTTTTCTAAACAGTAACCCACTTATAACTACTTTATTCTATCAAACTCAGAGCTTACTTTGTTATTTTTTACAGCCTTCTATAATATACTTATATTCAAAAATAGCCCATGTTCGAAGCCTATTTTATTAGTTGGCGTTGTCGACATTTTTCCTTTTTTTTATATGTTCTAGCACTACATGCATAATCTACGACAATAATAAAATTTTTGTTTATTTTTCTCTAAATGAGAAAAAAAAATTTAGGCTAAGCTAAAAATATAATTTTTATTCGATTGAACCTAAAAGCGTCACTTTTTGTGTAATAAACCTGTACGAAAAGTTTAATTTTTCGGCCTAGGACGCAAAAGTAAAATAGTTGCCGTTGATTGGTTGATTAATATTGAAACTGTTGACATTTAAATTATAACCTCTTTGTTGTCAAAATAACAAATTGCCAACGGTTGCCAACTTCGCTCTCCGAGCTCGGATGGCAATCTCGGTAATCGCCCTAAAAACACTATTTTGCGTCCTTGTATCATAAACTACTATTATGGGATTCCCATAACATAACATAAAGTAATGGGAGGATTGGTGTAGTGGACTACCGCTTCGTACTTGACGAGTTTACTACCCAAAACGCGTGAGTTCGATTCTCACCGTCGCCGATTTGCCTTTTTCAGTTAATTAATAATTTAAATTTGGCGAAGGCGTAAGTGAAGCGGACACTCCCTATAAAAAGTCAATTAAAGCCGGTGGTTCCCTCTACTACTAGCCCACACAAGTCCTGGACTTAGGGGATGCTTAATTAGGTAGAATAGTACGAGCTTAAACAAAATGTAATGCTTAATTAAGTAGAATAGTACGGGTTAAACAATATGTAATACGTTATGCTTACAGCAGGGATGACGCGAAGGGGTGGTAGGGGGCGCCACCCCCAATCACGCTACTATCGAGCTGGGAAATAGTTGTCAAAAATAAGTGGCAAGGTTGGAAAATCGGTAGAATGGGAAAAATGTTTGGCAGAGTTAATAAATTGGTAGAGGAAAAGACCTGTTTTTGCTTTGGTCAATAAATTTATTAGTTGGGAAAATTGAGCGGTATAGTTGGAAAGTTCGAAGAGGTAAGGATCTTTTTTTAGTCAACAAATTTTTCGGTCAAGGAGAAAGTTCTTTCTCAGTGGTGATGACTTTTTTTCTAATCATCAATATTTTCGGGGTCAGGGGTAGTAAAGCGATTTTTCTTTTTTTAGAGATGAGGACTTTTTTTTAGTTTTCCTTCAGAGGTAAAAATTTTTTCTGCATGGTAAAAATTTGGGAAATTCTTGATAGTTGGGAAACTCTTAATAATAGGGAATTTTTTGACCTATTTTTTATTAAAAGTTAAAAATTCGTTTTTTTTGTCATTTAGAGGAAAATACACAAAGATTTTATTATTGTCATGACAACGCCTAAGAAAATAAGCTTCGAATATGGGCTATTTTTGAATAAACGTATTATACATATAGAAGGCTGTAAAAAAATATGAGAGTAAGCAATGAATTTAAAAATTTGTTAGAATAAAGTAGTTATAAAAATATTTTTTTGGTAAATTAAATCTTAAATGGTTTCATATACATAAATAACTATTTTTGAGTCAAAATTGAGTTTTCACGTTGAAGTCTTCTGGGCAAAAAGGGCAAAATTAAAAATTAAAAATAATTAACCTGCAATTCGTACGCCCCTGAATAAATGTATTGTTCTAGGACAATATTTAATTAAGACCTTTGAAGATTTCTCTAACTGGGATTCCAGAAATAGGTTTATACTAATTTTGGGTCGCTGAATCCAAATCCGAAAGCCGTTTGTCTCCATCACCCTCAAATTTTTTGATATCATAAAAAAAGTTAAAATTAGGAAAATTGATTTTGTGTAATTACAAGAAAATGCTTTGACTTATCACATTAAAATTTATTACGGTTAATAGTGGTAATATAAGTTATTTATTCCCCTACTTACCCAAAAATACAATTGTGTGTATGTCAGAGGCGTGCGTTCTAAAGTGTTTTTGTAATATATTTCTCCAACAAAATTTATGTTTAAGAATTTTACAATTTCGATAAAAAATTATTATTTATTGATTAATTTTACGTAAAAAACATATTGGACCTTTTGATCAAAGGTCAATAGTTTTCGAGAAAAATAGGTTTAAACATATCTCTGCAAGTTCCACTAAGAAAAAAACTGCTGCCAACAAGATAATACTTTCTCCTATAGGTCTAGGTTTAATAAAATAAAAATAAAAATAAATAAATAAATTAAAAAAAAAAATCCGAAAAAGTCTCATTTTTCGTTTTAATGAAAAATAAATCGAAAAAAATAATAAAAAAAGTTTTAACCCCATTTTACCCCCTTACCCCACCCCGATTTTTATCGAAAAAAAATATCCTAGCCACACAAAAAAAGGTCAATAGTTTTTTTTCCTATGTATTTTGAGGAGCTGAATCCGAATTTGAAGTCAAAATAGCACCTTATCCAATTAGTTTTCCAGGTGATGTGCTATTTTGACCTCAAATTCGGATTCAGCGCCTCATAATACATAGGAAAAAAAAAACTATTGACCTTTTTTTGTGTGGCTAGGGTATTTTTTTTTTCAATTTATTTTTCGTTAGAACGAAAAAAGACTTTTTTCGGATTTTTTTTTATTTACGTAAAATTAATCAATAAATAATAATTTTTTATCAAAATTGTAAAATTCTTAAACATAATTTTTTTTGGAGAAACGTATTACAGAAACACTTTAAAACGCACGCCTCTGACATACACACAATTGTATTTTTGGGTAAGTGGGGGAATAAATAACTTATATTACCACTATTAACCGTACTAAATTTTAATGTGATAAGTCAAAGCATTTTCTTGTAATTACACAAAATCGATTTTCCTAATTTTAACTTTTTTTATGATATAAAAAATCTGAGGGTGATGGAGACAAACGGCCTTCGGATTTGGATTTAGCGACCCAAAATTAGTATAAACCTATGTCAGGAATCTCAGTTAGAGAAATCTTCAGATTTGTCGACCACTGTAGCTTAGGCGCTTTCTGAGATAATTAATAACAATCAAATTTTAGGGTCTTCTTTAAAGGACTGTATTTCAGAATCCAAGTTTAAATAATTTTTGTTCATATATGTTAATTTAGGAGAATTTCCAATATAAACAATTGAATAAACTTATTGATTTTTTAAAATAAAATTTCAAGCCTTCCTGGAATAATGCTTATTTTTCCACATAAAAATGCTTATAACTTTTTTTTGTTTTAATTTCAGCTAATATTTTCACATTTTAAAAACTTTATATATTAGAATATTTAAGTGTATAAATTTTAAATGCGCACTAATGTGTGCGCAATTATTTTCAAATTTTGTCATATAAAATATCAAAAATTTGTTCTTTTTCCTAAAAAAATGCTCATAACTTCATTTTGGCTACGTTTGGATATCTAATACTTATGCACTATTTAGACTACTTTAGTAAGAACATTTTATTATTAGAAATGGGCGTCAGTGTGCGAGCAACTATTTGTAAATTGTATTTGCGCTTGTCATTAGAAAAAATGGCTTAAGGCTTTAATATAAAAGTAAGACTTAAAAATTAATTTTACCTTAAATATTGTGTTTATTCATAAAAGCTCTAGATTGATGATATTAACAAATCTTAGTGAACAAACTTAAGTATATTAAGAAAAAATGCTATTTTGTTATACACGCATCAGTATATGCTTTAAAATTAAATTTTACATCGCTATAGAAAATCGAATCGAATGGCGTTTAGACCCTAATTAACTAAAAACAAAACCAATGCATTTTTATAACGAAAAATTTTTTTCTCTCCCCAATACTCTTACATCTGGACCAGATGGTATACCTAACTTTTTTTTGAAGAAATGTATCTGCACGATAAGTTACGTATTATCTTTGAGGAGTCTCTAAGACAACAAAGCTTTCCAACTTCCTGGAAGCATAGTTTCATAATGCCCTTATTTAAGTCTGGTAATAAAGAAAATATTTCTAATTATAGGAATATCTGCATCCAATCTAATATTCCCAAACTTTTCGATAGTCTTGCCTCAGATTACCTTTAATGGTCATGTAGTAAATTATTAATTAATCAGCAGCATGTTTTTTTTTCGGAATCGTTTCACAGTTTCAATCCAAAATTTTAGATGTTATAGAGCGTAAATTTGGTCAGGTAGATTCAATTTATACTGACTTTTTTAAAGCTTTTGATAGTGTTGACCATCATGTTCTTTTATTTAAATCAAAACAGTTTGGTTTTAGCGATCATTTGTCAATTGGATAACCAGTTTTATTTCAGACCGAACACAATTAGTTAAAATAGTTCGCATAGTGCTCCTACATTATTCCTTACTTTTATAAATATACATATAAAAAACGGATTCCTTGAACCAAGGACACGTGTCTTTGTATACGTTCAAAGCCATATTCTTGTTTTAAGGCTGGCATTTTCTTGAACATAAGTCAATGTCCTTGAGTAAAGAGCGCGGATTTTTATTCCAAAACCCTTCTTCATTCAAGGACATTGACTTTGGTTCAAAAAAATGCCAGCCTTGAAACAAGTGAATATGGCTTTGAACATATAGAAAGACTCGTGTCCTTGGTTCAAGGAATCCGTTTTTTCTATGTATATATTCAGTCTTTAAACATAGCGAAGTCATACTTTTTGCGGACGATTTGAAATTTTTCAAACATGTATCTTGTAGCGCTGATGCTTATCTTCTTCAAAGCGATTTAAGTCGGTTGGTTCAATGGTGTGTCAATAATAAATTATCACTAAATTTTAACAAGTGTAGACATATGTATTTTTATAGGGGCATTCGCAAAGTTGAATTTTCATACTTCATTAATGATTCTATCTTAGAGTCCGTTAGTTCTATGAAAGATCTTGGTGTTACTTTTGATCGTGAGCTTAACTTTATAATGCACATTAATAATATAACATCTAAAGCATATAAGATGTTGGGTTTTGTTTTGAAACTCTGGTAAGTTTTCTGTTAGATCTTCAGTTAGAGTTTTCAATTCTTTAGTTAGATCCAATCTAGAATATGCCTCAATTATTTGGTCTCCTCAATATAATAATCATATTGATGGGTTGGAAAGTATCCAAAGAAAAATGCTTAGGTTTTGTGCTTTTAAATTTAAAAATCCTATTCCTGATCATAACTACTCCCACATTTATTCATTTTTAGATGGATTTATTGAAAAGTAGGAGAAAAAAGTCAGATTTATGTTAAAAATTTTCAAAAACTTGTTTTTTTTTGCTTATTTTGCTTTCCCATTTTGAAAATTTTCAAAATTTCGGAAAGCCTTGTATTCGTGCAAAAATTTTTTTTTGCGAATTTTTGCGTTTCATGACGTTTTATGTCGATATAAATCAATTTCAAGCAAAAAAAAAATTGTCGGTCGATCGGTCGGTCGATCGGTCTGTCCGGGAAATCTTGTAAGCACGATAACTTAAGAACGCTTTAAACTAGAGACTTGAATTTTGGCATACAGGTATGTTACCAAAAGTTCTCGCTCGGGATTGTTTTTGGTGAACATTGGCGTGCGGCAATGGGGAAAAATACATTTTTTTTAGAAAAAATTTAAAATTGCTTTATAGAGGTTTTTAAGGTTGCTGAAATTGAATCTGATAATAAAATTTCTCTAACTCCACCCCCGAGGGGGTGAGGGGGTAAATATTTTGAAATGTTTTCCAAATTTTCGTGAAAATTTGTAGATAGGGGTTTTTGAGGTTGATAAAAATGAATCTTAAAATATATTTTTTGAAACCCACCCCCTTAGGGGTAGGGGGTGATTTTTGTAAAAATTGGTATATTGGCGTTTTTGAGGTTGCTGGAAGTGAATCTGATAATAAAAATGGTCTAACTCTACCCCTACCCCCAGGGGGGGGGGGGTGATTTTCTGAAAGTTGGTATATAGGGGTTTTCAAGGTTGCTGAAACTAAATATGATAATAAAACACTGCTCACTTAAAGAGCTTTCCCATTTTTCACCTCCGCGCGTGAAATTGATTTTTATTATCACATTTTTTTTCCTAATTTCACCCCTGAGGGGTGGGGAGTAGTTTTCGTGAAAATTGGTATATTAAGGTTTTTATGGTTGCTGAAAGTGAATCTGATAATAAAAAAGTCCATTTTACGCGCGGAGGTGTAAAATGGGAAAGCTCTTTTACTGGGCAGTGTATTTGCATTTTATGGCGTCTTATGTCGATAAAAATCGATTTCAAGCAAAAAAAAATGTCGCTCGGTCTGTCCAGGAAATTTTGTAAGCACGATAACTTAAGAACGCTTTAACCTAGAGACTTCAAATTTAACATACAGGTATGTTACAAAAAGTTCTCGCTCGGGATTGTTTTTGGTAAACATGGTGGGGTGAGGTGGGGTAAGGGGGGCGAACGTGAAAAAACAATATTTTTTCCCAAAACCTTAAAAATTGCTATAATGGGGGTTTTGAGGTTTTTGAAATTGAATCTGATAATTAAATTTTTCTAAATATACCCCCACGGGGGTAAGGTGGTAAATATTTTTAAATATTTTCAATATTTTTGTCAAAATTGATATACAGGGGGTTTTGGCGACGACGAAACTAAATCTGATAATAAAATATTTCTAACTTCACCCCTGGGGGGTGAGAGGTAATTATTTTTAAATTTTTGTTTTCGAGGTTGCTGAAAGTGAATCTGATAATAAAAAAATCCAACTCCATCCCCCGAGTTGCGGGGGGTAGATTTCGTGAAAATTGGTATTTTGGGGATTTTGAGGTTGGTGAAAGTAAATATAATAATAAAAAAATTCTTATATACCAATTTTTACGAAAACTACACCCCACCCCTGAGGGGGTGGAGCATTTTTTTTAATTTTTCAAGATTCAGTTTTAGCGACTTTAAAACCCCTATAAACTAATTTTCACGAAAATACTGTACACATTTAAAAATAATTACCCCCTACACCCGGGGGTGGAGTTAGAATTTTTTTATATTAGATTTAGTTTCGTCGAACCAAAAAACCCCTATATACTAATTTTGACGAAAATATTGAAAACATTTAAAAATATTTATCCCCGTCTTCTCCCTAGCAAGAGAAAGTTAGGAAAATTTTATCATTATATTCAATTCTAGCAACCCCCAAAACCCCTATATACAAATTTTCATGAAAATATTGTAAACATTTAAAAATAATTACCCCTCACCCGCCAGGGGTGAAGTTAGAAAATTTGTATTTATCAGATTCGGTTTGGTCGTCCCCAAACCCCTATATATTAATTTTGACAAAAATATTGAAAACATTTAAAAATATTTACCCTTCACCCCCGTGGGGATATAGTTAGAAAAATTTAATTATCAGATTCAATTTCAAAAACCTCGAAAACCCCCATTAGCAATTTATAAGTTTTTGTGGAAAAATATTCCGTTTTCCCCCCCATTATCCCACACCAATGTTTACCAAAAACCAATCCCAAGCGAGAACTTTTGGTAACATACCTGTATTTTAAATTTAAAGTCTCTAGTTTAAAGCGTAAGTTATCGTGCTTTCAAGATTTCCCGAAAAGCCGAGTCACAATTTTTGTTTGCTTGAAATCGATTTTTATTAAAATAAGACGTCATAAAACGCAAAACTGAACAAAAAAAAAGTTTGGACTTTTTTGAAGATTTTTACACAAATACTCCTGCAAAAGTGTTTTAGTTAAAATACTCCTACAAAATAAGTTCTTTTTTAAATAAATAACAAATATTAACACAAGCATTTAAATATTTATTAAAATTAGGTTTTATTTATGTTCCCTAACAATATCATAAATTTTCTCATTCCTACCAGCTTTATTCTTAATATGAGAAACTTTCTTGATATGCCAAATTTTGTTTTTTTTTTAACTCGAGTTAAAACATAACTCGACTCGACTCGACTCGAAAATTAAAATTACAGCTAAAACAATTTATTTTAAATAACTATTAGTTTTAACAAATAATATCTTTCTTGGTTTTTACTGCACACAATTTTTATTATTATTTCCTCCTTCTCTCTTTATCTCTCTCCCACTCCCTCCCAAATTTACTAAGTAAAGTTTAAAAAAATCATTTTAATTTTTTGTTTAAATCTATATTACTTATTATAATTTAATTATGCACACAAACTTGATTTAGGCGGTATTACAAATGTAATCTGTAAATTTTAATTTTTTGTAATTATAGATAAATTAATTGAAAAAATTTATATGAACTTTTTTATGAATTTTGATAGGAATACACATCCCAAAGTTTTGCATACTAGCGTGAATTGAAAACTTTAAATTAAAAAAATCGCTCAAATCGATACCCCCAAGCAACAAAGCCGTAACTCATATATTGACATTTTTCACGACAGCTAAATTTCTAAAATATTTTTTTTTGTTATTTAAGGGTGGGGAACTCATTAAAGTAGAAAAGGAAGCCATATGATACATTATTTGAAAGCTTATAAAATTATCTATTTAACTGTATACGTATTTATTGTTAATTTATTGTTTGTTTCTAATAATATTTAAGTTTAGAATTTCTTACTTTAGTGTTTTTAGGTAAACTTTTGGTTAAAATGGCCTAAGTATAAATCTGAGTAGTACCACCATGTGTGTCTTTTTTCAAGGTACCTATGAGTCTAACTCAAAATGGGTCTAACTTGAGTTACATCCTTGTTGCATGGGAGTGTCGAAATGACCTAAGCAAAACCCCTTGGAAAAGACTAGATTATACCTATATTTTCAAATGATGTTGACAGATGATCTGTCACAAATCTCATGCCTAAAAGATCAACCTCGATTTTGTAGTACATTGATATTAATATAATATATTATTTACCGATATTAATATAATATATTATCTAAAAATACTGAAAAAAAATGAGGTGCGTTTTTTGACCTAGAGGAGGTAGGATAAAAAATAAAATAAAATCTGGTGGGCACCCAAATATTTATTGACAAAAATCTGTTTTTATTTACCTTTTTTCCTGATTCCATGTGCAAGAATATAGCAAACTCCAGACACTATTCCTACCAATAAGCTAACTCCAAAACCCGTGGAAAGCGCGAACGTTACCATTTCTGATTAAATTTCACTACAATTTTTATTAAATCCTTTAACCACAAATACCTTTATTCCAAATTAGATGATAAGGGCATCAAATACAAGATGTTTTTAAAGCTAACAATTTGCAAAATATATAATGTTACATTATTAATGTATATGAATAATATTCATTGGATATAATATAATATTATAATGTATATGATTATTTTTTTTACAAAAATAATACCCTCGTTTTAAAATTTAAAATTTGAAAATTAATATTTTAAAAACTGATATTGATTGTTGACTTTAAACAAACTCACTTTTTCATATTCTATTTATTTATGATAAAAAAGAACAATTTAACACTAAAAATAAAATCTTCTATCGAGAGATTTTTTTTATTTGAGAAATTATCTATTAAATTAAAAAAAAAAAACGGTTCTCGATTGGCTTATACTCTTTTATTTCAGTAACGGCTTACCGAATCAAAAATATTGATATTATCAAAAATAGAGCTTATTAAATTTTTTAAAATTCCTAACTTATTCTTTTTTTTTATATCTTTAGCCGTTTTGTTGTAATTGTTTAAATTAAAATATATTTATAAATATATTTTTCTTATTTTATTTATTATTAAATAAGTTATTATTTTCTAGGTGTGTCCCAGAATGCTTCCAAAATACTTT
Organism: Brachypterus glaber; assembly: GCA_958510825.1. Classification (NCBI taxonomy): domain Eukaryota; kingdom Metazoa; phylum Arthropoda; class Insecta; order Coleoptera; family Kateretidae; genus Brachypterus; species Brachypterus glaber. The sequence goes on from OY294046.1 coordinate 21,028,872, forward strand.
AGGAGTGATTATTAGGGTGGCTAAAAACAAAAAAGTTGTAATTTTTTGCTGCTCATGGAGGATAAAGCTCATTTTGATGAGTAAATATCCCACAAAAAAAATAAAAACATAATGGAGTATATTTACCACTCCCTCACGATGGTGCAAGTTTTCGTATCTTATCCATGTTGGGTTCGAAGTGATTTTAACTAAAATGCTCGCTACCTTAAAAATCCCTATTTAGGGACCGAATGTTAGCAAAAAATCCAAAAATAAAAATGATCGCTTGCCCCATTTTTTTTTTTAATGGGGAAATAACCGGAAAAACTTGAAATTATGAAGCAAAAAATTAAGCGTTTGCTCAATAATAATACATAATACACCTTGGTCCAAAAATAATTTCTAAGGAAGTTATGTCCTTCTAAATATGTCCTATTTTTAAAGGTATGGTGTATTTTAAGAATGACCTAGCTCCCTTAGGAATGATTTTTGGACCAAGGTGTATAGAACTTTTTTTTTCTCAGTTTTTAATTTTAAATCACCATCCAATATTAAAATCTTTAATTTGACTTTATATATTTTTTAATTTTTTTTTTTGGTTCTTGATGCGTAAAAATTTACTGTTAAATGCATTTATCTTCAAAACGGTTAAACCTGAGATTTTACACTGCATACACTTTTTTTGTGTATTTTTACATAACAAAGTATAAGAAATATTCAAAAAAAGTATTTTTTAATATAAAAAAGGAACATAAGGAACAAGGAAGTATAAGAAATATTCAAAAAAAGTATTTTTTGATATAAAAAAGGAACACATAAAATAAAAATAAAATAAAAAATAAAAAATATATAATTTTGTTATTTATTTTTTTTTTACACCAAGTTAAAGTGCATATAAAAATTACAATTAAAAAAAAGTTGGGCGTACGATACTTTGCCCAAAAATGACGTGCAAATCATTTTTTTTATAATTAAGCACATGGACGGATTTAAGCAATATTTTAAAACTAAATTTGGTTCACTTATTTATAACTATTGTAAGTACACTTTAACAAATTTTCGCTTAAATATATAGATTCTGGACAAATTTACAACAAAAATACAAAAAAGTACCAAAAGCAACTGTTTTTTTTTTGAGGTTATGAAATTGTGCCGGAAAAAAAATTAGACAGTTTTAAAGGGACATGTATACCGAACATAATACTTTTTAAATCGTCGCGATTAGACCCATAGGAGCCGAGAAAATATAAAAAAACTAAACCGGAAACACGATAAAATTATTTTTTTTAGTAAGTAAAAAAAAGATGGCGTCCACCCTGCACAGAATGAAAAAAATTGAGTTACAGACTCTTTTGAATGTCTACAACAAATTAGAAAAAAAAATCGCTCTATTACCAGATTTTTCCTTATTCATAAAAATTTCCGGTTATACCACTAAAAGCAAAATTATGGGTTTTTAAAGGCTGTCAGACAAAAACTTGTTTTTTTTTTCTACTTAGTTAAAATATAAGTATATAAGTATACCCAATACGAAATTTACATACAAGGTAAGATACAACAAAAAAAAATCTACTGAATGTACTGAAAATACAAGAAGTTTTAAAATACACCATTACAAGACGTGGATAATATTTTTATCGCCACTTATTTTCAAAATATATTGAATTACAATAATGGCGAGCAATACATCCCTCACGGTGTTCTAGAAGAACTTTTAAATGACATGACAACTTCCATTTTTTTTTCTTTTTGGACTTTGTTGTATGAGCTCTAATTAAACAAATAAGACAAAAATTTTAAAAATCGTTAGAGCCGTTATTAAAAAAAAATGTGTTTTTTATAAAATATCTTTGATATTTCACCCTAACATACTCGGTTTGCCCTCGATGTCTCGGATTTTAACCAAACTTGGTATAGTGGTACCACTATGGTACCTAGGCACTCCATCCAAATTTCTTTTAAAACGGTCAATCCGTTCACTATACTGGGTGTCCCACCAAATTCTTGATATAGCTTATCTCCGTTATTTAAAAATGTATTAAAATTTGCAAAAAATAGCATTAAATCAAAGCCAAAGAAGATTTTACTGACTTATTCAAAACCGCCCCTTGCTTACCCACTCCCTTGAAACTACCCCCAACTTCTGTTTTTCAAATAGCACCCCCTAATTCTTATTAAAGACTATGAAAGTGCACTTTATTCTGAATTCAACCATTTATTATAAGTGGAATCTTAGATTTTATTTATTTATTTATTTATATTTTATACTCGTACATGGGACCTTAATTCAAAGGTGTTTAAGGGGCTCTAAATAAGAATTATTATTTATTAATAGAAGGGTGGTATTTAAAACAAAGTTGCGGGTAGTTCCAGGAGAGTGGGTTATTATGAGTTGGTTTTGGATATATTAATCAATTTTCTTTTGGGTACAATTTAACGTAAGTTTTTGGAAAATGTTTTGGTTAAATTTAAAATGAAATGTGCTTTCATATTATTTAGTAAAATAGGGGAGTGCTATTTAAAAAAACAGTTGGAGGTGGTTCCAAGAGGGTGGGTTAATAAGGGGTAGTTTTGTATATGTCGGTAAATTCTACTTTGACTTCAATTTAATTTTATTTATTTTTTAACTTTTTTATCTTTATAAATAACGGAGATATAGCCCGTCTAAAACCTGGTGGAGCATTATTATTACTAAGTAATAATTTTTATTGAAAGCCCCTTAAAAGAATAAGATACTACTTATGATACATGGTTTAATTCAAAATGAAATTTAATTTCATATTCTTAGATAAAAATGGGGGTGGGAGGTGCTATTTGAAAATCAGAGGGTGGGGTGAATAAGTCAATAAAATATTCTTTGCCTCCCATTTAACGCTATTTTTTACAAAAAATTTACCTTTTCAAATAACGGAGATATAACTTGTCAAGAACCTTGTTGGTGGGACACCCGGTATCGTGAACGGATGGACCGTTTTGAAAAAAAATTGGTGGGAGTACTTGGGTACCATAGTGGTACCACTATACCAAGTTTGGTCAAAATCTAAGACATCGAGGTCAAACCAAGTATGTTAGCGTGATATATCAAAGATTTTTTTCAAAAACGGCTCTAACGATTTTTAAAATTTTGGTCTTAGTTTTTTAATTAGAGCTCATATAAGAAATTACAAAAAGAAAAAAAAAATGGTTGTCATGTCATTTAAAATTTCTTCTAGAACACCGTGCCCTTGTTATGACAGGAGGTACTAAAGGTTAGGGCTTCTCCTTGCGAATCCTGTTTAACTTATAATAGTGGATGATGTGATCAGCACTACGCATTAATGCCAAAAATGATGGCTCCGAGACCATAGTGCATAGGGAAATTTCTATTTCCCAATCTGCAAAGAAACTAATAAAAAGTTTTACTCTCCGAACAGATTCTTTCATCATATACTAGTTTGTTAACAATATATTTTTTATTTCAGCTACAGCCTTTAACAACTTTGTAAATCAGGGACAAAGACCACAAGGTAATTATAATTTAATTTATTATCTACTACACTGATAAAAAGGATTTATTTGGATATGGTCAATTAAATTATTTGGTTGTGAGTAAAAAATTTTAAACACAAATATTTAAATTTCAAAATGATTTATTAATGGGAACAAAATAGTTTATTTGACAGAAATAAAATTTATGCCAACCAAATAATTTAATTGGCCATATTCAACCAAATATTTAGTTGACCCAAATAAACTGTTTTACAGTGCATCAAGAGACATTTTTTTAGTTATACTTGTACACTGATAGGAGTGTTTATTTGCACCAAATATGATTCATTTGTGACAACTGAACCATATAGTCGGATATAGCCAATTTAATATTTATTTTTATGTAGAAAATAATTTATTTATGTAGGATTTGGTTATGACAAATAAATTATTTAGTTTTGTAAGATTTGGTTCTGATAACCAAATTATTTATTTGTCTAGGATTTGGTTCTGATAACTAAATTATTTATTTATCTAGGATTTGGTTCTGAGAACAAAATTATTTATTTGTGTAGGATTTGGTTCTGAGAACAAAATTATTTATTTGACCTAAAATGGAGATTTTTAGGGCTATTTGCCCCAGGAAAATTGTTTTCTCTATTTTTTATCGTTGTTCAACTATTCGATAGTCTTTTTTCTTTGAAAAAAAAAATGTATGAATGGTAGGTATATTATTCAAAGTTATTTTTTTTTCAAAAAAATAACTGTTGTTCAATAGTTAAATAACAAAAAAAAAATAGAAAAAACTATTTTGCTGGGAGCAAATAGCCCTAAAAATCCCCATTTTTAGTCAAATAAATAATTTTGTTCTCAGAACCAAATCCTACACAAATAAATAATTTTAAAAAAATAGAGTACAGTCCTAAAAGTGTCCATTTTCAAATTAGGAAAAATTTCTTACACAAAATAATATACATCCATGTTTATTTATTTATTTAGTACAAACATAAATCCAAGTGTTACAATCACCATCATCAAGTTATTAGTCCAAAGACTGGTTTGAGTCAGCTCACCATTCCACCCTATCCTTAGCCAATTCCAGGGCCGCCTCACAATTTTCGAGACTAAATTTGAGGAAAAACGTTTTTTTGAATTTTGGTATAAACTATACACCTTTGCATTGCTAAATGATTGGGCTAAACGCTTTTACATACATTTTTGTTAGTGAGAGAGCATAAACTTGAACTTTTTTAATTTTACCGTTTTCACAAAAAGAGAAGCTTAATTTTTAAAGTGGTATATCTTTTTTTAAGAATTTAATTCAAACAAATGTTAAAAAATTATTATCTTCTAACTATTCTAAATATTTTGGTATATAAAAATCTCAATTTTTCTTTTTTTTTCGAAGTTAAAAATATTCACTGAAAAAAAAAGCATTTTTATTTTATAAATTTAATTTATAGAGGTTTCGTTGTTACCGCCAAGTGCCGCAAAGCTCTAATTATTAGTTTTATATTCATTAAGGTGTCTAGAAAGTTTTAGCCCTCTTTGTGGATAATCATTTTAGGTTCACTCATCTCTATGTAAGTTTTGATATAATTCGATAAAACATATTAGTTGTAGATACTTAGCCCTTCCAGATATATATTTTTCTCAACGTAACCACCAAGTCACACAGACTAAAAATTATTGAATGGTTTCATGATCATTGATCACAGATTTGTACTGTACTGATAAACTTTGCTTCTTTTCTGTAGAATTCCTTCACAGATGATACCATAAATATTTTACCAACATTTATCGTATCTGGGGAAGCCTACATATTATTCTACGAACAAGGTCAAAAATCACATCTCTGACGATTTTCTCTTTTTTGTTTTACTTATTTATTATCATTACATCTTTTACTTTATTCTTAATTACTTTTTAAGTTACTATTACATATTTATGTTTTACAATGTAAAATGGATGAATCCACCAAGAAAAATTTGACAAAGATAATATGTACTTAATATTTATCTATTACCTGTGATTATAATACCACAAATTAAAAAAAAACTTCCACTAAGTAACAACGCCGCTTCAATAAAAAAAGATGCTAAAAAACATGGCCGGTTGCCGTTAACAAAAAAGAAGCTATTTTTTGCAGACATTTGGCCTCGCCAAATTTAAAATTAGCAATCTGATTGGCTGAAAACGACTGAAGACGACACCCCTAGATGGCAGCACCAATAAATTGACCAAGTTTGATAGAGAAATACAAGGTGGTTCAGCGTACAAAATGTGTACAAAATAAGGTCAATACATTAGGTGACCTTGTGTACAAGTATTAAAAACACTTGACAGATTAACATAGCCTAATTAGTGAATGAAAACAGTGTTTTAGAGGACAAAATATCATTGTAAAAGGTCCTAAAACGGCTGTAAACTACTAAATAATAAAGAAAATAGGTATGTGAAATTACAAGCGATTTTTGCAAAATCAGCTGATGGCCGCCATATTATTGTTGAAAATAAAAATATATCAAGATTTTTTCCATGTTTTCGGCTAGTAAGCTTCGTTTTCTTTTACCAAAAGTATATTTATAATCTAAAAACCTTGTGACAACATGATTTTAAATAATAATTCAACTTTGCGAAAACATTACATGTTTTTATAATAGTATACCTAAAAGTAGGTATTACCCAGTCCGCACATATATGGATGCAACATGGTAAAGAAAGATTTTTTAGGTAACATGTGCCATATTACATGAGACATAACATACATATGTATGCTACATAACATGCCCTATAACAGAAAGATTTTTTACGTTACATGTGCCATATTACATAAGATGTAACATACATATGTATGATACATAACATGCAATATTGCATGTTATGTATCATATATATGGTACGAGAACATACACGATACATAAAATGTTATGAATTCAATACTAAATATGGCGTCTATATTATTTTAATTTTTATAGGTTAGAATCACTAATATTCTTAAAATTGTTGTTAATAATAAAAGTTTTACCCTTAAGTAGTAGAAACGCATGTATTTTTAGACAACTAAACCGATTTTAGAAAATTTTAGACAAAAAATTAAAATATATATATATATATTTTTAAAATGATTATTTGCTATTTTTTCTCTTAAAATTGGCTTTTTATGTGGCCCATGATTTTTAAGCCTGGTAGAAAGTTTGCTTTCACAGTAAAAATGCACATCGTATAAGAATTTTGCCTGATGGATGCTACATATAAAGATATTTATATACTTTAATTATTAGGTTTATCAAAAAGACGTAAAAATGTTCACCATGTCTAAATCTATGATGCACTCCATAACAAGTAAAATTCGGAAACGCCTACTTTTATTGTTATGTACCTAGTATGTATCTGATATGTAGCATGTTATGTAGCTGATACATAACTTGAGGCGGAATTGTTAAAGTCCAAGGACTATACATGGACTATAAAAATTACATGTCTGCAACATCACATAGAACAGTGGTTATGTACCTGTTATGTTCCTGCCATGTATTTGTGTTGACTGGGGTATAGCCGATGTAAGTTTCACACCCGAAAACGTAAAAGAGGCCATAAACTCCTTTAAAAAGGATGCAAATCCTGGCGTGGATGGTATACCAGCTCTGTTTCTACAAAAATGTGCCGACGTTCTTGCTGAACCACTATCTTTAGCTATGGAATATAGCCTTGAAAACTGTAGTATACCTGAAGAGTGAAAAACTGCTTACATTGTCCCCATTCACAAGCAAGGCAATAAACAAAGACAAGAAAATTATCGACCAATCAGCTTAACTTCTAACTTATCTAAGGGCGACTTGCACCAATGCTGGTTTAACTTTAAACTTGGATTAAATTGACAGCTGACCAATCAGAACGCAGCATTTTTAACTTAAACTCGGTTTAGCTGAGTTAATCCCGTACCAAAATTTGGTGCAAGTGGCCCTAAGTGTATGGGAAAGATAATCGTTAAACAGTTGACAGAATTCCTCCTCCAGAACAACGTCATCCCCCCTACTCAACATGGCTTCCTCCCAAGACGCTCCGTAGATACAAACCTTTTAGACTGCTTAAATCAATGGACCAATAACAACGACCTAGGAATTCCTACGGATATACTTTACCTAGACTTTGAAAAAGCTTTTGATAAGGTGCCGCACAAAAGACTACTACTAATACCCAGTCCGCACATACATGGATGCAACATCACAAAGAAAGATTGTTTAGGTAACAAGTGCCATATTACATGAGACGTAACATACATATGTATGCTACATAACATGCCCTATAACAGAAAGATTTTTTAAGTTACATGTGCCATATTACATAAGATGTAACATACATATGTATGATACATAACATGCAATATTGCATGTTATGTATCATATATATGGTATGAGAACATACCAGATACATAAAATGTTATGAATTAACCATAATATGGTGACCGTATGTACAGGTTAAAAATAATAATCCGGTAGACTTGAAATTTTCAGGAAAAATCCGAGGTGAAGATCCCTATTATTTTTGAAAGTAATCCCACCAAAAACAAAAAATTTATGGAGGGATAAAGTTTTAAAAAAAAATCGAAAAAAGCTGAAAAAATATTCCGATTAACGTAATTTTTTAAGGAAAAATTACTTTTATTATAAAAATCAATTCTACAAAAACAAAAAATATTAAAAATTTTGAAAAAAATTTTAGTTTTTTTGAAAACTTTTTTTGAAAAATTTAATTTATATTTTTTTCAATAATTTTTCGTTTTTCAAAAAAGATCTTTAAAAAAAAAACAATTTTTTTTCATTTTTTATGATTTTTTTTAATATTGCTTGTTTAAAACTTCAGTTTGGTTCGACTCGGATAAAACTCACAAATAAGTTCCCAGTCCGCACATACATGGATGCAACATCACAAAGAAAGATTGTTTAGGTAACAACAAAAATATGCTTTAAAATCTCCCTTCTACACTCTTACATACTTCGATTTTTTACATAAGCAAAAAAAATAACCAAAAAGTTCATAGTATTCCTATTGTATCGATAAATAGTCTAGAGTGGGTCGGCTTTTCATTTTTCTCTTAAAGGCGCAAGAATGGGGAATTTACTGACCAGTTTAAATGCCCCGATATAAGTTTACGCTCATCCAACCGGATTCGTATTACATATCTAAAAAATTTCTTATAATGACAAATTTCAGCCTCCTCGCCCCTAAATTAGGGGTACTTTACTCGTGTATTTTTTTTACTAAAATAATTTGACCGACCATCCTATAAATCCGTAAATATTATTATCTGTCTTCCATAAAAAAAATCGCACCCTACCCCAAAAATTAGGGGTAGTTTACTCGTGAAATTTTTTACTAAAATATTTGACCAGCCCTCCTATAACTCTGATTAAAGTACTATTATTCATTTTTTAACTAAAAAATGCACGAGTAAACTTTCCCTAATTTAGGGGTTAGGGAGATGAACTTTTTAAGGAAGATAGATAACAATTTGTATATGTAATAATACTCCAGTTAGAATATTAGGACGTCTAGTCGGATCATTTTAGTAAAAAATTGCAAGAGAAAACTACCCCTAATTCTGGGGTTAGAGGGACAACATTTTTATGAAAGATGTATAATGATATTTTCATATTAAATATATAATAATATTCTCTTTGGTGTAATAGGACGGTCGGCCAAAGGCATTTTAGTAAAAAAATACAAAAGTAAACTACCCCTGATTTAGGGGTCAAGAAAAATATTTTTTGATTCAAGCTAGACAATTATTTGTGAATGTTAGATATGTAACAATTTTCCGTTTGGAATACTAGGACAGCTAGTTTGAGCATTTTAGTGAAAAATTACACGAGTTAACTACCCCTAATTTAGAATCGGGGAGGCTAAAATTTTTATACAAAATATATAATCATAAGAACTTCTTAGATATGTAATACGAATCGGGTCGGGGTAGCGGAAACGTATATGGGGGTATTTAAAACTGGACAGTAAATTATATTTACCCCATTCTTGAGCCTTTAAGAGAAAAAAGAAAAGCCGGCCAACTTCAGACTATTGATCGATATAATAGGAATACTATGAACCTAAATTTAGCCAATTTTGAAAAAAATCGAAGAGGGTATATTTTGGGAAAAAAAGATTTTTATATTTTCTAAAAGTGTAAGGTTGTGTTTTTTGGTTATGCCAAAAATAAAATTATGTCATGAATTTGAGCGTAGAAAGGAGATTTTAAAGCATATTTGATTTTTTAAAATAGATCAATATTTCTAGGAGATATAAACTGTTAAATGTATGTCTGTAGACTACTCAACAAATTGAACACCCTGTATATGTTAAACGGATAGATGGATTTGAAAAATATGATTCCATGGTATATATATACCTACTAGTGTGACAACTATTCCAAGTTTGGTCAAAATCCGTGAGATGAGTGCTGAATCCTGGCACGCTAGGCGCGAAATACCTCCTAGACAAAAAAATCTTAGATATTTTGTTTCATGAAAAAATAGGCATTTTTATTTTCGGCAGTCTGTTTGTCCGTCTGTCTGATGTCACGATTTTTATGAACTCAAGAACGAATAATCCAAATGACTTAAAAGTTTTAGGAAAAATCAAGTTCTACGAGAGGAAGATCCCTATTGCTTTCGAAAGTAATCCCCCAAAAACAAAAAAGTTATGGGGGTTAAACTTCTAAAAATTACTGTTATTATAAGGATCAATTCTATCAAAAGAAAACAAATGCCTTTAAGAGAAAAAAGAAAAGCCGGCCAACTCCAGACTATTGATCGATATAATAGGAACTTAAATTTAGCCAATTTTGAAAAAAATCGAAGAGGGTATATTTTGGGAAAAAAAAGATTTTTATATTTTCTAAAAGTGTAAGGTTGTGTTTTTTGGTTATGCCAAAAATCAAAGTATGTCATGAAATTGAGCGTAGAAAGGAGATTTTAAAGCATATTTGATTTTTTAAAATAGATCAATATTTCTAGGAGATATAAACTGTTAAATGTATGTCTGTAGACTACTCAACAAATTGAACACCCTGTATATGTTAAACGGATAGATGGATTTGAAAAATATGATTCCATGGTATATATACCTACTAGTGCGACAACTATTCCAAGTTTGGTCAAAATCCGTGAGATGAGTGCAAAATCCTGGCACGCTAGGCGCGAAATACCTCCTAGACAAAAAATTCTTAGATATTTTGTTTCATGAAAAAATAGACATTTTTTATGTCCGGCAGTCTGTTTGTCCGTCTGTCTGATGTCACGATTTTTATGAACTCAAGAACGAATAATCCGATTAACTTAAAAGTTTTAGGAAAAATCAAGTTCTACGAGGGGAAGATCCCTATTGCTTTTTAAAGTAATCCCCAAAAACAAAAAAGTTATGGGGGTTAAACTTCTAAAAATTACTGTTATTATAAGGATCAATTCTATCAAAAGAAAACAAATGAAAAATTTTAAATTTTTTTTAGTTTTTCGTTTTTCGGATTTTTTGTTGTGAAATTTCACGGTTTAAGGAAGAAAAATTAAATACTAAAATGTTGAAAACCAAAATTTCAATGATGCAGGGAGAATGTACATCAAAAACTAAGAAAAAGAAGATCTTCCAAAAATGAATCCTAAGGGAGCTATACTCCTAAAAATTGTTACGGCCAGAGGTACTAATGGAACGGAATGATGGAAAAATGAGTAACAAATGCACGGTAGCTCAGATTTCTTCAGGGGGGGTGTGCTTCGCCTTAATGATAGTTTTTCCTTTAAATAAAACGATTTTAAAATATTTAAAAACAAGAAATTAAATTACCTGGAGGCGCCACTTGGTACAAAATTAAATAATCTGATATACCAGACCAAGAAAAATATATCGAGATCAAAATATTATAGATTTTAATTTAGAATTACCAGAGTGACAAATTTGATAAAAATAAACATAGTGTTAAAATTAGATAAACCGCAGATATAATATATAATTAATTTTTACCTTTTTACGAGCTCGCAATAAGTTTACAGGGCCTCTAGGTTAGAGGTAATCGAGTAAGAGTACACATTTATAGCGCAATAATAAAGATCTGATGTTTGGATGTAAAGTTAGACTTATCTGCTTGTGGTTTTGATCAATCTTCTTAACAACGTCAGTATAAAACTTGTAAATCTCTGGTAAACCTTCTCGAATGCATAAGAACAGGACAATACTGCTTTCGGAGAGTCGGAATCCAAATAATGAGACGTACGGATAGAGGTACGTTTATAAAAAATAAGTATTGGACAAGAGATAAGAGAAAAAGGAAAGATGGAAGGAAGGAGGGAAGGAACGTAGGAGGCTCTAAAAATTAAATAAAGAAAGTTAGATAAAATATTGAATGGATATTTAATTTGTTACCTTGTTCTAATTCGGCCTATAGTGTTTTCTTCAAAATGATAACAGTATATCCCCAAACGGGTATTCAAATGACCTTTTAATTTAACGATATAAGGAACAATTTGTAATCTAGTTTCTGAGAGTAAATCCTCCAAAGAGCACGCAAATATTGCAAAAATTCTCAGGAACTAATAGTTATCAATTTTTCACAAATGACGTCTCTTGACAAAAGTTTATTTTTAGCAACGTCATTCAGTTCTTTTATCAAAGACATTTAGATTTTAAAGTGATTTAATAGGCGTATCATTGAAAATTTGAAAACTGAAAATATCGAGGAAAACTATTGAAAATAAATTATAATGACTATTTAACCCAATTTTAGATAGAGTTCATTTTAACCGTAACAAAATGCGTAATTCTTAAAGGGCCATAGTAGGTTTAAAAGCGATTTTTCGACATACAGGTATAGAAACTTTTTTTCTTAGTTTTTGATATAGAATAACACAACATCAATAAAATTTCGATTTTCAACATTTTAGTATTTAATTTTTCGTCCTCGAACCGTGAAATTTCACCTTCAAATTATTTTTTCTCGAAAACGGTTAATCCTACAGTATTACAATAGGAGTACCCTTTTTATGTATTTTGACCTGAAGAACCATATTCCAAAAATATTATTACAAAAAAGTTAAGCAGAAAAAAGTTTGGGATAAACTGATAAGGCCCCCCCATTTCACACAACCCTGGTTAAAATGAGTACATGAAAATGACATACGAAGATGAACCTTATTAATTTTTCTTAATTTTTGATATAAAATAACATCAAAAACTAAGAAAACAACCTCATGAAAATCACATACTAAGATGAACCTTATTAACATTAGTTCACGTGCAAAAGCTTGTTGCTATAACTTAAAGGGTTCCTGAGTTATTAGGTAAAAACCGAATTTTTTAGCCACTTTCAAAGGGGCTTAGCTCCCTAACTACGCATATTTAGACATATGTTTATAGGAAAGGATATTTTATGATTTAGAATCGCCCCTTAAAATTTGGGACTCTATTTCAAATACACCCTGTATAATGGAATGCGTAGCATTATATGTCTTCACCGCTTTTTGTTTTATTGTATGCAAGAATTTTTTGCCTGGGGCGTTTTTTGACGATTTTGGGAAATTCGAAACTACCGTATAATACTATTCTAGCGCTACGCGCTGTGAATGCTAAGAACAAAATAATCAAAACCTTAAAAATAACCTTTTGCAAGATATTAAGTGCGGTGGAACCGTAATATTTTTAGTAGGTAATTTTTAAGATTTTTCGAGGTAATCTTGAAGAAAATTCCAAGAAAATCTTAAGCTCCTAGAAGGATTTCAGGTGTACATTTTCAGGGTATCCATTCTCGGGCTCTAGAGAATGCATTCCCGGGAGAAAGGTGGTGTGGGTTGCATATTTGTTCTCTCGATACGCACAAATTAACTATAGTCCAGTTAAATAACAAGAAATTCCTTTGTTAAATTTCAATAAATGTAGAGGAGAGGGGGCGGATGTGGACAATTTTTTTCAAAATTCACCATTTTTCTTAAGTTCCATAAAAAATACACTGCCCAGTAAAAGAGCTTTCTCATTTTACACCTCCGCGCGTAAAATTGATTTTTTTATTATCAGATTCACTTTCAGCAACCATAAAAACCTTAATATACCAATTTTCACGAAAACTACCCTCTGCCCCTTTGGGGGTGAAGTTATAATTTTGTTATAATCAGATTCCCTTTCATCAACCTCAAAAACCCTAATATACCAATTTTCACGAAAACTACCCCTCACCCCTCAGGGGGTGGCTTTAGAATATTTTTATTATCAGATTCACTTTCAGCAACCTCAAAAACCCCAATACTCCAGTTTTCAAGAAAACTACTCCCCACCCCTCAGGGGTGAAATTAGGAAAAAAAATGTGATAATAAAAATCAATTTCACGCGCGGAGGTGAAAAATGGGAAAACTCTTTTACTAAGCAGTGTTTTATTATCATATTTAGTTTCAGCAACCTTGAAAACCCCTATATACCAACTTTCAGAAAATCATCCCCCACCCACTGGGGGTAGGGGTAGAGTTAGACCATTTTTATTATCAGATTTACTTCCAGCAACCTCAAAAACGTCAATATACCAATTTTTACAAAAATCATCCCCCACCCCTAAGGGGGTGGGTTTCAAAAAATATATTTCAAGATTCATTTTTATCAACCTCAAAAACCCCTATCTACAAATTTTCACGAAAACTTGGAAAACATTTCAAAATATTTACCCCCTCACCCCCTCGGGGGTGGAGTTAGAGAAATTTTATTATCAGATTCAATTTCAGCAACCTTAAAAACCCCTATATAGCAATTTTATTTTTTTTTCTAAAAAAAATGTATTTTTCCCCATTTGCCCCCCTTGCCGCACGCCAATGTTCACCAAAAACAATCCCGAGCGAGAACTTTTGGTAACATACCTGTATGCCAAAATTCAAGTCTCTAGCTTAAAGCGTTCTTAAGTTATCGTGCTTACAAGATTTCCCGGACAGACCGATCGACCGACAATTTTTTTTTTTGCTTGAAATTGATTTATATCGACATAAAACGTCATAAAACGCAAAAATTCGCAAAAAAAAATTTTGAAAATTTTTGCACGAATACAAGGCTTTCCGAAATTTTGAAAATTTTCAAAATGGGAAAGCAAAATAAGTGAGATAAATTTTATACCAAACAAAGTGTTAATAATAATATATAATAAAAACCAGAGCTAAAAAAATATTCCAAAATATTTATTAAGAGCATTCAAAAAAAGGTACATTCGTCCACAACTACCCCAAGTGTGTGTGCATATGGACACATCAAAGGGTATTGTTTATACAAATAATAGTCACAATTGTAACAAATACAAAACGTTTATAAACTATTATTTGAAGCTAAACTATAATTATAGAAATTTATTAATGTATGTAATTTGTTATAATATAACTTATATAATGTTATAGTTATATTTATTTGTTTATTTATTTACTACTATTTTACAGGCGAACCCAATTACAAAATAGAGAGAGAAAAAATACAATTAATAACATAAGATACATAATAAACGAGATTAGATGAATGCAATATAAAAAATTAATACAATATAAAAAATTAATACAATATATTAAATGAAAATTTATAATGAAAATTATGCAAAAAGTCTTTTAATAGTGGCGAGATTACAGTCGAAAATATCAAATTGTTCACAATATTTATTTGCCAAATTGCACATTTGGTGTAATGGAGATTGGCTTAATGAATTTGTCCGTGCTAATGGAAGATAAAATAGCCTGTGAGTAGGTGCTGGACGAAAAGGTACAGATAATTAAAATTTCAGTACAGTCCAAGGATCCAGGTAGCAGGTTATAAAGAAACCATAAGAACGATATAGTCCGACGGTTTTCCAAACTTATTACTGAAAACCTAGCATATAGAGTTTCATTGGCAAAACCAATTTCAGGATATACCCCATCAGTTTTAAAGCAGATTTTAAAAATTTTATTTGAATAGACTTAATGTCGTCTTTTGTATTTTGATACCAAGGTGACCAAATTATTGATGCATAATTTACTTTTAATAATAAGAATGCATTGTAAAGCAGAAAAAGTGTATCGGAATCACGAAAATCTCTACCATATCTAATAACACAGCCCAATATTTTATAACTGGATGATAACAAGCCGGCAATATGATCGGAAAATCTGAGTTTTGTATCAAAGATTACTCCTAAGTCTTTAAATGTTTTTACTCGGTTAAGAATACTGTTATTAATGGTATACGCAAATTCAATATTATTTTTTTTTTGTAGAGTAAGAAGCCACATTGCATTTTTTTATGTTTAAATATAATTTATTTTTTATGCATTTAAACTGTCTAAGTTCTTTTGCAATCTTGAGCAGTTAGTTATAGTTCTTTTAACAGATATAAAATTCAATCATTGCAGAAGTTCTAGCTGTCCCTTTTAACTTTAATGGTTTGGATAACTTTAAAATTACATCTCTTCCTAACAATAGTTTTATCGCTTGTAGTGGGAAATGAAAATGTCCACAAAAAGAATGCTTTCCACATGTGCCCCATGTTAGAATTTTAGGTTAAGTGGCCCATTATATAAAAATATAAATGTTATAGCAAAATTAAGGATAACATATCACAACACGTTCGTGTACACTAAAATATATAATTTGTTAAGATTTACATTCTACTAAATTGAATAAGTCAAATTACTAAAACCCGAAAAATTTACTTTAGCACGTAGTAAGCAACCAATAAGTTATTGACAATACAAATTTCAACTAACAAGAATTAAAACTGCATCAGGTATATACGCATTAAAAATGACATCTATGATATTTATTTCAAACGTATAAACCTTGAAATAACCGCGTAAATTAAACTGTCCACATGCATCCACTGTCCACATGACACGGTAATTTTTTTACTCATATTTCGGCTGTCTTCAACTACTGCAAGGTATCCGCAGTCAACTATATTATCATTTTTATCATTTGCCAAGTTTATATTTTAATACGAGCGATAGCAAGGGCGGCAATTTTTTTTATTTATATCTCATCTGTCCTCACCCATTTGTAAGAATATAACTTAAGTTAAAATAAGTAATTTTTGCGTTTCGAGAGAAAAAAATATGCAATCCACAATACATTTCTCTTAGTAATGGGGTGTTCCGTGATGCGTTTTCTAGAGCCCGAGAATAGATACCCAGCGGGTTTCCCAACGGGAAAATCAGGTGTACAAACTTACACTGAAAATCTTCAAGGTAATCTCATCTTTACCTATTTTTAGGTAGGCAATTTTCAAGTTTTTTTTAGAAACAGATAGAAAATTCAATCATTGCAGAAGTTCCAGCTGTCCCTTTGAACTTCAATGGTTTGGATAACTTTAAAATTACGAGGAAATCTTAAGGGATTACCTCCTAAAAAAAAATCAGATGTACATTTTTTATCCCTCACAAATATATCGAAAAAATAATTATTTTTTTTTGTACTTACCGTAAGTGTAACATATTTTTCTAATTTTGGGAAGCTGAAACCGAATCCAAAGTTGATTTTTCTTCTCTGTTCTCAGTTATTCCCGGTCTTGGAACTTGATTGTACTTAATATTTTATTGGGAACATTTTGAAGTACAGACTTTAAATCTTTAAAGAAAAATTAAAAAAAAATACCTTTTTTATTTTTTTTTAATAATTTAAAGTCCTTTGGATTCAGCGACTTAAAATTTGTAAAATATGTTACGATAAGTAACAAAGAAAAGCTATATTTTTTTCAATTTTTAACATATTTTTTAACATATTAAAGAAACTGAGACAAACGGATTTCAGATTCGGACTCCTTCCACAAAATAGTAAAATCCATTAGTCACCTTACTAGTGTTATCAATATTATTGATTCAATAAGGTGTGTAAAAACTATCGGTTATATTTTTTATCATCTATTTGCTCTCTGTAAATTTGGAATGGACACAAGTGGTTAAATGAACATTCTAAGTTTGTAAAAGTTTGTTATTTTTAATATTATTTTTTATAAAAAATAAAAGTTCATGTCTTTAATATTTTTAACTAGACGTGGATATATAGCGGTAAAAAGGATATAATTTTCTTAAAACACTACACTTTTTTGATTTAATTAGTATGTATCGTTTATTTACCGAAGACAAAAACAATTAAATCAAACTATTTTTCAAACATACGCACTTTAGACGACGGTTATTTATGACTTGACCGGTTTGAAGCACATGTGTTCAAGAATGCGATGAAATATATCTTTATTAAATAGGATTTTACGGTAATCTTAGAACATGTTAAATTGTGTTAGATTTATGCTTTTACTTGAGAATCACGAGGTTTGTGTAAACAAAATTGTTATACTCTTCGCAGCGTTTCAGGTATAAGTGCGGGTATCCTGGGTTTATTTTAAAATATTTACTCGAATATTTAATTATTTCTCATCTAAAATTAACAAGTTTTATACACAAAGTTTAAATATAGATTAATAATTATTAAATGAGAAATTGGTCAGGAAGAAACTAAAGTTTAGTCACTAAATCCGAAAATAAAAACTCTTCTAAATCAAAAGCTCATATCCGGCTAGAAGGAACATATGTTTTATCACTAAATATTGTACATCAAAAAAAATTATACAGTAGCGTCGCGTTAATCATAATTTTCAATAATCTGGATAATGTGGTAATCCGAACATTAAATGCGACACTACTATATAATTTTTGTTGGTGTACAATATTTAGTGACAAAACATATGTTTCTTCTAGCGGGGTTTGAGCTTTTGATTTAGAAGAGTTTTTATTTTCGGATTTAGTGACTAAACTTTAGTTTCTTCCTGTAAAAAATCACGAATTAAAATAAAAAATTAAGTATTACACCTGGGCGATTTTAAATGAAAATTTCGTGGACCCCTAAATTTTTGGACTAAAACATACCTGATGACATAGAAACTCAATTCCCATTTGAAAGAAAATCGTAAAAAATACACTTTTTTAGACATAAAAAAACGGTTTTTTTTTGTAATAGCGTGTGTCAAAAAATTCCGATTTTCGAAATCGAAAACGCTCATATGTTTTGTCACTAAATATTGTACACCAACAAAAATTATACAGTATCCTCGCGATAGTCATAATTTTCAATAATCTGGATAATGTGGTAATCCGAACATTAAATGCGACACTACTATATAATTTTTGTTGGTGTACAATATTTAGTGACAAAACATATGTTCCTTCTAGCGGGGTATGAGCTTTTGATTTAGAAGAGTTTTTATTTTCGGATTTAGTGACCAAACTTTAGTTTCTTCCTGTAAAAAATCACGAATTAAAATAAAAAATTAAGTATTACACCTGGGCGATTTTAAGTAAAAATTTCGTGGACCCCTACATTTTTGGACTAAAACATACCTGATGACATAAAAACTCAATTCCCATTTGAAAGAAAATCGTAAAAGATACACTTTTTTATACATATAAAAAAACGTTTTTTTTTTGTAATAGGGTGTGTCAAAAAATTCCGATTTTCGAAATCGAAAACGCTCTCTGGCTCAAAAGTTGATCCTTAGAAAAAACAATGGCCACTCTAAAATGAGCCAAATCGATTAATGTTTAGAGGTAGCTCAAAGCACTCAAACTTTGAAAAAAATCGGTACCTGTTTTTCGGATAAAAAGTGCTTAAAAAATATTTTAAACAAAAAATCTCCAAAACTTATATATTAGTATATATACATGTTAACCTACCTGACTATACAGAAGACATTATTTGTTTCTGTAAGTCGAGTAAAAAAAATAAATTTCAACTCGAAAACGGGTGGATTTTTTGTTTTTTGCCTAAAACTTTTTTCAGTTTACTTTTTTTGATTTTTTCTTATTGTAATATACTTTTTTATGTAAAAATACATAAAAAAGTTTTTATGGTGTAACATCGCAGGTTTAACCGTTTTAAAGATAAATGCATTTAAAAGTAAATATTTAACCATCGAGACCCCACAATAAAAAAATAAAAATATATAGTAAGCCAAAAACAAATATTTTAGTAATGGGTGGTTATTTAGCATTAAAAACAGAGCAAAAATTATATGTAGCTTTGTCAAAAAAATAATTCCTAAGGAAGTTTTGTACTTTTAAATATACCATATTTAAAAAAAAAAATCGCGAAATCTTCAAATAATTGGCGTTTTTTCTGTTCTAACTTAAGAGAGAGGATATAATTTTTTGAGTTTTTGAGTGCTTTGAACTACCTCTAAACATTAATCGGTTTGGCTCATTTTTGAGTGGCCAACGTTTTTTTACTAAGGAGCAACTCTTGAGCCCCGCAGAGTTTTCGATTTCGAAATTCGGGATTTTATGACACACCCTATTACTCAAAAAAACGGTTTTTATCTGTCTCAAAAAAGTGTATTTTTTACGATTTTCTTTCAAATGGGAATTGATTTCTTACAACATCATATATGAGGAGGTGATTTTCAAAACACAGTTTTTGACAAATAACACATTTCGAGATATCAACCAAGTATTAATTTAGGAACTATAACAGCTTTTATAGTACCAATGAACATCAGGTATTATCTATTTTAGAGAGAATAAATTACATTGGCGAATTAAATCAGTTTCACTAATTATTAAAAAAATTGCATATTAAAAAAATCAAAAACTGCGTTTTGAAAGTCAAAGCATAAAAACTGCGTTTTGATAGTCCAGCATTTAAATGAATATGAATATTTTTAATAGAATCTCTTGTTATATTGATTTTTTAAATATTTTTTAGGTAAGTATAGATACAAATAGAATACAGGGGCTGTCCATATATTATGTAAAACCTTTTTTTACTATTTTGGACCTCTCTGTGTAAAGCTTTTTTCATTTAAAACAACACACAACATGACACTAGGGGGAGAGGGGGTCTCCCTCCAGAGTAACTTATAAATAGAGTCTATTTAATAGACCCATATTGTACATTGTACATACATTCTCAATGTATGAGCCTATTTTGCTTTCCCATTTTAAAATTTTTTAAAATTTCGGAAAGCCTGGTGCCTTCGTGCAAAAATTTTCAAAAAATTTTTTTGCGTATTTTTGCGTTTTATGACGATATAAATTCATTTCAAGCAAAGAAAAAAAATTGTCGATCGGTCGGTCGTTCGGTCGGTCGATCGGTCTGTCTGGGAAATTTTGTGGGCACGATAACTTAAGAACGCTTTAAACTAGAGACTTGAAATTCGGCATACAGATATGTTACCAAAAGTTCTCGCTCGGATTGTTTTTGGTGAACATTGGGGTGCGGCAAGGGGGGTAAATGGGGAAAAATTAAAAAAAATAATAAAATTTAAAAATTGCTATATAGGGGTTTTTAAGTTTGCTAAAATTGAATCTAATATTTTTTTTACTCCACCCCCGAGGGGGTGGGGGGGGTAAATATTTTCAATATTTTCTTTAAAATTGGTATATAGGGGTTTCTGGGGTTGACGAATATGAATCTGATAATATTTTTTTTTAATTTCACCCCCTGAGGGGTGGAGGGTAGTTTTTGTGAAAATTGGTATAATGGGGTTTTTAAGGTTGCTGAAAGAGAATCTGATAATAAAAAAGTTCCAACTCCACCCCTAAGAGGCAGGGTGTAGTTTTCGTGAAAAGTTGTATATTTTTAAGGTTGCTAAAAGTAAATCTAATAATAAAAAATCCATTTTACGCGTGAAGGCGAAAAATTGGAAAGCTTTTTTACTAGGCAGTGTATTTTATTTACGAAATTAATGAAAGTACCTAAATGAAATTCAAAAATAAAATTTTATTAACTTAAACATACAATTTTTGTAAACCAGTTTTTAGGGTGTTTTAAAGGCCGTTTAAGGGTCTTCAGAAACTCAAAAATCGATAGACTTTTTTTTATTGAATTTGACATCCCAAAATCTATAGGAATACATACTTTTTTTTGACTAAGGAATTTTGTCGCAGTTGAAACCTATATTGACTGTAGTATAATTAAAAACTGCGTTTTGAAAGTCAAGCTTTGGTTCAAAAACTGCGTTTTGCTTTTCCACGTTATTTTCTAACTAAATTTTTAATATGAAATAACAAATTTTTTAATTTTTTTTTGGATCAATAGATCGAATATGCATTAACAGTGTAAACACCATCATTATCTCAATTATTCAAAAAATGTCAAAAACTGAGTTTTGAAAGTCACCTCCTCATATGTTTTTGTATAAAAAAATTAGGGGTCCACGAAATTTTGATTTAAAATCGCCCAGGCGAACCGTGATTAATTTTTATCAGTTTTAATGAGTTTTAACTCTTTATATCAGCTACAGGACTAAAAATAAATACGTTTCAATAAAAATCAAATCAATTTAGTAACGTATTTGGGCGGTACAAATCGGATATACATGTCAAGATTAGAGTATTAATAAAAACTCGGACATCTGCATTAAAAAAAAAGAGTTTGTGGTGGTTTAGACATTAGTGGCGACTAATAAATAACACAGCCCTGCAAATTTAACTTTTTCTGCTTTATTTATGAAATTCTTGGATAATATGAGCATGCTGATTTCGAATCTGATTTTAGTTTTTCCCATCACGTCAGAATTTTGCGCAAATCAAAAAATAGTTAAAAAAAATGTACAGGGTGTATGGTACATAGATAGGAAGTTTAATGGGTGATAGAAGAGCTTATTTTGAGTCTATTAGACCAACTATACTCTTCTACAAAGTCTAACCGTTTTTAAAATATACGCCTTTTAAGATATTTTTGCGAAATAGTTGAATTTTTCCCTGTATATAATATATAATGTAATTTGTATAATATGTACAATGTACATTGTACATAATATTATTACTTTTTATAATAGGGAACGTTCAAGTATTACGTAACGCAAAATGTACCAAAATTCATACACTTCATACCTCGGTTCTCGCGTTATTCAAGGCTGTAGAGATTTCATATTTTGGCTACCTCCCCTAATACACCCCCTATTAGGGGGGGTAGCCGAAAAATTAAATCTCTATAATCTATAATAATGCGAGAATAGGGGTATGAAGTGTATGAATTTTGGTACAATTTGCGTTACGTAATACTTGAACGTTCCCATACTAAATACTTTTAGTTTTCTTAAATATCTTTTTAGATATTCTTAATATACACTTTGTTAAACAATATAAAGAGAAATGCTGAATTATTAATATAAAATATTTAAGGGTTAAATACAGAGGTTCGATTATTCTATATCAAACAATAAGAAAAAACATTTCTTTACATGTAGCTCGAAAAATCGCTTTTAAAGCTACTATTGCCCTTTGAAAATGGTGCATTTTTAGGGGCATAGCTCCTGTAAAAATAAATTACATAGTCCGTAAATGGTAATATGTTGCCACAGACCGGTACATTAAAAATTACATAGTTCGTAATGGTAATATTACATTTTTTACACAAGATTAAATCTTTTACACATTTTTACACAAATTCATGAATTATGCATAGTACAGTATAGTAAATTTACTTAGCGTACTATGAAAATTCATGTATTTTTACATTATTTTACATTCAGTTTTTACACTGTAGGATTGATTTTTGGAAGTACATGTATACAAAGTTTTTTTTTTGTTTTTAATGTACATTTACCTGCATTATTAAAATTTTGGATTTTAACATTTTAGTATTTAATTGTTGTCTTCGAAACCTGAAATTTCACCTAAAAATTAATTTTTCTCGAAAACGCTACAGTATTACAACAAGAGTACCTTTTTATGTATTTTGACCTGATAAAATATGTTCCAATAATAAAATTACAAAAAAGTTACACAGAAAAAAGTTTGGTATAAATAACTGATATTTCCGCCTGGTTTCGCACACCCTTGTTTAAGTACATGAAAATAACATAAGAAGATAGGCCTTATTTACTGTCTTATATGTAAAACGGCAACAGTGCTGGTTCTTAATGACTGAAAATAGTTATAAATTACCTGTTATATACTCTTTTATACTTCTTTCTGTGTATAAACATTCTTTTTAGACACCAGTGAACACCTTTGTATACTTAGTTCTGTTAAATCGCGAGTTTATTTCGTTTGTTTTGATTTCTGAAGTCGAGCTGATAACAGTGTCCAGTCGAAATTTTTAAGCGGTGTTGCCGGACTTACTTTTTTATACGGTTTTCTACAACTTTTAATTTTTTTTCTCTAAATGACTATATTTTCACGCTAATTATGGCATGTAGTTGTGGTTTTGTTATTAACGAGGTCTTATGCTTTCTTCAACAAAAATATAACACTCTGGATGAAGTCTCATTGGTACAACTCTGTGATAACACTTTCTCCGAAGCTGTTATTGAAGAGGCTAAAGAAGTTCTTGCAGCCCATTGTACGTTTAATGGTCCTGCCTCTAGAAAGGGAGAAGGTCGCAAAAAACGCTTACTTACCGATATAATTAAAACTTTGCGTGAAACTGACCCTGCAAAGCTGCCGAAATTTGCCGCTGTTAATCTTTCTTCTCTGCCTCCGGTCACTTTTGACTATATCGACGTATCTTCGCTTCTAAAAACAGTTACTACCTTACGATTTGAGCTAGAAAGAATTAAGCTTGGAAACTTCAACGAATTCTCTGCAATAAAGGAAGAAGTTAAACTTCTTAAAGCTTCTCAATCTAGCTCTCAAAGATTGAGAATTTATTCAACGCCTGAACTCCCTAACAATCAACGCATTAATCGTTCAAACAGTGTTAGTAACACGTCCGACACCAACAAACAAACCGGAACCACTACTAAGGTATCTCCTACTCCTAGTGTACTCTTGAATGGAAAATCCAAAATGCAAGAAGATAGTAATTCCATAGAGCCTAAGGCGGTTACTAATAAAAATATTAATTCTGCATTTAGTCAAGCTGGTAATAAACATTCTAATCAAAACCCTTCTAATAAAAGAACAATTTTGGGTTCCGGAAATAATTCTCTGCCTGCTTTAACTAAATTTAAATACCTGTTCGCTTCTAGAATCGATATATCTATAACTGCTGAAAGTTTAAAATCACACCTGAATCAGTGTGGCATAGAAAATTGCCTAATTATAAGCCTTCGTACCAGAACTGGTGAGTTCAACTCATTTAAAATCGGAATACCTTACAGTTCTTTTGATTTAGCTTTTAACCCTGATATTTGGCCACAGGAAGCTGTTGTCAGAGAGTGGGAAAACCTATTTCAAACAAGGCAGTGAAAAAGCTAAAGCTGGTCTCTTATAACTGTAAGAATGTTAAAACCTCCTTGAATACCGTTAATGCTTTATGCAATAGTCATGATATCTGCTGTCTCCAAGAAACCTGGCTGACTCCGAAGGACCTGACTATGCTAGGTTCTGTTCATCCTAACTTTCTTTTTACCGGTGTGTCGGCTATGGATACTAGTGCGGGTATTATTCGTGGAAGGCCTTATGGTGGTCTTGGTATCTTATAGAATAAGAAGATTGCTTGCTGTGTTAAACCTATCATCTGCAATAATAATCCCCTAGCTGGAGTGACCCTAGATGTAAATGGGAGGTGCATTCTGCTCTGTACAATATTTATGCCGGTATATGCTGAAGAAAATGTGCCAGTTTTTGTAGATCTACTGGGTAACTTTGCGGCTATTGTTGATGAAGTTAACCCTTCTGATGTCATATTATTAGGCGACTTCAACGCAGATCCCTCAACCAACTTTTATATTGAATTACTTCAATTTTGTGACGACTCGAACTTATCTATATATGACACATCTGTACTTGACGCCAACAGTTTTACTTTTATTAGCGACGCCCATCACACAACCTCCTGGTTGGATCATTGTCTCGCATTCCTTAATTAGCAATGTTTTGGAAACAAAAGTAATCTACGATACTAATCCATCTGATCACTTTCCTCTATCTATGACACTTAAGATAGATAATCTGCCTTCCTTGGCTGTAACTACTGTTAGTTCTGGGAATTCTCTAAACTGGACAAAGAACTGCGAAGAGCTTGCTGATCTATACGGTAACAATACTAACGAATTTATGACTAAAATACTTCTTCCTTCGTCTATTCATTGCAGCAATATTAGATGTAATGACTACTCTCATAGAGAGGAAATAGCGAAATTTTACTCTGATATAATATCGAACCTTAAATGTGCAATAGCAGCTACTTTTAAAACGAAGAGTATAAAGAGGCGTAATCCGGTACCTGGCTGGTCTGAAGAGGTTTCTAATGTATACCGGTCTGCGCATATTGCATTTTTGGAGTGGGTTGCTGCTGGACGTCCTCCTGATGGTCCAATTAATGAGGAGCGGCGTGTCCTTAAGTCTATATTTAAGACTACGCTCAGAAATACCAGAAATCGCGAGGAACAGCTACGTGCCAATACATTGGCTACCAAATTCCGTAACAAAGACTTTGTTTCATTCTGGAAATCTACCTCGTCTATGGCTGTGAAAAAGTCTACGATAGCCACTACTATCGATGGGATCTCAGGAGAAAGTGACATAGCCCAGCTCTGGGGTACCAACTTTGAAAATTCTGGCAATTTATATCCCTCTAATAATGTACCTGATGAATTTAATCTACTCGCTGATGAGTGTCCTATAATATCTGCTCTGGAAGTTGGAAATGCAATCAAATCCCTTAAGCGTAGCAAATCTGCTGGCTGGGATGGAATTTGCCCTGAACACCTGATATATTCTGGTAAAAGAGTCTCCGTTCTTCTTAGCATTTGTTTTACAACAATGTTACGTCATGGTTTTATATCGAACGACCTAACTAAAACCATATTTGTACCTGTTCTTAAGAATAAGACTGGAGACGTGTCTGCATCGTCCAACTATAGGCCTATTGCTCTTTCTACGGCTATGTCTAAAGTTCTTGAAATCATAATGCTTAATGTGCTCAGCCCCTTTCTCTCCACGGAACCTAACCAGTTTGGTTTTAAGAAGCGTTTAGGAACCTCCGAACCTATTTTTGTACTCAAGGAAACTATTAAATACTATGTCAACCTGAAAACTCCTGTATATGCTTTATTCCTTGACCTCAGTAAGGCTTTCGACCAAGTACATCATCCAACCCTCATGAAGATTCTTAAGGAGCGAGGAGCGCCTTCTCTCTGGTTGCGGCTTTTGTCGCATTGGAACAATAACGTAGTCGGAGTTGCCAGATGGGGTTCCAGTTTATCTCCACCGTTCTATATCAGAAATGGTGTGCGTCAGGGTAGCCTTCTTTCACCTGATGTATTTAATGCCTACATCGACAGTCTTCACCTTCGTCTAAAACTCTCCGGTGTTGGGTGCTATATCAATGGAGTGCTAATTAACTGCCTTAGCTATGCGGATGATATGGTTCTGCTGTGCCCTTCCCTTGAGGGACTGTATAAACTCATTAGGATATGTGAAGATTTCGCAGTAGAGCACCACCTTGTATATAATGTCAACAAAACCTGTGCCATGGTGTTCAGACCTTCTAATTATAAAGACTTAGTGGTGCCCCCGATCAAACTTAACGGTAGTCTTATAAGTATAGTGTCGCAATTCAAATACTTAGGGCATATTCTAACCTGTGATCTCTCCGATAATCTCGACATTCAGAGACAGTACAAAGCCCTCTGCGTCCGTGCTAATATGTTAACCCGTCGTTTCTCCAAGTGTAACTCTGACATTAAAAAACTGTTATTTCAAACATATTGCTCAGGGATCTACATGTCCGAACTTTGGTGTAATTATACACTGGGATGGTGGAATAAACTGCGCGTGTGCTATAATAATGCGTTTAGACTCTTAAATAACATACCGAGATTTTCTAGTGCTAGTGAAATGTTTGCTACGGCTCGTGTTAATGGCTTCCTAGCTATTCGTAGATTTCGGGCTTTTGGGTTCCGCAATCGGCTGTATAAATCTTCCAACCTCTTTATTGTGGCTCTGCTAAGGAGTGACATTCTATGGCGTTCCAATCTATGGCATACCTGGAGTAGAGTTTTAATGGGGGGACGGTAGCTCTTTTGAACTTTTGTATATTGGCTAATTATTAATTTTCTTGTAGATATTTTGTATGTTTTGTATTTTTTTCTTTTTTTTGTATTTTTTGTATATGGCCCTCTGGGCTGGAATAAAGGATTATTATTATTATTATTATTATTATTATTATTATTATTATTATTATTATTATTATTAAGATAAATTCACAAGCAAAACCTCGTTGCTATATCTCAAAGAATTTGTGAGTTTTTAAATAAAAAAAGACTTTTTTAGCCACTTTTAAAGGGGCTTAGACAATACAAAAATAAATGCTGAAAAGTTTTGTCATAACTTGTTATACTATTGAAAAAGCTATGCAACAGAGAAGTTTTTACAACTATTTGATTATCTTCAACTATAGTCCGTCCAATTATGCAAGATAGTAAAATTCCCGCAATTTTTAAGCTAAGCTAAGCTAACTGGTTAAAAACTCGTACATTTTAACATATAAAATATTGTGACATTTTTTGTCTATGACAATGATTGACAGTCGTTAAAGCTAATAAAAGAAGAGAAAGTTACATACAAAATGGTTATACTTAATGTTATTTTGTATGGTATTCAAAAAGGTACTTTTTTGGTTTATTCTTCATACACTTACACTAAATTAGCAAATTTTTGATACACTACTTTTTATGCATAATTATGCTACTTATGCGCTCTGTGGTGTAAAACGGGCCGCGTCCCTTACATATTTTAATACTTATAATTTGGCATTTCCTCTTTTTTTTGTTTCAACAACAAAGTGCATATTAAGAATATCTAAAAAAATATTTAGGAAAACTAAAAGTATTTAGTATCATCAAAAATAATATATACGGGTTGACCCAAAGTTCCCGACCTAACCAGTTTTCTCCGAAACGGTATGGACAACATTTTACTGGGTTTTTCGATGGGTTACTTAAGTTACAAATTAAGGTGGATTTAAGGTTTTCAATTTAGTGAATGATGGGAGTAGTGATAGTAATTTTTTTAATTTTTAGCGGTATGTATAGGAAAACTAACTTAAATCGAATATTTTAATTTTATATATTTATCACACAAAATTTTTAATATACACTCAAGCGTTGAGAACTTATTTTTTAAATAATATTTTTCACCTTAAGTAAAGTTATTTTAAATGAAAAAATAGACAGTCAGTGGTTCATTTGGTTTAGGCAGCAAACAAATATAATTTTCAAATATGGTCTGGGTTCAAATCTGAACAGCGGAACTACTTTATTAATATTATTTTTATTTTTTCTTAATTTTAATAGTAAGATTTTTATTGTGGTTTATCCATGGTTCATTAATTTTATTATACAGGGTATTTGTAGTTTTTAAAAGAAAATAAATAGTTCAATCGTTTTAAATATAAAATTACGAGTCAAAACAATTTAAAATTTTAATTGATTAAAAGAACTTTCACATTCGGGTTTAGACCGTGCAGATGGATTGTTAGTTTCATTTGTAGTAAATTATCTATATTTTTTAAATGCATTTTAGCGCAAAAAATGTTTAAGTGATAAAACATATTTTTTTTAATGAAATAAATTTTATTAAACAAACCTAATTAGGTTAGCTTATTAGCTAATAAGATATGTATTTGGAACTTATCACCACTATCAAAAGATTCTAGTGCCAGACATCTGCCAAAATTGCCCCTAAAACACTTAAATTGGGGAATTAATAAATTTACAAATATATATTTTGGGCCCCTAGAAAAGTTTGATTTTAAAATTTGGGTTTAGTTTACTCTTGTAACTTTCCAAGCTTTTGATTTTATTTTAAATCTTTCTCAAGATTATTTTTTTAAAATAAGCATTGTATTGACATCATCCATGGCAGTAATATTTTGACTTTTTTTTCTTTTACACGACCATTGCAATGCATTGATATCGTCAGGTTAGAGTTACAAGGTTCTATTTGCACAAGATCACGTTTCGAGTAAATCGAAAAAGAAAAATTCCTCATTCTACTTTTCTTACACTAAATAAAGATGTTGGTTAGAAATCGCATATGACTTTGTAACTGTACTGAAAATATTTTTTGATAAGCACATAGAACTGTAAGAAAATAATAAAGTTAAATCTTAATGTAATCTTTATTAATAAGAAAAATTATAATAAAAATTATAAAGCTGATTTTTAATTTCTGCAGATATACCCTATAAAATACCCAAAAAGTCCAGATTTGAGTTTTGGGAAAATCTGCCTAAAACGTTGTATCCAAGGTTTTTTTTAAGGAGTTTTTAAAGTCACTGAAACTGAATCTGATAAAAAATTTCTAACTTCATCCTGGCTCGTCATGGCGGGGATGAGGGGGTAAATATTTTTAAATGTTTTTAATATTTTCGTCAATATTGGTACATATGCGTTTTTGGGGTGGCAAAAACTAAATCTATAAATATTTTTTTAACTCCACCCCCGGGGGTGTGGGTGAATTTTTTTAAATATTTACAGTATTTTCGTGAAAATCGATATATAGGGGGTTTTAAAGTAGCTAAAACCGAATCTTCTAATAAAAAATTTCTAACTCCACCCCCTGATGGGTGAGGGTAGTTTTCGTGAAAATTGGTATATAGGGATTTTTAAAGTCGCTAAAACTAAATCTTGGAATAAAACAAGTCTAACTCCAACCCCTGAGGGGTGGGGGTAGTTTGTGTAAATTGGTGTATAGGGGGTTTTAAAGTCGCTAAAACTGAATCTAAATAAAGTTTTCGTGAAAATTGGTATATAGGGGATTTTAAGGTCTCTAAAACTGAATCTTAGAATAAAAAAATTATACTCTCTAAGGCATGGGGGGGTAGTTTTTCTAAAAGTTGGTATATAGGGGTTTTTAAAGTCGCCAAAACTGAATCTAAGAATTTAAAAAATCTAACAACCCCTGAAGGGTGGGGGTAGTTTCCTTAAAAACTGGTATATTGGGGTTTTAAGGTTGCTGAAAGTGAATCTTATAATAAAAAATCCATTTAAGGCACAGAGGTAAAAAATGGGAAAGCTTATTTACTGGGCAGTGTATTTTTTATTAAAATAATCATATTAAAAAAATAAACATTTGTTTTTGTCCTATTTTAAATTCTGAATTTTTAAGGTCACATTCTGTTTCAGCGGCACAAAAAAACACTATGCTACAATTTTATAGGCAAATTGTCCTAAAAATTAAGTTTTACCATAATACCCCTTTTTTGGTCATTCGGAGGGGTATCTATATCTCAAGAACGATTTAGAAATACGATTGAAATATGAATTAAGTCAAATGTAATATAATGATTCGCTTTACAAACTAAAAAAATTATCTCCTGAAAAATTGAAAAAAAAAAATAAGTAACGCCACTTTCTGTTTTTAATAACGATATTGTTAGATTCTTTTAAAAACACCTGTAGGTGCTAAAATATACTAACCACATAAAAAGAGACAGGAGTTTTTTTATGTTTTCACGAAAATATAAACATTTAATTATCGTTCTCGGCACCGTGGGTGTGGATTTATAAATTTTGAATATTTTTATTATCAGATTCATTTTCAGCGATATCAAAAACCCCAATATGCCAATTTTTACGAAAATATTGTGAACATTTAAAAATAATTTCCCCAGCTTCATGGATTCAGGAGGTCTACTTACAATTTATTTATTATCAGATTCCGTTCACTGACCACAAAAACAAAAACAATCCAGAGCGAGAACTTTTGGTAATAGAGCTGTATGCCAAATTTTTAGTCTCTAGCTTAAAGCTTTCATACGTTATTGTGCTTACAAGATTTCCCAGACAGACCAATTGACAGACCGATCGACCAACCAACCAAGCTCTAGATGAAATATTATAAAACGCAAAAATAAGTAAAAAGCAATAAAAGTTTTCACGAATACTAAACTTTCCCAAAATTTTTAAAATGGGAAAGCAATAATATATTAAATATATTATTATCCTTTTTTAGGACATAACTGATATGTATATAAAGGAAAAAGAGTAAGTAAATAACATACAAGTTTGTAACACAAAAATAAATTAATTTTAACTACATACAACTATGTAATTCTTGCTATATACTTAACACAAATCATTGACAAAACATTGATAAAACTTTGTATGGGCAAAATCTAACTTAAACTAAACCTAAAAGTATTTAAATCTTTAAAATGACAAAAAAAGCGCATAGAACTTTGTAACTCCAAACGAAATTAATTTCAACCATATAGAACTATGTAATGCTTGCTATATACTAGAAATTATTGAAGATACATTGATAAAACGTTGTATAAGCAAAATCTAAGTTAAACCAAATCTAAAAGTATTAAAATCTCAAAAATTACAAAAATGTCGAACAGAACCTTGTAACTCTGACCTGACGTCACTATAGACTTTTAAAGTTTTAATTTTTGTTTCGACACACCAAAATTGTATGTATCTAAGTGAAAAATGATACGGAGATTAAAAAAAGTGTTTTGATGCTTTAAGTTTCTAGTTTTGAGATCTTTTGGAAATTTTTTTCAAGCTACATTATCAAGTTTTTTAAATTTTCTGGGGGTTTCCGAATTTTTCCGAACAGGAGATTTAGCTAAATCGATTTTCCATAACCAAAAATACTTAGGAAGTACATTTTGTCAAAATCCTTGCAGTTGTTTTCAAAATACACTACTGGTAAAAATTAAGGGAACAAAAAACAATACTAAATTTTTTAGTGATTTTTGAAAGGCTTTAAAAATAGTATGGAGATTTAAAAAAAAAGTGTTTATATGCTTTTTCTAGTTATGAGGTCTTTTGATATTTTTTTTTGTGAGGTATGTCATAAAGATAGCGCGAGACCAAAAATTTGCAGTTTTTTTTATTAGTCAGTTAGCTTGTTAATTCAGCTTTAATTTTTTTTGTTTATTCCCTCTACGTCAATTTTTCGCTGATATATCCGACTTCAAATGAAAAAGAATCCTTTTGTTTTTGATCATCGACATCTCAGCAACTAATGACCGCACAGTAAGTCAAAGGGCAATTTTAAGGGGTTGTTCTCATTTTTGTTTTTTTTTTTTGCTTTTTTATACTACTTAATATGTGTGGAACACGCTTCTAAAATATTTTAAAGAAAAAAAAAAGGAAACATGTCTTAAAATACGTCGTAAGGGAGATTTGAAAGTGGCTAAAAAATTCGGTTTTTATTTAATACCTCATGAACCCTTTGAGATACAGCAACGAGGTTTTGCATGTGAAATAATCTTAATAAGGCCCATCTTCGTATGTTATTTTTATGTAATTATTTTAAATAGGGTCATGCGAAACGGGGAGGGGGCTTATCAGTTTTTTGCTCCAAACTTTTTTATGTGTATTTTTTTTATTTGTTGTAAAAAATGTTATTTTTGAGGTGTCAAGTTCAGCGCGTGTTGCACATTTATTTATGGCGAAAAAAAAAACATTTTTTGTGAACTTTAGAAGTTGCCTAATACTTTGTACATACAGCTCGTCTAAAAAAAAATCCAAAAATCCTCATTTTTTTGCCTCAAAAATCAGAACAACCCCTTAAAAACATAAATAACTCTTTAAAGAGTTTATTCGTGGTGGGTTTGAATGCACCTTAATGGCGAAAATCGAGAACACTAATTTTTCTCTTGATTGTTATTCCCCGGATCCGTAAAATTAATTTGACACCAAAAAGAACAAAATCCGTCTGGCGCTTTTTGAAAAAACTTTAATTTTGTGCAAAAAATAAGTGTCATAATAAAGCTCATTTCGACACATTTGGGTGTCATATAGCAAATTTTATAAAACGGGAACAGAGAAGATATTATTTAATTTTTGCGTTTATGCTTATCATGCAGGAGAATGGATCAACCTAGATTGCTTTTTCTAAGAAGAATATTTTATTGCCAAGTAACAAGCTACGCGATCTGCGTTATTTTTGTTAAAAAAAAAACTAAAAAGTAAAAAAGAGTCTAAAAGAAAAATTCGAAAAAAATGTTTTTCAATCATTTTTTTTAAAGGATTTTTAGTCTTTAGGTACGTCTATGCGTTCTTAAGAATAATTATAATAAGTTTCCAACCCGTTAAAATGCCAGAAAAGTATTGTGGCGGCCACAAAAGATTTTTTCCAAAAGGATTTATATTCTGTGTTGAACCTTTGGTAAAATAAACGTATGTTTTCTCGATTTACGTCATGATCGCATAGCTTTTTACATTAGAAAAAAATACTTTCATATGGAAAACAAAAGCATTCGGGTTTTATAATACCTTCAAAAAACCCTGGTGTTGTAATTTCAACAAATAACAAACCCAAATGTGTGCTTAATACTAAGTAGAACGTAGATAAAATATCTTTAAGGTTTGCATTTTATAAAGTTTATCGTATGACACCTACATGGGTTTTTGTATTTTACCACGTTTTATAAAAAACAGAGCATTCAAAAAAATTCAAAAAATTTGGTTGGTAGGGTTTGTAAACTTCAGGAGAAAAAATAGTATAAAAACTCTTGTCATAATAGGTTTTTAGGCACTCGTCATTTATTTCTTTAATATAGATACAATGTAAAATTACCAGGAGAGGAATATTTTGAAAAATAAGCAAACATTTAAGCAAAACAAAAAATCGTACCTTTGATTTTTGTCGGTTTTTGCACAAATTTGAAGTTTTCTCAAAAAGCGCCGACGGATTTTGCTCTTTTTGATGTCAAATTAATCGTACGGATCCGGGGAATATTATTTAAGAGAAAAATTTGGTGTTCTCGATTTTGGCACCATAAAGCTTTACAAAGAACTACCATAGTTTTTAAAGATTTTTTTTTAATCCTTTAAGAAACTGAAAAATAAAGACTTTATAATGTTTTTAAGAAAATCTACGGCTTATTTACAAATTTTGATGAAACGACTAATGTTGAGAGCAAATTTTTACAGCTGGGTATATTGCCACAATACTGCCCTCCTAAAGAGGAACGCGGCATGTACACCTGACACGTACGGATTTCGACCTTAGCATTATTTTACTACGGAGAATAACGGTATGTACCAATCCTAAGGAAATTATCGGTAATTGCACCGTCGAAGTTACTTGCCGCGTTCTTTCTAGGTAAAAGTTTGGCATGGATTTTAATTTTTTAATAAACGAAATAATACCTACGTAAACTAACTATATTTATGCTTTTTAGGTATTAAAAAAACTGTTAATTTCTGGTATCTATATTTAAAATAAAATTTAATTGAACGTATTATTCTTTTGTGCGTGCAAGTGAATATATATTTTTTAAAACTATGTCATCTGAAGAGTTTTTTCTTGTACCTTTAAATCAACCGGTTCAAGTTTTTCCTGAAAATCTTAACTTGGAAGATGGTGTAAGTTATTATTTTTTTTAATAAATAAACTATAACATAAAATATTTTTTTTTATTTTCTGTAATATAAATTTTTGATACCTATACCTATATTATATTATATTTATAGTTAAATTATCTTTTTTTAGGATATTACAAATTTGCAAAACATGGCATTATTCTCGGTAATTCTCCAGATTCTACGGAAGCGCGAAATGAGGTATGTATATAATAAATTTTGTCGCACATTTTTTTGAATTAAAAAACATTTAAAAAATAAAAAAAATAAAGTTTTAAAATTTTTTGTGCAAATCTTAAAAAAAAATATTTTTTCAATTTTTTTTTGTTTTCCAAAAAAATTGTTTTAACCTAAACCTACAGGGGAAAGTATTATTTTGTTGGAAGCAGTATTTATTTTTATGTGTGTAAATGCTCGTCAAGGCAATCCTTGTTTGCCAAATTGCACATTCGTAGCTTGTGTAATTTATGAGAAAAACAGCTGGACAGGCGGACGGACAGATAACCAAGCGTTCTGCTTTTCGTTTTCGATGTCTAAATGAATTAATTTTAGCAAAATTCTTATAATATTTATCAATTCAATAAGATATTAGAAAAAAATATATCCAAAAAAAATGATATCCGTGAAAAAAAAATCTGTCTGTCAGTCTGTCTATCTGCCGGGAAATTTGTGACCACGATGACTCATGAACAATTCGAACTAAATTTGGACCATAGGTTAATAATTATAATCAATTATAATATTAATAAGTATCCAAAGTTCTAGGCTGGGATTTTTTTTGGTTAAAATCGGGGTAAAATGGGATAAAAATAATTTTTTTTATTTATTTTTTTTTTACGAAAAAAGGAACTTTTTTTGAAACAATATAATAATGTTAATTTTGTCTTGTTATAAGAAATGTATATTTCTTTAGAAACAATATATGTATTTTCTACTCTGTTTTGCCTTAATTTGTTATCAAAATTAGTGGAGAGCCCCTAGGACAAGCCTAAAGCTTATTTGGGCTCTTTGTATTAAGTTCGAAGAAATAAAATAAATAAAATAAAAAAATTAAATCTGTCTATTAATTGACTAACCTTAAATACCCATAATTTTGCATTATTTTATATTTGCTTTATTCTGTTTCTCTTTCCAAAACAAAATTTTACATAGAAAGAACGCGGCAAGTAACTTCGACGGTGCACTTACCGCTTATTTCCTTAGGATTAGTACATACCGTTATTCTCCGTAGTAAAATAATGCTAAGCTCGAAATCCGTACGCGTCAGGTGTACATGCCGCGTTCCTCTTTAGGAAGGCAGAATAGCCCTGTAAATTTTCAAATTTATCCATAAAACCGTTTTTCCGGACCGATTGATCAAAGGAACAAGTGTATTGTTCCTAAACAATTTTTTTAAATTAAAATAAACATTGTATAATCATCATCAAAATAAAAAAAAAAGATTTTTCTCACAATTTAGCATTAGTTACTTGTTAAATTTGAGAAACAAAATTTGAAAATATAAAAAAAACGAAAAAAAAATATATATATTTTTTTATTTTTCGATTTTTTTTTTCAAATTTAATAAGTAACTAATGCAAAATTGTAAAAAAACTGCTAAAAAACGTTTTTTTTTTATTTTTATGATGATTACACAATGTTTATCAAACATGTTTTGTAAAACTTTGATCAATCGGTCCGGAAAAACGGTTTGATGTATCAATTTGAAAATTAACAGGGCTACTGTGGGCACATTAAGCTGTGAAAATTATGCTCAAAATAAGCCGTAGATTTTCTAAAAAACCGAAAAAAGTATTTTTTTTCGGTTTTGCAAATGTAAAGGATGAAAAAAAATCTGTAAACAAAATGGTAGGTCCTTTTATAGAGTTTTAAAAACCGCTTTTTGATTTACTGTGCGATATCTCGGCGAAAATTTGACGTAGAGAGAATAAAAAAAGCAAATTAAAGCTTAATAAACAAGCTTAGTGACCAATGAGTCGGTTTAACTGAGAAAAAATTTCCCAAATCACCCAAAATAAAAATGGATTTTTTTTTGTCTCGCGCTATTTCTTATGATTGGGCATTAATCGTACCTCACGAAAACTTTTTGTCAAAGGATCTCAAAACTAGAAACTTAAAGCTTCAAAACTATTTTTTTTAGTCTCCATGCGATTATTTTTCACTGAGATACAGCCTTTCAAAAATCACTAAAAATATTATACTGCTCTCATAAAAGGGATTTCCCTCAGGCGGAGTTACGCGAACCGAACCCGAATTGGTATGATCCTCGCTTTTTAGCACACTTTCGCAAATGAGTCACTGCAGTCTATTTTAGACACGGATACATTATACGTTAAGGGTAACATCGGTGTGTGAGACCGAAAATTACCAGCAAATTTCAAAATGGCACTTTTATGAGTTTAAGTGTACAATAAGTTGTATCCACTTGTTACTAAAAGGTACATAGAACGACAATAATTCACTACTTAAATTAACGACGGTATTTCAAAAATTGCGAAGTCGTTGCAACGACTTCCACCACCAACGCGTTGGTGTGAGAAACCGATGTTACCCTTCTGCAGAGCCGTAACTAGGGGGGTGAGGGGGCTAAGCCCCCCCTGGCCTTGAGTTGATCCCCTCCTGGCGTTTACGCTGAGCCCCCCTGGTATTTTTAAGTTTTTAAGTCACCTACCTTTCACGGTTCACCTGGGCGATTTTAAATAAAAATTTCGTGGACCCCTACATTTTTTGGACTACTACATAACTGATGACATCAGAAATCAATTCCCATTTGAAAGAAAATTGTAAAAGATACACTTTTTTAGACAGATAAAAAAACGTTTTTTTGAGTAATAAGGTGTGTCAAAAAATCGCGATTTTCAAAATCAAAAACGCTCTCTGGCTTAAAAGTTGCTCCTTAGTAAAAAACAGTGGCCACTCAAATCGATAAATGTTTAGAGGTAGCTCAAAGCACTTAAACTTAAAAAAAAATCGGTACCTGTTTTTCGGATAAAAACTGATACCGATAAAAATTGAGGAAATTTTGGAGGGTTTCTTTGGTAATATTTAGAAACAATACTAAATGAAAGAACTAAAACAATTATATCCCCCCTCCCCTTTAGTTAGAACATGAAAAAATCGCCAATTATTTGAAGATTTCGAGAAAATTTAATTTTTGCAAGTTTTTAAAAGTGCATAAAAAATAGTTTTAAATAAAAAATCTGCAAAATTATATATTAGTAAATAAATATATACATGTTAACCTACATGACTATACAGAAAACATAATTTTTTCCTCAAGTTGGGTAAAAAAAATTAATTTCGATTAGAAACCGGGTGGATTTTCTTTTTTTTTTGACTAAAACTTTTTTCGGTGTACTTTTTTTTTTTTTGATTTTTTGGTTGGAACACTTTTTTATGTAAAAATACACAAAAAAGTTTCTGTGGTTTAACATCTCAGGTTTAATCGTTTTAAAAATAAATGCATTTAAAAGTAAATTTTTACGCATGAAGAACCAAAAATAATTTTTTTTTTAAATATGAAGCAAAAAACAAATATTTTAGTAATGAGTGGTTATTTAACATTAAAAACATAGAAAAAGTTTATATGCACCTTGGTCAAAAAATCATCCTTTATGTCCTTTTATATATGCCCATTTTCAATAAATTTTCGCAAAATCTTCAAATAATTGGCGATTTTTTTATGTTCTAACTTAAGGGACGGGGAAAAATATTTTTTTTAGTTTTCTCACAATTAGTATTGTTTCTAAATATTACCAAAGAAACCCTCCAGAATTTCCTTAATTTTATATACAATCACTTTTTATCCGAAAAACAGGTACCGATATTTTTCAAAGTTTGAGTGCTTTGAGTTACCTCTAAACATTAATCATTTTTCAGTGGCCACAGTTTTTTACTAAGGAGCAACTTTTGAGCCAGAGAGCGTTTTCGATTTCGCAAATCGGAATTTTTTGACACACCCTATTACTCAAAAAAACGTTTTTTTAACTTTCTAAAAAAGTGTATC
The DNA here is from genome assembly GCA_958510825.1 of Brachypterus glaber. Lineage (NCBI taxonomy): Eukaryota > Metazoa > Arthropoda > Insecta > Coleoptera > Kateretidae > Brachypterus > Brachypterus glaber. The sequence goes on from OY294046.1 coordinate 21,067,570, forward strand.
TTTTACGATTTTCTTTCAAATGGAAATTGATTTCTGATGTCCTCAGTTATGTTTTAGTCCAAAAAATGTAGGGGTCCACGAAATTTTTATTTAAAATCGCCCAGGTGAACCGTGCTTTGGGCGCAAAGTTTGGTAGGGACAAAGCTTTTTTCTTAAAGGTAATTTTTGGGGCGCCATTTTTTTTTTCACAGGGGCCCAAGTTTGGTAGAAATCGACAGGGACAAAGATTTTTTCTTGAAGGTAACTTTTGGGGGGCGCCAAGTTTGGTAGAAACCGTCACGGACAAAGCTTTTTTTTTAGGATTTATTTTCTGGTTATGGCCCTGCCCTTCTGGGGTAACCCTAATCACACAAATAATTTTTTTTTTCAGATTTTTCACTATTTTTTTCGGTATTAGAGGTGCAAAAAAACAGACTTTTGCCACTTTTTTTTTCTGGGGCCACTGCAGTGCACTGTGCGGTCCGGACCCATTAGTTTCAACAGATTAGAAGTTATTAAAGGAGGACCATCACATTCAAATAAAATAAAAGGATGGGGTTAATATAATATTTCAATTTAACAGAAAATTTAAAAACAAATATGTCGTTGGATAGACAATTGAAATACCCTTTACATAAATGGTATATTACATGACCCCCTTTCAATTTAAAATTTATACCCTCCGTCTCTTAGTCTTAAATTAAATTATAAAAATATGCTTATTACTGCCAACAATAGTTTATCTTATGTGGTATATTGGTTCTAAATTTCAAGTTAATATCTTACACCGTTTAAAAGTTAGAGGCAGTGTACCATTGAAAAGAATAACACTGTATAATATATTACGAATACTATTCAAGAGATTTTGACGCATTAGATATTTTTAAGGCTCGTTATCAGATGTAGTTAACTGACGTAGAAAATTCGACGACCTTCAGAAGGTAAATGTCTACCTATTTAACATATATACCTATGTTGAAAATCTGATACACAACTGTATAAGTAAATTCAATTTAATGCGTACGTCCCAAAAATTATTATTTATAAAGTATAACCTAATGCGATTGGCAAACGGCCTAGCTGAAAAATGGAATAAACCATTTTCGAATGTTGTTAGTTGGGTACGAGTTTAGACCCAATTTTTCCATTACTTGAAGTATTTCTTTAAGACTTGGAGGAAGTAGGATAAAAATTAGAACCTTAAGTTTGGCTCTTCCATTATTTTTGTAACAAATTACACAGGCACACGAAAAAAAAGGTCTTGTCCACCAGACGAGATAAACATTTCTATACGTTTTTTGGGTCGCTGAATCCGATTCCGGAGTAAGTTTAGTTTGTCTCGGTCAGGTCGCATTTCGTTCTAAAATCAAGAAAGTGATGAAAGTTGAAACACTTTCCATCAGTTTTTTGATTTTAGAAACGAAATTCGATCTGACCGAGTCCAACCAACGGGTTGGTTGCAACCCCGGATTCGAATTCAGCGACCTTAAAAACGTATTTCGTGGTCCTGAGCATAGGCACACGGAAACAAAGGTCAAACCAACCTCAGATTCAGCGACCCCAAAAACGTATAGAAATGTTTGTCTCGTCTTGTGTTATTCTCAAGAACTCAAGAACGAATATTCTGATAGACTTGAAATTTTCAGGAAAGTCAAGTTCTACGAGGGGAAGATCCCTGTTGTTTTTGAAAGTAATACCCCCAAAAACAAAAAAGTTATGAGGGATTAAACTTTTAAAAAATCGAAAATATCTGAAAGAAATTTCCTATTGATTTAACTTTTTTAGGAAAAAATAGTTTTATGCTACCAATTTTGAATGTAGTCCCCCCAACAACAAAAAAATATGGGGGTTAAATATATATATTTTCAAATTTTTTTTCGTTTTTCTCAACAATTTTTTTTTTTTTTGTTTTTTTTTTATTTTTTTTTGTTTAAAAAAAAGATCTAATTAAAAAAAAAGTTATTTTTTTTAATTTTTTTTTTGAAAAATATATTTCTTTTAAGGACAGAAATTTTTAATTTTAAACAAAATTATAAAAATATTAATTTATTATTCCATCAATCTATTTTCTAATCATCGTACAGAGTGATATTGGTAGACTGACAGTTTCGGGCTGCTGGCCCTCTTCAGTACCAAGAGTCAACTCTGCACGCTGATTAAGAAAACGTTTTTAGACTTTACTCGCAAAAGGAATATAGCCATTAGATTGATGTAGACTTGTGCGCCATCTATTTCTAGATGTAGACAACTACTCATACCTCTCCTTATCTGGAGACTTTGAATGGTAGCAAGTTGAAGACTTGTGTGTCTCAAGCACATAGTACCACTAACGGGTGGTTAGACGTAAAATTAGTAAGGACAGAAATTTTTAATTTTAAACAAAATTATAAAAATATTAATTTATTATTCCATCAATCTATTTTCTAATCATCGTACAGAGTGATATTGGTAGACTGACAGTTTCGGGCTGCTGGCCCTCTTCAGTACCAAGAGTCAACTCTGCACGCTGATTAAGAAAACGTTTTTAGACTTTACTCGCAAAAGGAATATAGCCATTAGATTAATGTAGACTTGTGCGCCATCTATTTCTAGATGTAGACAACTACTCATACCTCTCCTTATCTGGAGACTTTGAATGATAGCAAGTTGAAGACTTGTGTGTCTCAAGCACATAGTACCACTAACGGGTGGTTAGACGTAAAATTAGTAAGGACAGAAATTTTTAATTTTAAACAAAATTATAAAAATATTAATTTATTATTCCATCAATCTATTTTCTAATCTTGGTACTGAAGAGGCCCAGCAGCCCGAAACTGTCAGTCTACCAATATCACTCTGTACGATGATTAGAAAATAGATTGATGGAATAATAAATTTATATTTTTTTTTAGCAAAAATTAAATAGAAAAAAAATGTCAAAAAATGTTTTTTTTTTATTTTTTTTTTTTGGAATTTTTTTTTGCAACCGCTTAAGATATCAACTTGAAATTTAAAACACTTAAATAACATAACCCAAATAATTTTTTAGTATATGTTTGATATGCTTAGTGGGACAGGGGGACAAGGGGAGACATTTTTTTTAATGGGAAGGGGGGTTGTGTGATACATCATTTTAAAACTTATAAAATTCTCTGTTCGTCTATATTCGTCTTTAAAATTTTTAATTTTTTAAACCTTTTTTAAGGTTTTTATTTTTCAATTTTTTTTACTAAAAAATGTAATTTTTTAAGATAGTTGTTTGTAAAATTTTATTTATATAGTTCAAAATAAGATTAAAAGTATAACTGATGTATTTGCATCATGAAATAAACCATTATTTAAAAATTGTTGATTTTTTTAAAGAAATTTTGACCAAAATTCCCATTTTAGGGGGTTTAAAATAAAAAAATTGATAAAAAAAATATATGTGGGAAATAGAAAATTTTATAATCTTTAACAAGATGTATCACACGACCCCCCTTTCTATTAAAAAAATTCCCCTTGCCGCCCTGCCTCCATCGTGCCCCATAACCATAACAAATATATAACAAAAAATTACTTGGGTTATTTTAAGTGTTCCGAGTTTCAAGTTGATATCTTAAGCCGTTCAAAAGTTAAAGGGGGAGACGCTTTTTAAATACTTATATTTTGATTTTTTATTAACAATTTTATTAACCATATTATAAATTAATTTTTTAATATAGTTAGTTATTTATTACGTAATGCATAGGGGAACTGTGAAATGGAAAATCAAGTTAAAGTACAAAATATTTTTTTATGTTAATTGATTAAAGGACATCATGTAAAAGTTTTTGCTTTTTTATGTTCCTCTGATTCATAAGATATCAGCTTACCTGTAAAATTACCTGCTCTATCCAAAATGTTAAATTTTTAATATCAATCGATTCATTAAAGTTTGTGTTGTTTTGTGTTCTAAAAAGTTTTTTGATATCACTATTCATTTAGCCCCCAGAGGGGGCTAAATCATATACAAAAGATTAGATTAAATATCAAGACATTTTTTACCTGAGTCACCTTAGCAACAAATAGGTCAGGAACAAAATTTCGGCCAGTCCGGCCGACTAGTAATGTTGGCAACAAAGTTTTGGCCGGTCCGAAATATGTTGTTGGCCGGTTTGTTGCCAACGTGACTAGTTCGGCCGACAAGTCACGTTAGCAACAAAAGTTAACAACAAAGTTTTGGTAGATCAAAAATTTGTTGCTATGTTTTTAATTCGAGAACGACTGAAACTGAACCGTTCAAAACTTGTTGTTGACCGGTTTGATGCCAATGTGATTAGATCGGCAGGTCGGCCGAAATATTGTGGCTATTTTTTATTACGACTGTACTGAGCCGTCAGAAACTTGTTGGCAGGTTTGTTGCCAACGTGACTAGATCGGCCGGACCGCTGAGTTACGGGGTATCCAAGTATTACATAACGCTCTTCGACGAAGGGTGTATCTAACTGTTTAGGGGTCATCCAGGTATTACGTAACACTTTCTAGGGGTCTGCTTAGTTAAGGGGTATCCAAGTATTACGCTCTTCGAAGAAGGGTGTATCTAACAGTTTAGGGGTCATCCATGTATTACTTAACACTCTCTAGGCGAGGTCTGCTAACTTAAGGGGTATCCAAGTATTACGTAACCCTCTTCGATAACGCAGGTGTCTAAATATTTTGGGGCCATCCGAGTATTACGTAACACTCTCTAGGCAAGGTCTGCTTATGTAAGGGGTTTCCAAGTATTAAGTAACGCTTTCGACCAAGGGTTGATCTAACTAGGGATCATCCAGGTATAACACAATACTCTCTAGGCGAGGTCTGCTTAGTTAAGGGGTATCCAAGTATTATGTACCAAATTTCGACGAAGGGTGTATCTAACTCTTTAGGGGTCATCCAGGTAACCACCTGTAATTACCTAGGCTGAACTTTTTGTTTAATAAAATCGTTTCCATACAATGGAAAAAGTCAGCAAAGGACTGAAATATACTAGACAGGGTAGACACATCCCTTTTGGATATATCAGTGTGATCAGTTTGTCTGGGCCCGCTTTGCACAAAAAATCTTCGTTGAATTAAAATCGATTTCATAGACTCCAAACAGTCAGCCAAAGTCCAAAATATACTTGGCATGATAGTTACGTCCCTTTTGGACATAACAGTGTGATTAAAATAAATTAAAATAGATTTCATAGACTCCAAACAGTGGGCCAAAGTCCAAAATATACTAGGCATGATAGACACGTCCATTGTAGATATAACAGTTTGATTAGTTTGTCTAGGCCGGCTTTGCACATTTTTTTACAGGTGTTGAAAACATAGAAAATTGGTTTCCTTTAACTTAAAATCGATTTCATAGACTCAAAACAGTCGGCCAAAAAAGTCCAAACAGTGTGATAAGTTTTTCTAGGCTGGCTTTGAACATTTTTTACAGGTGTCGAAAACCTAGAAAATTGCGTTGTTTTGAATTAAAATAGATTTCATACACTCCAAACAGTCGACCAAAGTCCAAAATATACTTGGCATGATAGACACGTCCCTTATGGACATAAAACTGTGATTAGTTTGTCTAAGCCGGTGTCGAAAATATAGAAAATTGCGTTTTTTGATTTAAAATCGATTTCAAAGACTCAAAACAGTCGGCCAAAGTCCAACATATACTAGGTATGATAGACACGTCCATTTTAGATATAACAGTTTGATTAGTTTGTCTAGGCCGGCTTTGCAAATTTTTTACAGGTGTCATAAACATAGAAAATAGCATTGTTTTGATTTAAAATCGATTTCAGAGACTCCAAACAGTCGGTCAAAGTCCAAAATATACTAGGCATGATAGACACGTCCATTTTAGATATAACAGTTTGATTAGTTTGTCTAGGCCGGCTTTGCAAATTTTTTTACAGGTGTCATAAACATAGAAAATAGCATTGTTTTGATTTAAAATCGATTTCAGAGACTCCAAAAAGTCCAAAATATACTAGGCATGATAGACACGTCCCTTGTGGACCTAACAGCGTAATTATTTAGTATAGGCCGGCTTTGCACATTTTTTTATAGGTATCGAAAACATAGAAAATCGCGTTGCTTTAAATTAAAATCGATTTCAGAGACTCCAAACAGTCGACCAAAGTCCACCATATACTAGGCATCATAGACACGTCCCTTGTGGATATAACAGTGTAATTATTTTGTATAGGCCGGTTTAGCACATTTTTTTACAGGTGTCAAAAACATAGAAAATTGCGTTGATTTAACTTAAAATCGATTTTATAGACTCCAAACAGTCGGCCAAAGTCCAAAATATACTTGGGATAATAGATACGCCCCTTTTGGACATAACATTCTGATTAGTTTGTCTAGGCTGGCTTGGAACATTTTTTACAAGTGTCCAAACCTAGAAAATTGCGTTGTTTTGAATTAAAATAGATTTCAAAGACTCAAAACAATCGGCCAAAGTCCAAAATATACTAAGCATTATAGAAACGTCAATTGTAGATATAACAGTATGATTAGTTTTTCTAGGCTGGCTTTGCACATTTTTTTACATATGTCGAATCATAGGAAATCGCGTTGCTTTGACTTAAAATCGATTTCATAGACCCCTAAATAAAGTCCAAAATATACTAGGCATGATAGAAACGTCCCTTTTATATATAACAGAATGATTAATTAGTCTAGGGCGGCTTAGCACATTTTTTTACAGGTCTCGAAAATATAGAAAATCACGTTGCTTTGTCTTGAAATCGATTTCATAGACTCCAATAGATGGCCAATATCTAAAATATACTGTACATGATATACACGTCCCTTTGCACATTTTTTCACAGGTGTCGAAAACAGAAAATTGCGTTGTTTTGACTTAAAATAGATTTCATACACTCAAAACAGTCGGCCAAAGTCCAAAATATACTAGGCATGATAGACACGTTCCTTGTGGACATAAGAGTATAATTAGTTTGTCTAGACCGGCTTTGCACATTTTTTTACAGGTGTCGAAAACATATAAAATCGAGTTGTTTTGACTAAAAATCGATTTCATAGACTCCAAACCGTCAGCCAAATTCAAAAATATATTAAGCATGATAGACACGTCCCTTGTGGACATAAAAGTTTGATTAGTTGGTCCAGGCCGGTTTTGCACCTGTTTTTTACAGTTGTCGAAAATATAGAAAATTGCTTTGTTTTAACTTAAAATCGATTTCGTAGACTTCAAACAGTCGGCCAAGGTCCAAAATATACTAGGCATGATAGACACGTCCACTTTAGATATAACAGTATGATTAGTTTGTCTAGGCCGGCTTTGAATTTTTTTTTACAGGTATCGAAAACATAGAAAACCGCGACTTAAAATCGATTTCATAGACTCCAAACAGTCGGCCAAAGTCCAAAATATACTAGGCATGATAGACACGTCCCTTATAGATATATCATAAATAGTTTGTCTAGGCCGGCTTTGCACATTTTTTTACAGGTGTCGAAAACATAGGAAATCGCGTTGGTTTACTTAAAATCAATTTCATAGAGTCCAAACAGTCGGTCAAAGTCCAAAATACACTAGCCATGATAGAAACGTTCCATTGGACATAACAGTATGATTAGCTTGTTTAGGCCGGCTTTGCATATTTTTTACAGGTGTCGAAAACATAGAAGATCGCATTGTTTTGACTTAAAATCGATTTCATAGACTCCAAACAGTAGGTCATTTTTCTATCTACAACTTTTCATACTGTAAAATAATGTGCAAAGCTGGCCTAGACAAATTAATCATACCCTTATGTATACAAGGGAGGTGCCTACCTTGAATAATGTATTTTAGTCTTTGGCCGAGTTTATGAAATCAATCTAAAAAAAAAGAAAAAAATCGGCATGAGGCAAATTATATGTGGTTAGGCAATAGAGCTTGCATACCGAATTTCAGGTTACTAGAATATTTTTTGACCCCCGTCCAACTCGGTTTAATGATCCAAACCAAAACACAGGCACAAGAAAGAAAAAAGTTCTTGTCCACCAGACGTGACAAACATTTTTATATGCTTTTGTGGTCTCTGAATTCGAATCTGGGGTTGGTTTGGCTTGGTCAGATCGCATTTCGTTCCTAACCTCAAAAAAGTGATAAAATCTATTAACTTACATCACTTTTTTGAAGTTATTAACGAAATGCGACCTGACCGAGTCACACCAACTCCGGATTTAAATTCAGCGACCCCAAAAACGTATAGAAATGTTTGTCTCGTCTGGTGGACAAGACCTTTCGTTCCTTAACTCAAAAAAGTAATAAAAAGTGTTTCAAGCTTCATTCCTTTTTTGAGGTAAGGAACGAAATGCGATCTGACCGATTCAAACCAACTCCGGATTTGGATTCAGCGACCCCAAAAACGTATAGAAATGTTTGTCTCGTCTGGTGGACAAGACCTTTTTTTCGTGTTTAAACACCGTGCACAGGACCGCAAAAAGAAATACTTGTCCACCAGAAGAGACAAACATATCCATATGTTTTTGGATCGCTGAATCCAAATCCGGAGTTGGTTTAACTCGGTCAGATCGCATTTCGTTAATAACTTCAAAAAAGTGATGAAAGTTGATACATGTTATGACATTTTTGAGGTTAGGAACCAAAGGAGATCCGACCGAGCCAAACCAACCCCAGATTCGGATTTAGCCACCTCAAAAACGTATAGAAATGTTTCTCACGTCTGGTGGACAAGACCTTTTTTTCATGTGCCTGTGTTTTTGTTATACCGAGTTGGGCGGGGGTTAAAAAATATTCTAGTGCCCTGAAGTTTGGTAAGCAAACATAGTTTTTAAATTGAAACAACATAGGGGGGTGCATATGAAAAATAAAAAAAAAAGTGTTTATTAGGCAAAGTAGGCAACCGAAAAAATCTAAAATTCATATTATTTATTGGGAATGTTTCTTTATGGCCGGCCAAAATGTATTTATTTATGTATAGGTAATATGTTGCAAACATATTTTACGAACATTTTGAAATGATCAAAATATCTAAAACTGCTTTGCACAATTTTTTATATAGGTATTAAAAAATATAGGTACATTAATTATTTAGATAACACACAATACACCGTACGTTTGGCATCTACTACTTTTTAGACTGTAAAAAAATGTGCAAAGCCGGCCTAGACAAACTAATCATACTGTTATGTCCACAAGGGAAGTTTCTATCACGCCCAGTATACAGGGTTATTTAGAACTATGGTCATTAATTTTAAGGGGTGATTTTACATTGCAAAACATGAAAAAAAAAAAATCCTATAAACATATGTCTGAAAATGCGGAGGGAGCTAAGCCCCTTTGAAAGTCCCTAAAAAAATCGGTTTTTATTTAATAACTCAGGAACCCTTTGAAAAATAGCAAGGAGGTTTCGAATGTAAACTAATCTTAATAAGGCCCATCTTCTTGTGTTATCATTATGTATTTATTTTAATCAGGGATGTGAGAAATGGGGAGGCCTTGTCAGTTTTTTGTACCAAACTTTTTTCTGTGTAACTTTTTTGTATTTTTTTTCTGGAATATGATTTCTTGATCGACTTGATCGACTTGACAATACCACAAAATAACTTTTTTTTTCGAATTAAGATAAACTGCTTTGGGATTTTTCCCTGCTTGCTTAAAAACTAATTTTTGTCAAAATAAAATTTAAAAAAAATATAGGTGGAGCCAGATATCATTGAAAGAGTAAAAAAAATTCAGGTAAACTTACCTTTCCGTAAAAGATAGGAAAAAACCTTATTTAAAAAATATATTTATAATCGAAAAATAAGAGTCGCATGCCAAAATTTAATACTTTTACTTTATAAAAATTTGTTATTAAAAAGAATTCAAGCACTGGAAACTATTTAAAAAAATTATTACGAGTTAAAATTATTAAAATTTGACACGCGGCTCTTATTTTTGATTATAAATCTATTTTGCAAATAACTTTTTTTGTATCTGTTAGGGAAAGGTTAACGTTAAAACTTTTTACTTTTTCACTGATATCTCGCGCTACCTACAATTTTTAAAAAATTTATTTCAACAAAAATTAGTTTTTACGCAAGCAGGGAAAAGTCCAAAATCAGTCTTTCTTAATTAACAAAAATAGGTTATTTTGAGGTATTGTCAAGTCGATCCGGGGACACACTATATGTTTAAAACCAAAATTTCAATGATGCAGGGTTATTCTATATCAAAAACTAAGAAAAAAAGTTTCTATACATGTAGGTCGAAACATTGCTTTTAAAGCTATTATGGCCCTTTAAAAATGGTGAATTTTTAGGAGTCCATAGCTCCCTTAGGATTGATTTTTGGAATTACATGTACATGAGGTTTTTTTCTTAGTTTTTGATGTACATTCACGTTGCATTATTGAAATTTCAGTTTTCAACACTTTAGTATTTAATTTTTCGTCCTCGAACCGTAAAAATTCACATTCAAATGATTTTTTTTCGAAAACGGTTAATCCTACAGTATTAAAACAAGACTACCTTTTTTATGTATCTTTACCTGAGGAATCATATTCCAGAAATAAAATTACAAAAAAGTTAGACAGAAAAATGTTCGAGACAAAAAACTGATAACTGATTAAAATAAGTACCTAAAGATAACATAAGAAGATGAGCCTTATTAAGAATAATTTACATTCAAAAATCGTTGCAGTATTTCAAAGGGTTCCTGAGTTATTAAATAAAAACAGATTTTTTTAGCCACTTTCAAAGGGGCCTAGCTCCCTTACGAAGCATTTTTAGACATATGTTTATAGAAACTTTTTTTCAGATTCACTGATATCTGGCGCCACCTACAATTTTTAAAAATTTTGTTTCAACAAAAATTAGTTGTTACGCAGGGCAGGGCAAAGTCCAAAATCAGTTTTTCTTAATTAAAAAAGGTCATTCTGTGGTATTGTCAATTCGATCCGGGGACACACTGTATGTTTAAAACCAAAATTTCAATGATGCAGGGTTATTCTATATCAAAAACTAAGAAAAAAGTGTCTATACATGTAGGTCGAAACGTTGCATTTAAAGCTATGATGCCCTTTTAAAAATTGTGCATTTTTAGAAGCCCAATGCTCCCTCAGGATTGATTTTTGAAATTACATGTACATGAGATTTTTTTCTCAGTTTTTGATTTACATTCACCTTGCATTATTGAAATTTCAGTTTTCAACATTTCATTTCATTCAACAGTATTTAATTCTTCGTCCTCGAACCGTAAAAATTCACATTCAAATGAATTTTTCTCGAAAACGGTTAATCCTACAGTATTACAACAAGAGTACCTTTTTCATGTATTTTTACCTGAGGAATCATATTCCAGAAATAAAATTACAAAAAAGTTACTCAGAAAAATGTTCGAGACAAAAAAATGATAAGCCCCCCCCCTCCGTTTTATTTATTTATTTATTTATTTAAGTTACATCCAACAGTATAAAACCAATTCTAGGATGAGTCACATCGAAAGAGTCTTAACAAAAAATTACAAAGGTTAATTAATATACAAGGTACACAAAAAAAAATGTTAATCCAGGTCTAATTGGCGAAATGTAAATTTAATACGACTGTGGCTGCAGTTAAATATATCTACATCTGAATTGCATGATAATTATTGCACATTGAGTAGATTGGTGAAAATTTAGGTAAGTTGGTTCTAGGTTTTAATAAGTAAAAAGTATTACATGAACGAGTATTTGCTGTAGGAACATGAAAATTTAACATTTCCAAAAGTTCGGGACAGTCAATTTTGTTATTAATTATTTTATACAAAAAAAGAACAGAGTTGGTAGCTCTTCTGCTTTTTAAAGTATTAACATTAAATCTGTCAAGTAAAAGTTGGTTATTAATGCCTGTATTGGGATAAACACCATCAATTTTAAAACTAACGAATTTTAAGAATTTTCTTAAAATTTTTTCGATACTATCACTTTGATATTTAAATTTAGGATTCCAAATTTGGCTAGCATATTCAAGTTTTGACAAGACAAATAAATTAAAAAGTATGAATAGGGCAGATTTATCCTTAAAGCCATAGCTATTTCTAATGACAAAGCCAAGACTGCGAAATGCTGATGATATAGTTTTTTCTATATGAACTCCTGATTAAAATAAGTATGGGCCTTTTTAAGAATAGTTTACATTCAAAACATCGTTGCTGTATTTCAAAGAGTTCCTGAGTTATTAAATAAAAACGGATTTTTTTAGCCACTTACAAAGGGGCTTAGCTCCCTTACGAAGCATTTTTAGACATATGTTTATAAAAACTTTTCTTTATATTCTCCAATGTAGAATCACCCCTTAAAATTAATGACCCTATTTCTAAATAACCCTGTATTTTGGACTTGTCAGAATGTTTAAAGTCTATGAAATCGATTTTAATTCAAAACACAAAACCCCGTGTTTTTGGCCTTCCGCTAAATTTGATGGAAATTATATATTTTCATGTCCTTAGTAATTGACCAAAATTTTAGCTTAATTGTATGTACAGTTTTTGAGATATCGAGCTTTAAAATTGGTGATTTAGAATTCAGGAAAAATTTACACCTGTTGGCTTTTTTAATGTCAGTTTTTTATGTATGATTAAATTTAAAGGTGCAAATTGAAGGAGTTTATATGCTTTATTTAAATGTGTTATAACATTGGCCAGTATTTTCTCTTTTTCGTGGCAACAGTCTAAAACAGGCGATATAATAAATATTAAAAATGCTAATTACGTAATACCTGGACAGTTAGATACACCCTTCGTCAAAGAGCGTTACGTAATACTTGGATACCCCATAATTCAGAGGTCCGGTCGATCTAGTCACGTTGGCAACAAACCGGTCAACAAGAAGTTTCGGACGGTCCATTATCAACCGTTCTCGAGTTCAAAAACATAGCAACAAATTTTCGGCCGACCGGCTCATCTAGTCACGTTGGCAAAAAACCGGCCAACAACAAGTTTCGGATGGTCCATTATCAGTCGTTCTCGAGTTAAAAACAAAGCAACAAAATTTCGGCCGACCAGCCGATCTAGTCACGTTTCGGACGGTCCAGTATCGGTCGTTCTCGAGTTAAAAACTTAGCAACAAAATTTAGGCCAACGGGCGGATCTAGTCAAATTGGCAACAAACCGGCCAACAAGAAATTTTGGACCGACCAAAACTTTGTTGTGAACTTTTGTTGCTAACGTGACGTCATGACTTGTCGGCCGGTCGACCTAACAGATTTCGGACCGGTCAAAACTTTATTGCCAACTTTTGTTGCTAACGTGACTAGTCGGCAGGACCAGCCGACCGAACTTTAATTTAGGAACGCACAAAAAAAATTCAGGCGATTTAAAAATCTGTGAAAGAAGCGCGAAATTATAGTCAATAAATATACTTTTTACTAGCCCCTAATAAACAAAATAACTATATCAATATTTTTATTAAAAATATTTTATTAAGACAAAAATAAATAATTTCAAATAAATATACCTAAATTTAATTTCTTTTTTTATAAATACTAATAATTTATCTTATTTAGTAGACATCATCACTTCTTCTTTGACTGGTTCCCTTACAGGTTCCTTATCAAAATTGGTTCTTCAACTATAACTAGTTCTTCAACTCTTCTTAATGGATCAACAACTTTTACTGGTTCTTCAACAGGTTTCAATGGTTCTACTTGTACGGGTGTAACTGCAGGTTCCAATGGTTTAACAGCTAAACTATCTACGGTTTGCATAGGTTTTAAAATTTCTTCTAAAAGCATAACAGGTTCAACTGGTCTTATTGTTTCTACTGGTTCTACTAGAATCAATGGTTCTTCTGCAGTTCTTAAGGATTCTATGGGTTCTAAAACGAGTACTGGCTTGGACGATTTTTCAACTTTGGCCGGTTCTTCAATTTTAAGTGGTTCTTCAATTTTAACTGGTTCTTCAATTTTAACTGGTTCTTTAACTAAGAAAACTGGTACTTCTGGTTCCACTACTTTTGCGGGTTCTTCAATCCTAATTGGTGCTATCAAGGGTTTATTTTGCTCCAAAGGCAAATCAATTCTTAAAGCTTGTTGTGGTTCCTCTAGTTTGATTTCTTCCGGGTTTTCTTGAATGTCCTCTGGTTTTGGTTCATCATTTGGTTTTACATTTTCATCATTTTTTGAACCAGTTGATGAGTTATCTGTATTTCCGCTTAAAGCATTTTGGATTGATTCGATTGGGTTGCCTTGGGCTACTTGGGATACTTGAGATTGTACGTTTTGAATTCCAGCAATAATTGGGTTTGTTTGACCGCCGGTTGTACTTCCACTGCCAGTAGATCCTAAACAGAAATTAATATTTAAAAATTTAAAAATAAATATTTTTTGTCACATATGACTAATTCTACGTCAACTAGCCCCTAGACCCGGAACTCATCCCTTCAATTTTGCTAAAATTGTTCATGTCCCCATAACAGTGTTTATATATCACCATTATAGGCATTTTGCATTGGTTGCCGAGATATTAGGGTGGGTCATTTTTTGCCTTTTTCAAAATTGGAAAACAACCATGTAATAAATTCGTAATAACTCAACTTATATTGAAAACTTTATTCCTATGGATTTAAAAAGAGAATTTAATTATGGTCTAAAAAATATTGGCGGACCGCCATACCAATTCGGGTAAGTTTATATTTTGTATCTCCAAAATAGTTTATCTTCATTTTTTTTTTTAATTTTTTTACGATTTACTCGTATTTAGTGGTAGAATATCCCTATAAAATATTTACATACATTTACAGACTTGTGAGAGATATGGCCCATAATGTTGGATCAGACCCTATTTTTTTTCATTTTCAACTACAAAAAATGAGCTCTTTGAGGAATTTAATGTAGAAACTCACTCCATTGCACAATATTATTATTATTATTATTTTTTTAACGTAAAGCATCTGCTGGTCAGGCCTCGCTCGTATCTTCGACTTTACGAGCAGGTGAGCCAGCAAAACCAATGACTACTCCACACACCGTGAGGTAAGTAATTATTGGGTCCGATTGTCATGTGCTCTGAGAATATTCAGTGATCCCAGAATAAAGTAATTGTATTACTAATTTATTGAAAACGTTTTCTAATAACAATATACAGGGTGTACCAAAAACATAGAAACACCCTACATTTTTGGTTTAATTTACTAAACATAATTTTTTGGTTGATTCTAAAATACATTTAGGTATTGTTCATTTTAAAGTTTTGTTTTTATTTTTTAGACAATACTAGAACCGGGGAGGGTAAGGGGCGCTTATCCCTTAACAAAATCATAATTTGCAGCAGGGTTGCTGCTGCTGACTATTAATGAAATGCAACAAAAATTGATATTAAAAAAACAAAACAATAAAAGTAATAAAAATATATCCTAATTTTCTTTTTTTAATGTAATTTCCAGGCGATTTATTGTAAATTATGTTTCCTGTAAAAAATAAAAATAATTACTTATTTGTTCACCACGAGGGTATTTTGATTTTCATTAAAACGTAAGAAAACCGTAAATAATCTTTTTTTATTAATTAGTTTAATATTAACAAACCTGGAATAAATTCATCTGTTTGCTAGTTCTGCATTCTTTTTCTCCAATTAACACCTGATGTTGTCAATTTCTATGTTGACATGTCAACATATGACTATAAATTTAAGTTTATAAGAATAAGAACAAGAACAGGAACAGGAGCAGGAGCAGGAGCAGAAGCAGGAGCAGGAGCAGGAGCAGGAGCAGGAGCAGGAACAGGAGCAGGAGCGGGAACAGGAACAGGAACAGGAACAGGAACAGGAACAGGAACAGGAATAAGAACAAGAACAAGAATATTTATTAACCAATTTTGGTACAAAGTACATTTGGCTGGTCAGATTAAAATTTTTGTGATAATATCCTGAATTTTAATTTTAGGACTTTTTCTTGTGATGTGTAAAAAAAAAAGTTTTGTGTTTATCGTTAATATACTTATTTAATACTTATACTATTTAATTTTCTGCTTCGTTACTTGTTTTTATTTTTCCGAGTTGACAAAATCTCTTACTTATGTTATAAGTTAAAACAAAACCCCATAAATCAGAAAAAAATACTTATTTAGGTCCAAAATAAAAATATTTGCAAGTTTCACTAGATGAATATTTTTTTAAACAAACAACATGATTTTAATTTGAATAAATATTGATCTTATGTCAGCTGTTTTTGGTGCATCGTTAAATCTGGCTATATTTCAGCATTTATTTATTCAATATGAATATTATTTTTAAAATAATTTTTTGCCCAATCATAAAACTTAATTGGAGTGAAAACTGACTCTTCTTTTACTCTTTGCAAGTTTTTCTTTGCAGCTAGTCTTTTACTTGCCCCCCCCCCCCCCCAAGCCATATAGATTTATAAAGTTTTTGTCTATAAGGCACTAAACTTTATTTCAATAAGATTGTAATGAGTGGAATTATTTTGCCACAAGCATGGGTGCTTGCGATGGCTTGGGGGGGGGGGGAGTGATGAATAAAAAGCTAGCTGCAATACAAGGAAAAGCTTGCATACAGTAAAAGAAGAGCCCATTTTCACTCCAATTCAATTTTATAATAGGACAAAAAAGTTTAAAAATAGTATTCATATTGAATATACAGGGTGTCCCTGAATTGCTTGGCCAAACTTTACATACGGGATGAATGGCTCAAAAATGTTAAAAAAGTTCCTATAAACATATATCCTAAAACGACTATTAAGGGAGCTACGCCCCTTCAAATGGGGTTCCAAAAATTCGATTTTTATTTAATAACTCAGGAACCCTTTGTGTTATATCAACGAGATATTGCATGTAATATATTATTAATAGGGCCTATCAAGCGATGGTGTTTGCATGTAGTTACTTTAAACAGGGGCGTCCGAAATGGGGGGGCCTTATCACTTTTTTGCCCCAAACTTTTTTCTGTGCACCTTTTTGTAGATTTATGGTAAGAATATCATTACTCAGGTAAAGATACATAAAAAAGGTACTCTTATTGTAATACCGTAGGATTAACCGGTTTCGAGAAAAAATCATTTGAACGTGAAGTTTCACGCTTCGAGGACGAAAAATTAAATACTAAAATATTGAAAACAAAAATTTTAATAATGCGGGTTCTAGGTACATTAAAATTAATTTGGTTTGGCTCTTAGATAAAAGTCACAAATAAGTTAGGTTAGAATCTTACAGTTAATTTTTTGCGTTCTGCGTTTTCTGAATATTTCATGATTTTTTTTTCTAATGGTTATGGTCCTGACTGCAGGACCCCACAAAAATGTTAGGGTTGCCATTTTAACCGCCTAACTCGGTCATGCTTTTTTGATTTTTTTAGCAACCAAGTGTCATTCATTAAACAAAGTTTGACATTTTTAAAAGTAATAACACTTTTATTTATGAAATAAAAATATGAATTTTACTAACGAAGAAATGGCTGACATACATTACACGTATGGGCGAGCAAACGGCAACTCTACTTTGGCACGGCGGCTTTATGCCGAAACATTTCCGAATCGACGATGTCCAGCTAAAGGAACTTTTGCTGCAATTCATCAGCGTCTTTATGAGAGAGGATCTTTTAAACGAAATACTGTAGATTGTGGGGTTCAAAGAAGCACTAGAACGCCGGCAGTTGATGAAGATGTTCTCAACAGAATCGCGGATAATCCTACAAACAGTACGAGAAAATTATCGCTCGAAGTAGGTGTTTCGCGTATGTCGGTATGGAGAGTGCTGCATGAACAGCTACTTTACCCATATCACTTACAGCGAGTGCAGGGTCTTATGGGAGCTGATTTTCAACCACGAATGCTATTTTGTAACTGGTTTCTACAGCAGTGTATTAATCCAAATTTCCAATCTGTAGTGCTCTTTACAGACAAAGCAACATTTACAAGGGATGCAATTATTAATTTCCATAATGACCATCAATGGGCTGAAGAGAATCCTTATGCGATTAGGCAATCAAGGCACCAACAAACTTTCTCATGCAACATTTGGGCTGGGATTGTTGGCGATTATTTAATTGGGCCAATGTTTTTACCAGACAGATTAAATGGGCAAAATTATAGGGAGTTTCTGGATGATCTACCCCTCTTACTTGAGAACGTCCCATTGGAAACGCGCCGTCACTTATGGTTTATGCATGATGGTGCTCCAGCCAATTTCAGTCTTCTAGCTAGGGAATACCTCAATAATAATTATCCGGATCGTTGGATTGGCAGAAGTGGACCTGTTGCGTGGCCACCGCGTTCTCCAGATTGCAATCCTTTAGATTTTTTCTTATGGGGCCACCTAAAAAATCTTGTTTATACAACACCGATCCTCACCTTAGAAGACCTGCGCGAACGTATAAATGAAAGTTTTCTTGTAGTCCGAAATAGCCCCGGAATTCTTGAGCGAGTTAGGCAATCAATGCTTCGAAGATTCCTTTAGATTTTTTCTTATGGGGCCACCTAAAAAATCTTGTTTATACAACACCGATCCTCACCTTAGAAGACCTGCGCGAACGTATAAATGAAAGTTTTCTTGTAGTCCGAAATAGCCCCGGAATTCTTGAGCGAGTTCGGCAATCAATGCTTCGAAGATACTGATACTGATAGTGAAGCAGGACATTTCGAGCAATTACTCTAACCTTGTTGTTGTTGTTGTTTTTGTTGTTTAAAAAAAAATTGCTAATTTATTCCAATTTTAAAATTAATAAGTAACTTTTTAAAATGCAATGCTTGGCCAATCATTTCAGGGACACAAATTTACAACAAATGGATAAGCAGATCCAGGTTCAATGGATAACCAGGTTTAAGTCCTGCAGCCAGGACCATAACCATTAGAAAAAAAATCATGAAATATTCACAAAACGCAGAACGCAAAAAATTAACTGTAAGATCCTAACCTAACTTATTTGTGACTTTTATCTAAGAGCCAAACCAAATTAATTTTAATGTACCTAGAACCCGCATTATTAAAATTTTTGTTTTAAATATTTTAGTATTTAATTTTTTGTCCTCGAAGCGTGAAACTTCACGTTCAAATGAATTTTTCTCGAAACCGGTTAATCCTACGGTATTACAATAAGAGTACATTTTTTATGTATCTTTACCTGAGGAATAATATTCTTATCATAAATCTACAAAAAAGTTGCACAGAAAAAAGTTTGGGGCAAAAAAGTGATAAGGCCCCCCCATTTCGGACGCCCCTGTTTAAAGTAACTACATGCAAACACCATCGATTGATAGACCCTATTAATAATATATTACATGCAATATATCGTTGATATAACACAAAGGGTTCCTGAGTTATTAAATAAAAATCGAATTTTTGGAACCCCATTTGAAGGGGCGTAGCTCCCTTAATAGTCGTTTTAGGATATATGTTTATAGGAACTTTTTTAACAGTTTTGAGCCATTCATCCCGTATGTAAAGTTTGGCCAAGCAATTCAGGGACACCCTGTATAAATGCTGAATGGATAAAAAAATTAAATATATAGCGATAGATTTAACGATGCATAAGATCAATGCATAATATTTAAGAAAATTCAAATATCTAATGTTGTTGTTTAAAAAAATATTTATCTGGTAAAACCTGAAAATATTTTTATTTTGGACCCAAAAAAGTAGTAATTTTTTCTGATTTATTTATTTTTTACTAATAACAAAAGTAACTGGGCAAAATAAAAACAAGTAACGAAGCAAAAAATTAAATATAAACATTTTAACATAAGATAAGCACAAAACTTTTTTTGCGAATTCACCACAAGAATAATTCCTGAATATTAGAGCACGATAGCCATTGCAAAGTTGACATGTCAACATAGAAATTGACAACAACAGGTATAAACTGGCAAAAAGAACGCAGAACTATCAAATAGATGAATTGATGTTAGTATTAAAGTAATTTATAAAAAAAAGTTTATTACCGTTTTTCTTACGTTTTAATGAATGTCAAAATATGATCGTGGTGAGCAAATAAGTAATTGAAGACTACACGAGAAAAACGCGAATGGTCACAATGCGAATAAGGTCGACGTACACATAAATGCGCACGGTACCGTGCTTATTTAAGTGAAAGTCGACCTTATTCGCATTGTGGCCATTAGCGTTTTTGTTGTGTAGTCTTCAATTATTTTTATTTTTTACAGGACACATCGTATTGAATCACCGGGAAATGGGATTAAAATAAGAAATTAGGATAGATTTTTAATACTTTTATTGTTTTGGTTTTGTGTTAATAATTTTTTCTGCATTTCATTAATAGTCAGCAGCAGCAGCCATACTAAAAATTATGATTTTGTATTAAGGGTTAAGCGACGACCCTTACTCTTCCTGGTTCTAATATTGTCCAAAAAATAAAAACAAAACTTCAAAATGCCAATACCTAAATATATTTCAGAATAAACCAAAAATATATGTTTAGTGAATTAAACCAAAATAGAAACACCCTATGTTTCTATATTTTTGGCACACGCTGTATATTGTTATTAAATAACGTTTTCATTAAATAAGTAAAGTAATTAATAATACTGTGCAGTGAAATGGGTTTCTTCATTTAATTCCTCACAGAGCTCATTTTTTGTAGCTCAAAAAGAAAAAAAATAGGGTCTGGTCCCAAATTATATGCCATATCTCCCACAAATATGTAAATAGATTCAAAATATTTTATAGGAATATTCTACCACTAAATACGAGTAAATAGTAAAAAAAATTAAAAAAATCGAAGATAAGCTATTTTGGGGATACAAAATATAAACTTCCCCGAATTGGCATGGCTGTCCGCCATTTTGAAAATGTCAGGATGAGTAAAAAAATGGTGTTTCTAGACCATAATTTATTATATTTTTAATTCCGTAGGAATGAAGTCTCTATCTCTACAAATTTATTACATGGTTGTTTTGCGATTTTGAAAAAGACAAAAAATGACCCACCCTAATATCTAGGCAACCAACGAATAAATAATTGACGACATTTATCAAGGCGTCCTTCACTTCCAGACCGCGCTACTGGATCATCCAATTGGCTTTGATATGGCCCACTAGGATCCGGCAACACTGGTACACCAACATGAAGAGAAAAAAAAACAACCAGAATAGTATTATAATTCAAAATTTGATTTCTGTCATTTTGACCACATCGCATTTTGCTTGTTCTTATAGGCCCATAAGAGGTCTCTACTTTTTTTTCTGTTCGGTTGGCAACAAACAAAAGCCTACCTCTTAACGTTTTGCGTGCAAATGTCAATGTCGATTTAAAAATTTAATTTTTTACAAAATTTTGTGTTTGGGTTATTTTTTACCGTTAAAATTGTTGACTGGTTAATTGCAGTGAAAAAAAGAAGATATATGTAAAATATATCAAAATATCATTTGTTCTTAGAATTTTTAAAATAGTGTAAACTGTAATGCCAACCCAAAACAAAAATCCCTAAATCAGTCATCAATTTAAATGTAAGTTTTTAAATTTTAGAGCAAAATAGAAAAAATTGGATAAAGCAATCGTTTCATAACACGTTTTTAGAGCACTAGTACTTTAGAAAACTCGCAGCAAGCTGCTCGTTTTCTATACTTGTACTCGTGAGCCAAAAACGTATGTTATGAAACTAGTACTTTAATATACTATTTTAAGCCCTATAAAAATGCTATATACAGTTTTCTTTGCGTCAGGTGTCCATCTCTCGCTAGGTTTCAGTTTCAGTGCAAATGGCGGTTAAATTTGAACGATCATAACTTCGAAACTAATGAACGAATCATCATATTTTTTTTTAATAAAGCGTCTTTTCGAGTGTTTTCAATATATATTAAAAAAAGAACAAATTCATTGAAAATTCATAAAGTTTTTCTAATTGTTTATAAGCGCAAAAATTCGATAAATGTTTAAACAAGTGCCTAGGCTCTCCTAATTAACGGATTTTAATTTTTCAAAAATCATTTGAAAGTCCAAACTCTCTGCTATATGTGTTTAAATTTAGTAGTTTAAGTATCTAAGGGCTTTATGTTCAATTTTGTATGATTTTGAAAATTTGAATTTTTTTTTTAATCCGGATTTCAAAATTATTGTGCAAAAACTATCAGACCGATTTTGATGAAATTTGGGTGATGATTTAACAAACCATAAAGTTTTCTTGTGCCAATTTTGAAGGTCCTCCATATACTTTAAGTATCCAAAAAAAATATCCCAAAACAACTCGATTTTTCTAACCCATTTTTGTGATTTTTAGTATTTTTTTCAATAATAATTATTTTTTCGATTTGCAACCAATTTCATTATATATAACTCAAATTCAATTTCAAAACTTTTTTTCCTTTTCAATATTTGTCTGAAATGAACAGTTCCAGAGATATATGCACGAAAAGGAGAAAAAACATGAAATTTTTCTCGATTTTGCAACATTTTGTTATATAAAGAGGGTTGATTTTATGCACATAGTGAAATTATCATTTTTAGTGATATTCTGGACCCATTCATCCAAAAATATCGAATGGTATACGATTCACCCATCTCAAAACAGATACCGCCTGGTCTATACCGTAGTACCATTAAATCAAATATTTTTTTCTTAACAGATTGATACCCATATCACTGTATTTCAATTAAAATTTATAGGCAAAACATTATAATTAAAAATAAAAAAAAGACAAATCCACAATAAAACAACTTTTTAAGTCAGTTATTGTTTTTGTTAATTTTTTTTAAACAAAAAACTTATTTACCTTAGAATTTCTATTAAAAAACAAAAAACTACCGTTGATAGCTATGAATGTTACATACTAAGTTTTATGTTTGGACAAATAAATATTATTAAAATACAAAAAAAAGCTGCTTTTATAAATGCATTGTTTTTGTTTAATGTTATATTTTTCGAAATTTAACTTAAATATAATATATTACACTTAAAACAAACATAATAACTGACTAAAAAAGTTGTTTTATAGTGATTTTTCTTTTTTATTTATTTTTAATAGTAATTTTTTGACAATAACTTTTGATTGAAATACAATGATATGGGTATCAACCTTTTAAGAAAAAAATATGTGATTTAATGGTAAGGTACTAGTACCTTCTCATTAAAAAAAAAGAGTTTTATTGAAAAAATGATTTGCCTAGTTTTAAAGAGATCCAAATTGGTGAATAATTAAATAAAAAGTAAAATATTTTTACTAAAAAATTACTATGTCAGGAATAATTTTGCATATTTCAAAGCTAACTAGATTTAAAATTAAAATTTAATTCAAAAATGACATGTTCTGTCAAAAATTGACAAATTATACATGGTTTTACTCAAAATTCAGTTTTTAATCAAAATATGTAAAAATATACAGGGTATTCCATTTAAAAATCAAAAGTTAAGGTAATTTCCGGCAAAACCACAAGTGACAAAAACTTTTTTACAATGTCAAACAATGCGGATTATTTAATTATTTACATTTACCAAATTTCATTTTGATAACTTAATAAACAAAAAAGTTATAGGGGTGTACCACTATTTTGTGGCACCCGGTATACTAAGTAGTACTGTGAAGAATATACTGTGAAACAAAAAGAATAACTTTAGGGCTTATTTTTCTTGACAGTAAGTTAAAAAACAGTTGCATTAAGATAGAACCACTTTTTCCAAACCACTTTTATTTACCTTCTTGTGTTTGTCCTCCATTCCAGATATTTTGGAAGGTTTGTCCAAGATTTTGTCCAATGGTGGTAATAAAGTTTTGATTTGGTGGCCTTTCATCTTCTGTACCTGTAAAAAAGGCATTTTTTTAAAATGTTTTTTTAATAGGCAGAAAAAATGACAGTTTCTTTTAGATATTTTATTATATTATTATTATAGTCTGTTTGTTCAAGCAAGATAGTAAATTAAAAATTGCACAGTAAATATTTTTGCAACAGGTTTGAATAGTATATGTTTGTGTGTAGAATATAGTTATGTTTTATAAAATAAATTACGCAGTATATTCGCACATCCAATATTAGAATCTGTTTTGAAAATATTCACTGTACGATTTTTATTTTATTATCTTGCTTGATGAAACAGACCATAGTATCCGGATATTTGGTATTGATTACGAGGGGCGCGTGGAAATTTAATTTTTTATGAACATGAACACATGGGTGACACTTACTGAGTATAATTACACAAATTTCTAATTTAATATAAATAAGTTTTAAAATCGTTAAAATGGCTTGTGCGCGTCCTTAACGCACTACCGTAGAATCTTGGATTTAAAATATTCGCTGAGATGAGGTACTTTATTGTTAAACGTGCGAAAAAGGTATGGGTTGGTCTTAGAAATACAATGTTTTAAAGCACTTATCATCAAAATCTCATAATAATGATACCTATCCAAAAAAGTTTTATTTTGATTTATTAAAGCCAGTTGCAACATTCCGTGGATGAAAATTGAAAATCCTCAGAGTTTATAGAAAATTAGAAGATGTAAAAGTGCCAAGGGAGCCCACAAAGAGAAAAAACTATTTACCAAAGGCGTTCGAGGATATAAAATCCAAAATTTTAGTACAAGGAAAAAAATATTTTTAGTATAGATGAAACTACAAATGCTTTTGATTTAAAGTTTGCCCTAGTAGTAAAGTAACTTGAACTACTAAATATAATTTTAATTAAAAACTGGTAACGACCTCAAATATTTAAAAAATTGGTTGAGTTGTGGGATATAGGCCAAAAAGAAAACAACTCCAAAAACTTTGTTAACAAAGTTTTTGGCACATATCCCACAACTCAACCAATTTTACTAAATATAATATATAGGAAAATTATAAAAATTATCTTTAATAGACCTTATGATTTCTCAATTGAACTATTGCATAGTACCAGCGGTATACTTGATATTAGACAAATATACGTAAAAGTTATATTATTGGATTGGTATAATAACAAAATAACAATAATTTTTTTAAGACATGAATATGCGACGAGATGGGTTAGTCAAAATGTAGCGTTCGTTTTACAAGCAAATTTTAGACTTAGTTTAAGATTTTTTTCTTTTTTCTTTTATAAAGTCTATAATCTTTTAGACATTGAATCCAAGTCTAAATCTGTTTTAATTCATACTTTTAAAAGTAAAGTTTTCTCTTGGATTCTTAGAAACAGAGACCATATACATTCGCTTTTTGAGTAATTAATATATACATACATAGTGTAGAGTATACTTTCTTTATGGCTATTTACATAGATTACATTTTATATTTTTTGTCTGAATTTCGTAGAGTATTATATGTTACTAACAAGGGTTTCCTTCTGCAACAATCTGAGACCTTATACCCAGTCCGCACAAATTCATGGCAGGTACATGGCAGGTACATAACCACTGTTCTATGTGATGTTGCAGCCATGTTATTTTTATAGTCCATGTACAGTCCTTGGACTTTAACAATTCCGCCTCAAATTATGTATCAGGTACATAACATGTAACATATCAGCTACATACCAGGTACATAACATATTATATAACATTTGCAATATGGATGAGAGGTATCAGCCATGTCGTTTTTATACTCCTTGATATGTAGCAGAAACATACCAAATACATCATAAGTTATCCCTTGCCATATGGATGAGAGGTCTTTAATACATTAAAATTATATGGGTGATATGTAACATGGATGTTATAATGTCCGTTTAAATTCCCCCGGCAAATATAAACTTCCAATTTCGAATAGGTAAATGATACACAAATATGAAATACATATTTGTGTGCCACTTACCTATTCGAAATCTAAAGTCGATATCTACAGGGTCCGGTCGAAGTCTTAATTTCGTTTATTTTGCAAAAATAAAAATATATCTTAAACTGACACTCGGTTGTCCTGCTAGGTATACACACAAAAAAAATTAAAACTACATATTACATATTCTGAATAAAATATATTTTAAAAAAGGTAACTGTACATTTTTTTAAAAAACGTAAAATAAATAAACCTATTCTGGAAAAAAAATATATTTAAAATTAAAAAAAAAAAACGTAATAATGCATTTTTCGAGGGGTAAATCTCATACGAACTCGCGTACACCAAATTTTGCATTACCCATGATTTGGCAAGATTTCGCGGGAGTTGGCAAGATTTCGCGGGAGTTGGCAAGATTTCGCAGGATTTTGAAATATTTTGGGGGATTTCGCAAGATTTCTCGCAGTCTAAAAAAAAACTAAATAATTTTACATTTTCAAGTATAATATACTTAGTATATATATATATATATATATTATACGTTTTTGCGTAAATTACACAAAAAAAAATCATTTAAAATCTCTAAGAATAAAATAAATACAGCGCCACACAAAAAAAATGGATCTTCGAAGGACTCGACTAGTCAATTCATATATATTTTGAGCCGCTGAATGCGAATCTGAGGTCGAAATTTAAAAGTTTTTAAAAAGACCTCAAAAAACCTAGCGAAAGAGTACAAAAAGGATGTTTTTTTGAGTTTATTTTGAAAATGGGACCCAATTTTTAAACTCCGACTCGGATTAAGCGGCAGACAGACTAGACGAGTCTGTCGGAGATCCAACTTTAGTTTGTGTAGCTGTGATATTAATAAAACATTTTTTACAACTTTTTTCCACCAATATTACCGCGTCCCACTGAAATATGACATAAGTAGTACTTCTGGTGTACCACACCTATAATATGGATGCTTTTGTTTCGGCAGTTTAAGAGTTACAATATTATGTTAACCTATGCTACTGAGAGTAGCCGGTGAGGGAACGTTCAAGTATTATGTAACGCAAATTGTGCCAAAATTCATACACTTCATACCCCGGCTCTCGCGTTATTATAGATTATAGAGATTTCATATTTTGCCTACCCCCCTAATAGGGGGTGTGTTAGGGGGGGTAGCCAAAATATGAAATCTCTACAGCCTTAAATAATGCGAAAACCGGGGTATGAAGTGTATGAATTTTGGTACAATTTGCGTTACATAATATTTGAACGTTCCCTGATGGTACCGTGTAAAAAATACCGAGAGTCGCCGGTGACTCTCATGATAGCCAACGTGTTAAATTATTTAAGATTTCGGGAATTTCGCAAGATTTCGCGAGGGTGGTACACAAGATTTCGCAGGAGATTTAGCTCGCAAAATACATTTAGAACAAGTTTTAGTTTTCTTCAGCCTTTTACATTAAGGATCCCAACTCCTTGAGGATAAATAAATAAAAAAAGTATATCTCTTTTTCATCAAAGTTGTCACATAGAACCTGATAATTCTCAGCAAACAGCTTACCCATAAATATAGATTAACATACCACAATGACTTCAAATGTTCTCCATTTATTTTATCTATCCTTTTTTATAGGTAATAGGTACCTTTTTTTTGCAATTAATTGGGAAACATTTTTTGTGTTGGGATACATCATCCATCCCATGGGATGGAATCTCACTGACGTCATCAATTCCAATAAATGACACAACTGCATATTCCAATTTACTAAAAAAGTATAATCCATTATAATTTGAAATCTTATTTTGAGGTTAATTTTAAAAAAAAGTATTACGATTATGTAGATTATAAAACTTGTATAAACTAATAATTAGTTTTATTACTAACCTATCATAAAACACTCTCCAAAAAATAGCTTTTGCAACACAAAAATTAACAACAACAACAAACACTATTCCGTTAATTATTACGCCATACTCTACTACTAGATTGCTTGGCGGGAACTTTAAAATTCTAATTTCTATTTCCAAGAAATCACAATGTGATGTCATCTCTGATTTCTGTATTTTACAAGATATTACATAATTATAATTATAGTTATACCATGAATGCGGATAGGCGTATTCAACGATTATGGGAATTTGTAGATTTCCAAAATAACTTTAAAAAAGTAAATTTGATTTAACCAATAATAATAATAATAACTTATTTGTGAGTTTTATCCGAGTCGAACCAAACTGAAGTTTTAAACAAGCAATATTAAAAAAAATCATAAAAAATGAAAAAAAAATGTTTTTTTTTTTAAAGATCTTTTTTGAAAAACGAAAAATTATTGAAAAAAATATAAATTAAATTTTTCAAAAAAAGTTTTCAAAAAAACTAAAATTTTTTTCAAAATTTTTAATATTTTTTGTTTTTGTAGAATTGATTTTTATAATAAAAGTAATTTTTCCTTAAAAAATTACGTTAATCGGAATATTTTTTCAGCTTTTTTCGATTTTTTTTTAAAACTTTATCCCTCCATAAATTTTTTGTTTTTGGTGGGATTACTTTCAAAAATAATAGGGATCTTCACCTCGGATTTTTCCTGAAAATTTCAAGTCGACCGGATTATTATTATTAACCTGTACATACGGTCACCATATTATGGTTAATTCATAACATTTTATGTATCTGGTATGTTCTCATACCATATATATGATACATAACATGCAATATTGCATGTTATGTATCATACATATGTATGTTACATCTTATGTAATATGGCACATGTAACTTAAAAAATCTTTCTGTTATAGGGCAGGTTATGTAGCATACATATGTATGTTACGTCTCATGTAATATGGCACTTGTTACCTAAACAATCTTTCTTTGTGATGTTGCATCCATGTATGTGCGGACTGGGAACTTATTTGTGAGTTTTATCCGAGTCGAACCAAACTGAAGTTTTAAACAAGCAATATTAAAAAAAATCATAAAAAATGAAAAAAAATTGTTTTTTTTTTAAAGATCTTTTTTGAAAAACGAAAAATTATTGAAAAAAATATAAATTAAATTTTTCAAAAAAAGTTTTCAAAAAAACTAAAATTTTTTTCAAAATTTTTAATATTTTTTGTTTTTGTAGAATTGATTTTTATAATAAAAGTAATTTTTCCTTAAAAAATTACGTTAATCGGAATATTTTTTCAGCTTTTTTCGATTTTTTTTTAAAACTTTATCCCTCCATAAATTTTTTGTTTTTGGTGGGATTACTTTCAAAAATAATAGGGATCTTCACCTCGGATTTTTCCTGAAAATTTCAAGTCTACCGGATTATTATTTTTAACCTGTACATACGGTCACCATATTATGGTTAATTCATAACATTTTATGTATCTGGTATGTTCTCATACCATATATATGATACATAACATGCAATATTGCATGTTATGTATCATACATATGTATGTTACATCTTATGTAATATGGCACATGTAACTTAAAAAATCTTTCTGTTATAGGGCATGTTATGTAGCATACATATGTATGTTACGTCTCATGTAATATGGCACTTGTTACCTAAACAATCTTTCTTTGTGATGTTGCATCCATGTATGTGCGGACTGGGTATTAGTAGTAGTCTTTTGTGCGGCACCTTATCAAAAGCTTTTTCAAAGTCTAGGTAAAGTATATCCGTAGGAATTCCTAGGTCGTTGTTATTGGTCCATTGATTTAAGCAGTCTAAAAGGTTTGTATCTACGGAGCGTCTTGGGAGGAAGCCATGTTGAGTAGGGGGGATGACGTTGTTCTGGAGGAGGAATTCTGTCAACTGTTTAACGATTATCTTTCCCATACACTTAGGGCCACTTGCACCAAATTTTGGTACGGGATTAACTCAGCTAAACCGAGTTTAAGTTAAAAATGCTGCGTTCTGATTGGTCAGCTGTCAATTTAATCCAAGTTTAAAGTTAAACCAGCATTGGTGCAAGTCGCCCTTAGATAAGTTAGAAGTTAAGCTGATTGGTCGATAATTTTCTTGTCTTTGTTTATTGCCTTGCTTGTGAATGGGGACAATGTAAGCAGTTTTTCACTCTTCAGGTATACTACAGTTTTCAAGGCTATATTCCATAGCTAAAGATAGTGGTTCAGCAAGAACGTCGGCACATTTTTGTAGAAACAGAGCTGGTATACCATCCACGCCAGGATTTGCATCCTTTTTAAAGGAGTTTATGGCCTCTTTTACGTTTTCGGGTGTGAAACTTACATCGGCTATACCCCAGTCAACACAAATACATGGCAGGAACATAACAGGTACATAACCACTGTTCTATGTGATGTTGCAGACATGTAATTTTTATAGTCCATGTATAGTCCTTGGACTTTAACAATTCCGCCTCAAGTTATGTATCAGCTACATAACATGCTACATATCAGATACATACTAGGTACATAACAATAAAAGTAGGCGTTTCCGAATTTTACTTGTTATGGAGTGCATCATAGATTTAGACATGGTGAACATTTTTACGTCTTTTTGATAAACCTAATAATTAAAGTATATAAATATCTTTATATGTAGCATCCATCAGGCAAAATTCTTATACGATGTGCATTTTTACTGTGAAAGCAAACTTTCTACCAGGCTTAAAAATCATGGGCCACATAAAAAGCCAATTTTAAGAGAAAAAATAGCAAATAATCATTTTAAAAATATATATATATATATTTTAATTTTTTGTCTAAAATTTTCTAAAATCGGTTTAGTTGTCTAAAAATACATGCGTTTCTACTACTTAAGGGTAAAACTTTTATTATTAACAACAATTTTAAGAATATTAGTGATTCTAACCTATAAAAATTAAAATAATATAGACGCCATATTTAGTATTGAATTCATAACATTTTATGTATCGTGTATGTTCTCGTACCATATATATGATACATAACATGCAATATTGCATGTTATGTATCATACATATGTATGTTACATCTTATGTAATATGGCACATGTAACGTAAAAAATCTTTCTGTTATAGGGCATGTTATGTAGCATACATATGTATGTTATGTCTCATGTAATATGGCACATGTTACCTAAAAAATCTTTCTTTACCATGTTGCATCCATATATGTGCGGACTGGGTAATACCTACTTTTAGGTATACTATTATAAAAACATGTAATGTTTTCGCAAAGTTGAATTATTATTTAAAATCATGTTGTCACAAGGTTTTTAGATTATAAATATACTTTTGGTAAAAGAAAACGAAGCTTACTAGCCGAAAACATGGAAAAAATCTTGATATATTTTTATTTTCAACAATAATATGGCGGCCATCAGCTGATTTTGCAAAAATCGCTTGTAATTTCACATACCTATTTTCTTTATTATTTAGTAGTTTACAGCCGTTTTAGGACCTTTTACAATGATATTTTGTCCTCTAAAACACTGTTTTCATTCACTAATTAGGCTATGTTAATCTGTCAAGTGTTTTTAATACTTGTACACAAGGTCACCTAATGTATTGACCTTATTTTGTACACATTTTGTACGCTGAACCACCTTGTATTTCTCTATCAAACTTGGTCAATTTATTGGTGCTGCCATCTAGGGGTGTCGTCTTCAGTCGTTTTCAGCCAATCAGATTGCTAATTTTAAATTTGGCGAGGCCAAATGTCTGCAAAAAATAGCTTCTTTTTTGTTAACGGCAACCGGCCATGTTTTTTAGCATCTTTTTTTATTGAAGCGGCGTTGTTACTTAGTGGAAGTTTTTTTTTAATTTGTGGTATTATAATCACAGGTAATAGATAAATATTAAGTACATATTATCTTTGTCAAATTTTTCTTGGTGGATTCATCCATTTTACATTGTAAAACATAAATATGTAATAGTAACTTAAAAAGTAATTAAGAATAAAGTAAAAGATGTAATGATAATAAATAAGTAAAACAAAAAAGAGAAAATCGTCAGAGATGTGATTTTTGACCTTGTTCGTAGAATAATATGTAGGCTTCCCCAGATACGATAAATGTTGGTAAAATATTTATGGTATCATCTGTGAAGGAATTCTACAGAAAAGAAGCAAAGTTTATCAGTACAGTACAAATCTGTGATCAATGATCATGAAACCATTCAATAATTTTTAGTCTGTGTGACTTGGTGGTTACGTTGAGAAAAATATATATCTGGAAGGGCTAAGTATCTACAACTAATATGTTTTATCGAATTATATCAAAACTTACATAGAGATGAGTGAACCTAAAATGATTATCCACAAAGAGGGCTAAAACTTTCTAGACACCTTAATGAATATAAAACTAATAATTAGAGCTTTGCGGCACTTGGCGGTAACAACGAAACCTCTATAAATTAAATTTATAAAATAAAAATGCTTTTTTTTTCAGTGAATATTTTTAACTTCGAAAAAAAAAGAAAAATTGAGATTTTTATATACCAAAATATTTAGAATAGTTAGAAGATAATAATTTTTTAACATTTGTTTGAATTAAATTCTTAAAAAAAGATATACCACTTTAAAAATTAAGCTTCTCTTTTTGTGAAAACGGTAAAATTAAAAAAGTTCAAGTTTATGCTCTCTCACTAACAAAAATGTATGTAAAAGCGTTTAGCCCAATCATTTAGCAATGCAAAGGTGTATAGTTTATACCAAAATTCAAAAAAACGTTTTTCCTCAAATTTAGTCTCGAAAATTGTGAGGCGGCCCTGGAATTGGCTAAGGATAGGGTGGAATGGTGAGCTGACTCAAACCAGTCTTTGGACTAATAACTTGATGATGGTGATTGTAACACTTGGATTTATGTTTGTACTAAATAAATAAATAAACATGGATGTATATTATTTTGTGTAAGAAATTTTTCCTAATTTGAAAATGGACACTTTTAGGACTGTACTCTATTTTTTTAAAATTATTTATTTGTGTAGGATTTGGTTCTGAGAACAAAATTATTTATTTGACTAAAAATGGGGATTTTTAGGGCTATTTGCTCCCAGCAAAATAGTTTTTTCTATTTTTTTTTTGTTATTTAACTATTGAACAACAGTTATTTTTTTGAAAAAAAAATAACTTTGAATAATATACCTACCATTCATACATTTTTTTTTTCAAAGAAAAAAGACTATCGAATAGTTGAACAACGATAAAAAATAGAGAAAACAATTTTCCTGGGGCAAATAGCCCTAAAAATCTCCATTTTAGGTCAAATAAATAATTTTGTTCTCAGAACCAAATCCTACACAAATAAATAATTTTGTTCTCAGAACCAAATCCTAGATAAATAAATAATTTAGTTATCAGAACCAAATCCTAGACAAATAAATAATTTGGTTATCAGAACCAAATCTTACAAAACTAAATAATTTATTTGTCATAACCAAATCCTACATAAATAAATTATTTTCTACATAAAAATAAATATTAAATTGGCTATATCCGACTATATGGTTCAGTTGTCACAAATGAATCATATTTGGTGCAAATAAACACTCCTATCAGTGTACAAGTATAACTAAAAAAATGTCTCTTGATGCACTGTAAAACAGTTTATTTGGGTCAACTAAATATTTGGTTGAATATGGCCAATTAAATTATTTGGTTGGCATAAATTTTATTTCTGTCAAATAAACTATTTTGTTCCCATTAATAAATCATTTTGAAATTTAAATATTTGTGTTTAAAATTTTTTACTCACAACCAAATAATTTAATTGACCATATCCAAATAAATCCTTTTTATCAGTGTAGTAGATAATAAATTAAATTATAATTACCTTGTGGTCTTTGTCCCTGATTTACAAAGTTGTTAAAGGCTGTAGCTGAAATAAAAAATATATTGTTAACAAACTAGTATATGATGAAAGAATCTGTTCGGAGAGTAAAACTTTTTATTAGTTTCTTTGCAGATTGGGAAATAGAAATTTCCCTATGCACTATGGTCTCGGAGCCATCATTTTTGGCATTAATGCGTAGTGCTGATCACATCATCCACTATTATAAGTTAAACAGGATTCGCAAGGAGAAGCCCTAACCTTTAGTACCTCCTGTCATAACAAGGGCACGGTGTTCTAGAAGAAATTTTAAATGACATGACAACCATTTTTTTTTTCTTTTTGTAATTTCTTATATGAGCTCTAATTAAAAAACTAAGACCAAAATTTTAAAAATCGTTAGAGCCGTTTTTGAAAAAAATCTTTGATATATCACGCTAACATACTTGGTTTGACCTCGATGTCTTAGATTTTGACCAAACTTGGTATAGTGGTACCACTATGGTACCCAAGTACTCCCACCAATTTTTTTTCAAAACGGTCCATCCGTTCACGATACCGGGTGTCCCACCAACAAGGTTCTTGACAAGTTATATCTCCGTTATTTGAAAAGGTAAATTTTTTGTAAAAAATAGCGTTAAATGGGAGGCAAAGAATATTTTATTGACTTATTCACCCCACCCTCTGATTTTCAAATAGCACCTCCCACCCCCATTTTTATCTAAGAATATGAAATTAAATTTCATTTTGAATTAAACCATGTATCATAAGTAGTATCTTATTCTTTTAAGGGGCTTTCAATAAAAATTATTACTTAGTAATAATAATGCTCCACCAGGTTTTAGACGGGCTATATCTCCGTTATTTATAAAGATAAAAAAGTTAAAAAATAAATAAAATTAAATTGAAGTCAAAGTAGAATTTACCGACATATACAAAACTACCCCTTATTAACCCACCCTCTTGGAACCACCTCCAACTGTTTTTTTAAATAGCACTCCCCTATTTTACTAAATAATATGAAAGCACATTTCATTTTAAATTTAACCAAAACATTTTCCAAAAACTTACGTTAAATTGTACCCAAAAGAAAATTGATTAATATATCCAAAACCAACTCATAATAACCCACTCTCCTGGAACTACCCGCAACTTTGTTTTAAATACCACCCTTCTATTAATAAATAATAATTCTTATTTAGAGCCCCTTAAACACCTTTGAATTAAGGTCCCATGTACGAGTATAAAATATAAATAAATAAATAAATAAAATCTAAGATTCCACTTATAATAAATGGTTGAATTCAGAATAAAGTGCACTTTCATAGTCTTTAATAAGAATTAGGGGGTGCTATTTGAAAAACAGAAGTTGGGGGTAGTTTCAAGGGAGTGGGTAAGCAAGGGGCGGTTTTGAATAAGTCAGTAAAATCTTCTTTGGCTTTGATTTAATGCTATTTTTTGCAAATTTTAATACATTTTTAAATAACGGAGATAAGCTATATCAAGAATTTGGTGGGACACCCAGTATAGTGAACGGATTGACCGTTTTAAAAGAAATTTGGATGGAGTGCCTAGGTACCATAGTGGTACCACTATACCAAGTTTGGTTAAAATCCGAGACATCGAGGGCAAACCGAGTATGTTAGGGTGAAATATCAAAGATATTTTATAAAAAACACATTTTTTTTTAATAACGGCTCTAACGATTTTTAAAATTTTTGTCTTATTTGTTTAATTAGAGCTCATACAACAAAGTCCAAAAAGAAAAAAAAATGGAAGTTGTCATGTCATTTAAAAGTTCTTCTAGAACACCGTGAGGGATGTATTGCTCGCCATTATTGTAATTCAATATATTTTGAAAATAAGTGGCGATAAAAATATTATCCACGTCTTGTAATGGTGTATTTTAAAACTTCTTGTATTTTCAGTACATTCAGTAGATTTTTTTTTGTTGTATCTTACCTTGTATGTAAATTTCGTATTGGGTATACTTATATACTTATATTTTAACTAAGTAGAAAAAAAAAACAAGTTTTTGTCTGACAGCCTTTAAAAACCCATAATTTTGCTTTTAGTGGTATAACCGGAAATTTTTATGAATAAGGAAAAATCTGGTAATAGAGCGATTTTTTTTTCTAATTTGTTGTAGACATTCAAAAGAGTCTGTAACTCAATTTTTTTCATTCTGTGCAGGGTGGACGCCATCTTTTTTTTACTTACTAAAAAAAATAATTTTATCGTGTTTCCGGTTTAGTTTTTTTATATTTTCTCGGCTCCTATGGGTCTAATCGCGACGATTTAAAAAGTATTATGTTCGGTATACATGTCCCTTTAAAACTGTCTAATTTTTTTTCCGGCACAATTTCATAACCTCAAAAAAAAAACAGTTGCTTTTGGTACTTTTTTGTATTTTTGTTGTAAATTTGTCCAGAATCTATATATTTAAGCGAAAATTTGTTAAAGTGTACTTACAATAGTTATAAATAAGTGAACCAAATTTAGTTTTAAAATATTGCTTAAATCCGTCCATGTGCTTAATTATAAAAAAAATGATTTGCACGTCATTTTTGGGCAAAGTATCGTACGCCCAACTTTTTTTTAATTGTAATTTTTATATGCACTTTAACTTGGTGTAAAAAAAAAATAAATAACAAAATTATATATTTTTTATTTTTTATTTTATTTTTATTTTATGTGTTCCTTTTTTATATCAAAAAATACTTTTTTTGAATATTTCTTATACTTCCTTGTTCCTTATGTTCCTTTTTTATATTAAAAAATACTTTTTTTGAATATTTCTTATACTTTGTTATGTAAAAATACACAAAAAAAGTGTATGCAGTGTAAAATCTCAGGTTTAACCGTTTTGAAGATAAATGCATTTAACAGTAAATTTTTACGCATCAAGAACCAAAAAAAAAAATTAAAAAATATATAAAGTCAAATTAAAGATTTTAATATTGGATGGTGATTTAAAATTAAAAACTGAGAAAAAAAAAGTTCTATACACCTTGGTCCAAAAATCATTCCTAAGGGAGCTAGGTCATTCTTAAAATACACCATACCTTTAAAAATAGGACATATTTAGAAGGACATAACTTCCTTAGAAATTATTTTTGGACCAAGGTGTATTATGTATTATTATCCCTATAAAATATATTATATTGAAACATATTCAAACACATAGTGTGTATTCCAAATACGTATTAAAAAGTAATTTTTAATATGTTTTTGGAATCGTCTAAATATTTTAATACGTTTCATTACGACATTTTTTATAATTATATTAAAATAAATTGCAGTAATTTAAATAAATAAATTGGAAAGATATGTTTTTTTTGTCGACCAGTGTAATGGTTTTTACCAGTAAAACTGCAATAACGGCTAAGGGCATATGCACAGGCTAGCATAAGAACGTAATACATAACAATGCGATGCCGTGATTGGCTTGATGTGCCGCCATGTATCTTGTAAGCCAATCACGGCACCGCATTCTTATGTTTTATGTTATTTTGCAAGCTTCTGGATAGGTCTTTAAGTGTGTTTATGAATAGCTCCGGCGCTATTCATACATACTCTGTGTACGAATAGCCCCATCACGCTGCCTCGCTATTAATACACACCGGCTAGGCAGTCCGTTAAAATATTTCTTATAACTTTAATATTGATACTTACAGATTTGTCCTGTGACATTTTGAAATATTTGCACAGGCAATATTTGTTGTTGTGTGCTATCACTTTGTGATCCATTGAGTGGAGATCCCTGATTTCCTTGGAAAATGTTGCCGATGAATGAAAAAATTGGGTTATTTTGCTGAGGTTGGTCTCCCAAGACGGTACTGTTTTGACCTGAAGCACCTTGGAAAGTACTTGTAATTTGTTGCTGGATATTTGCAACTCCTAAAAGAAGGTAAAATAAAAAATATTAAAGGCTGGTTTGGTATAAAAATTTAATTAACGAACTGAAATGGGGAACTTATTTTTATTTCTTTTTTTTTTGATTTGATGTTTGAAAATTTCAATGAATTTAGAAGATAAGAAACCCTTCTACGATAAAATGATAATATGAGAAATTTCAAAATTTTAAAAAATGTTGCAATAATAACAGTAACTATAAAGATATATGTAATTTATTATTTGTTTGTCGTCATTTTTACCATTTTAAGTAGTTTTAAGACAACATCATAGTAAGGGTTAGACCCTTTTTGCATAACTTTTGTTTGACTAAAAACATTGAAATTTGTTTTTATTTATTCCAAATTTTATAATTCTACAAAATTCCATTTTTAATTGATATTAATACTTTAGTTATATTTAATAAATTTTTAGTTTATGCCCCCTTAAATAACCCCTTAGCACTCATTGATTGTCCTAAAACTCTAAAAATTATTTTACAGTTTCATATTAAGTATATTTATATAAAATAAGCCGTGAAGATATGTAATGATACGCATTCCATTATATACTATTTACATTGGCCTAAAAGTTTTAGGCTAAAACTCTAAAAACTATTTTATTGTGCCATATTAACAGTCCCCGGAATAAATGACAAATGAAAAAATACAGTATCGCACCCACATCAATATAGAAATTTTTAATATAGTTGAAATTGTTTTATCTTTATATTTTAATTATAATTAGTATTATCGCGAGAATCTAAAAGTACTGTAATGAAGTGAATACTCCATTACTAAAGGATGTGCCGAAGTAATGTTAAAGAGCGTATACGCACGGACGGAGAACCGAAGGATTCCGAGGAAAGGCCTTATAAGCAGGTGTAGCCACCAATTTACTCTTATATTCCGTATTCCGATCCGACACCGAAGCCGAGGCCGAAGTCCCGCCGTAGTACCAGCAACAGGTAAGTAAAAGGGGCCTCCCGCACATCCCTCCCCTCCCTATCCCATCCCTCATCATCCCCCTCCCACTTCTTGCCCCAACACCAATTCATGACAGATGCAACTCCAGCATCAGTGAGCAAAGACTCAATCCCCCAATTATCCATTCAAACTAATTCTATTTTAGACTAATGAGCCATAGGCACTGCGCCTGTCTCTTAAAGATCCAAACAAACTACTGATGATGAATTCGCTCTCTTATTTTCCGTATTCCGATCCGACACCACCGAAGCCGAAGCCGTAGTAAGAGCAACAGGTGAGTAAAAGGGGCAAAAACGGAACCGTATCTTTCAATCGTATATTTTCACGTGAACACAGCCTGTCACCGAGTGACTACGAGACCGTTGGTATCGGCCACTCTTTTGATGGTCGTGTTAACAATCTATCGCGGAAACACAGCCCGTTACTAAGAGTGCTACGAGACCGTTGGTATCGGCGCCTTCTTAAAGGGTCGTGCTTATTTTAACAATTCTTGTCTCGTAATCGAAGAGTAAACTTCTCAAATCTGGCGCCTGTGTAAATCCGCATTTCCGTATTTTCCGATACCTGGTGCCAAAGTGGTTCTAAACGCCCTTTGGAGGTTTAGACCCCCTTACAGTACACGGTCAAGTTGTATCCATTTTTACTGGCCTTTCAAAATGTTAAAAAAGTCAAGTTAACTTAAGTGTCATTAAAAAAAAAGAAAATAATGCCTCAGCATTTAACTTTGGCTCAAAAAAACAACCGGATTGAAAGGCCTCACAGAGAATACGTTCGTGTTTTAGTAGCACATGAAGATGAGGCTCTTTTGAATTACTTCTAGGCTTTAGCTACATATTTTGCTGGGGGTTATATCCAGCCAGATTCGTGCATCAGGGTTAAAATGATGCGTTGCCGTAGAAAACCATATTTGACTTACCAACACAAAATAGCAGGTGTCAGATATGCGGAGGAATTTTTAAATATGGACCAGGAGTTCTGGAATACTGTTGTAATTTTGGACAAAAAAAAATGGTAAAGTTCGAGTTTATACACCGGTCAACAGGAAAGGTACACATTGAAAAATATGGATGGGGTCCCCCGATTAGTTTCAGAGGTGCTGGAATCCTGCACCGAATTGACGGGTACATAGACGGCGACCAATACTGCAGAATTATGGACAACACAATGCTGTTTTTCCGGAAATGTTAGTTTTTCAGCCTGAAATGAGACAAGCGCCTAATTGCAGCTCTCCGCGCCGGAGTTTGTTTTGGTTTTTGTTGTTTGGTCTTTTTTTTTAATGAGGGGGCCTTGGTTTACGTTAACGTTGGTTTGGCGTCTGTTTGTTTTTTTTTTTGTAAAAAAATGTTTTTTATTTAAAACAATATATTGAAAAACGGTCAGCGCAAGCGCGTTGGCATGCGCAGTTTATCAAAACGAGGCATAAAGAGCTGCACATAAGCACTCCTGAAATGAGGCATCCGAAGAGTAAAATTTTTAAAATTGAATTTCGTCACGCTTGCAAAAAGTTGATGATGCTCAAGGTGATTCTGTTAAATATTGAATACTATGTTGATTTTTTATGTTTTAGTTGTATGATTAATTACTAAGTAAAACTTTAATTAATAAAGTAAAACTTATGTAGAATAACCTTAAAAAATTAAATTGTTAAGTAACTTTGCTTTTTTAACTTATTTTTACAAGTTTTTTTATAAAAAAGATACATAAAAAGTTTTTAATTGGAATTAAGAACCTCAAAAAGCATTTGGGCCACCCATTAAGTAGATCTCGTAGAAGGAGAGGTTCCAAACCAAACTTTACAAAATGAATTCAGAATTATTGATTTTTAACAATATTGTATTTTTGTCGTATCTTTTTTCAATCTTCACCAGTACTTTTTACTACTTTTGCCAAACTACATTTCTAAAATAGGAAAAATCTACATAAAAATTAAAAAATTTATTTGACAGTTCAACATAACCTACAAATTAAAAAACATTGAAATTGAAATACACAATAAAATAAGTTTGGTTACTTTTTTCCGTTTTCCTCCTTTTTACTCTAAATTCTTCAATGAAGAATATTAAAAAAATTAAAAAAAAAAACATATTTTTTATGTCTTACTAATTATTTAAAGTTGAAATACAGAATAAAATAATATTGGTCACTTTTTTCTCGTTTGGTAGCATAGTGCGGCTGTAGAGAAAAATCCAGACGTGTAGGGGTTAAACTGAGTTCAGATTCGGTTTCAGCGGGCTAAAATACATGGATGGCTGCTATGGCGCAGACCAATTTTGTTTTTTTGTGGGCCTGTGTAATTCATTTAACAGAATATACTAAAATGTCAATAATTTTAAATGCGGTACTGGTATATACGACAAATCTCATATTTATTCCGGGGTCTGCATATTAAGTATATTTATACAAAAAAAAGCAGTGAAGATATGTAGAGATATAGTATATTATTTACCAAGTGAGAGAAGTTTAACATTTTTGACCTGCGTCAAATTGCGGGATGAGCGCGCAGCGCGAAGCCCGCAAGACGCGGTCTAAAATGTTAAATCTTCACTCACGTGGAAAATATAGTATTTTTTTCACTACCAGTACAATTAATTAGCTATTTATTTATTTATTTATTTTACTAAAATTTAATGAAAAAGCTTATAAATTTAAAATATTACGCTGGCCGTTCGCGGCCATTAAAAAAACAAATGAATAACTTGAAATTTCTGGCAGAAATTTTCTTGTGATCTGCTAAAATTATTAAGTTAGAAAATGTTTCCGTGTTAAGTGTAATAAAATATATAAAAATAGAAAGTGAAATGTAAAGTGATGATTTTGGTACTCCCCCAGAAATAATGGGACAGGAGAAAACTGTGAGGGAGAATCTATTGCCTCAAAAATCAATATATGGGGGTTGTACCTCTAGTAATCTATGATTCTTACGGTAATATATGGGTTGTATAATCTATAGTTGAATATGATAGACCAATGATTTTTACTTTTCGAAATGTTTTGTAAAACATGTTTTATAGGTACTAATTTAGTTAATATTTTTTAATTTATCATGCAATAAATAAATTTGGTGCCTAAAGACACTTATAATAGCAATGTGATTTAATAATTATGTAAATCGTCAGATGCCAAAACAGCTGAATAAAAATTCATTATTAACCAATGGTGCAATTTCATTATTTTTAGAACCTCTGACGTCATAGGTAGAGAAATAATATTTCTACCAATGAAAATAACAGTAATAAAGATGTGCTTTTAGGCTGGTAGTGAAAAAAAGTATTTACATTGCACTAGTGAAAACGTACTGTACTGTACTGTAATTTTTACAGTATATTTATGGGTATTTCAAAAATTTATACTATATATTGTGTAACATAATATTTACAGGATATATTGTAATATTTTATGTTAAAAATTAGTTTTACAAGATATACAGTGTTATTTAGAAATAAGTTCGAGGAATTTAAGAGGTGATTCTACGTTAAAAAATATGAAAAAAAGTTCCAATAAAGGTTGGTTCGGAAATTCTATCTTTTAATGGCCGGGAAGTAAAATTTGGGATACCTGGTATACTGTAAAATTAATTTTACGCTATACAGGGTTATTCAGAAATAAGTTCGAGAAATTTAAGAGGTGATTCTACGTTAAAAAATATGAAAAAAGGTTCCTATAAAGGTTGGTCCGGAAATGTGCCCTAAAGGACGCACGACCATCCTAAGGGTACATCTAAAAAGTTTTATTTTAAAAGATATATATATATTAAAACCTTTCATATACTTATAAAACTTGTTTCTTTTTATTTTGCAAGTCCTATTGCATTAACAAGAAGTCCTTAAAGTATGTAAATTAAAAAAATTATATAAAAAAAACATTTAAAAACATGTATCTCTATAATACATTGCGACTAAAATTGTTAGTATTTATATTGCGACTAACGAAGGGTTAAATTTGTAGTGGTGGTAGTGGTAGTGTTAGTGGCAGTGGCAGTTTTGTGTTTGTGCGTGTGTTTGTGTTTGTGTTTGTGGTTGTGGTGGTAGTAGTAGTAGTACATTAAAACGAAAATGAAGTTAAAAATATTTTTTTTCCAAAGGTGAAAAG
The DNA here is from genome assembly GCA_958510825.1 of Brachypterus glaber. Lineage (NCBI taxonomy): Eukaryota > Metazoa > Arthropoda > Insecta > Coleoptera > Kateretidae > Brachypterus > Brachypterus glaber. The sequence continues at coordinate 21,109,888 of OY294046.1, forward strand.
TTTTTTTTTTAATTCTTTTTTTTGAAAGCAAAACAAAAAGTTAATTTTTTGTGGCAGTGGCAGTGTTTGTGTTTGTGTTTGTGGTTGTGGTAGTAGTAGTAGTACATTAAAACGAAAATCAAGTTAAAAATTTTTTTTTCAAGAGACGAAAAGTTTTTTTTTAAATTCTTTTTTTGAAAGCAAAACAAAAAGTTAATTTTTTTTTCAAAAGACAATATATATTTAAAAAAAAAATCTTTTTTCAAAAAAAAAATTTTGAAAAAAAAATTTTTCAAAAAAGAAAATTTTCAAATTTTTTTTAATCACCATAACTTTTTTGTTTTTGAGGGCATTACTTTTTAAAACAATATGGATCTTCCCCTCATAGAAATTTGGTTTTAATAGTGGTAGTGTTAGTGGCAGTATTTGTGTTTGTGTTTGTGTTTGGACTTTGCAGGGTTATTCAGAAATAAGTTCGAGAAATTTAATAGGTGATTCTACGTTAAAAAATATGAAAAAAGGTTACTATAAAGGTTTGGTCCGGAAATGTGCCCTAAAGGACGCACGACCCTCCTAAGGGTACATCTAAAGAGTAGTTCTTATTTAAAAAAAATATATATATATCAAAACCTTTCATATACTTATAAAACTTGTTTCTTTTTATTTTGCAAGTCCTATTGCATTAACAAGAAGTCCTTAAAGTATGTAAATTAAAAAACTTATATAAAAAAAAACATTTAAAAACATGTATCTCTATAATACATTGCGACTAAAATTGTTAGTATTTATAATGCGACTAACGAAGGGTTAAATTTGTATAATTTTTTTATTTATAATTGGTTTTATTAGAAAACCATATTTTTTAAAGTACTTTTTTATGTTTTTTGAATAACTATAACAGCTCTATTTTTTCGATATAACCGATGAATTGAGTTATTATGTATGCATTAGCTATTTATTTTTCAAAAACTAACCTCTACGATTTTGCTGAAAGCAGAAAATTATAATATGGGCCTTCAGCTACCAATGTCAACTTTTGGTTTACTTTGAGAATGGCATGTATCCTATGCAAGGTTCAGTAACAGTGCATACAATATTAGTAGTGGTGGTAGTGTTAGTGGCAGTGGCAGTGTTTGTGTTTGTGTGTGTGTTTGTGTTTGTGTTTGTGTTTGTGTTTGTGTTTGTGTTTGTGGTTGTGTTTGTGTTTGTGGTTGTGGTAGTAGTAGTAGTACATTAAAACGAAAATCAAGTTAAAAATATTTTTTTTGCAAAGGCCAAAAGTTTTTTTTTTAATTCTTTTTTTGAAAGCAAAACAAAAAGTTAATTTTTTGTGGCAGTGGCAGTGTTAGTGTTTGTGTTTGTGGTTGTGGTAGTAGTAGTAGTACATTAAAACGAAAATCAAGTTAAAAATATTTTTTTTTTCAAGAGACGAAAAGTTTTTTTTTAATTCTTTTTTTGAAAGCAAAACAAAAAGTTAATTTTTTTTTTCAAAAGACAAAATATATTTAAAAAAAAATCTTATTTCGAAAAACTAAAAATTTTTGAAAAAAAAAATTTTCAAAAAAGAAAATTTTCAAATTTTTTTTAATCATCATAACTTTTTGTTTTTGAGGGCATTACTTTTTAAAACAATAGGGATCTTCCCCTCATAGAAATTTGGTTTTAATAGTGGTAGTGTTAGTGGCAGTGTTTGTGTTTGTGTTTGGACTTTGCAGGGTTATTCAGAAATAAGTTGGAGAAATTTAAGAGGTGATTCTACGTTAAAAAATATGAAAAAAGGTTACTATAAAGGTTTGGTCCGGAAATGAGCCCTAAAGGACGCACGACCCTCCTAAGGGTAAAAAATGTATATATTAAAACCTTTCATATACTTATAAAACTTGTTTCTTTTTATTTTGCAAGTCCTATTGCATTAACAAGAAGTCCTTAAAGTATGTAAATTAAAAAACTTATATAAAAAAAAACATTTAAAAACATGTATATCTATAATACATTGCGACTAAAATTTTTAGTATTTATATTGCGACTAACGAAGGGTTAAATTTGTATAATTTTTTTATTTATAATTGGTTTTATTAGAAAACCATATTTTTTAAAGTACTTTTTTATGTTTTTTGAATAACAGCTCTATTTTTTCGATATAACCGATGAATTGAGTTTTTATGTATGCATAAGCTATTAATTTTTCAAAAACTAACCTCTACGATTTTGCTGAAAGCAGAAAATTATAATATGGGCCTTCAGCTACCAATGTCAACTTTTGGTTTACTTTGAGAATGGCATGTATCCTATGCAAGGTTCAGTAACAGTGCATACAATATTAGTAGTGGTGGTAGTGGTAGTGTTAGTGGCAGTGGCAGTGTTTGTGTTTGTGTGTGTGTGTTTGTGTTTGTGTGTGTGTTTGTGTTTGTGGTTGTGGTAGTAGTAGTAGTACATTAAAACGAAAATCAAGTTAAAAATATTTTTTTTCCAAAAGCGAAAAGTTTTTTTTTAATTCTTTTTTTGAAGGCAAAACATAAAGTTAATTTTTTGTGGCAGTGGCAGTGTTTGTGTTTGTGTTTTTGGTTGTGGTAGTAGTAGTAGTAGTACATTAAAACGAAAATCAAGTTAAAAATTTTTTTTTTCCAAAGCCGAAAAGTTTTTTTTTTAATTATTTTTTTGAAAGCAAAACAAAAAGGTTATTTTTTTTTCAAAAGACAAAATATATTTAAAAAAAAAAATCTTTTTTCGAAAAACTAAAAATTTTTGAAAAAAAAATTTTTCAAAAAAGAAAATTTCCAAATTTTTTTTAATCACCATAACTTTTTTGTTTTTAAAGGCATTACTTTTTAAAACAATAGGGATCTTCCCGTCATAGAAATTTGGTTTTTCCGTAAAATTTCGAGTCGATCGGATAATTCGTTCTTGAGTTACGGTGACCATAAAAAAAACGTGACAGACGTGACAGACGGACGGACAGACTGACTTTTAGCAAATTTATTATTTTTTCATTAAACACATTTGTATCCAAGAATTTTTTGTCTATGGGCATTTTTTGGAAAATTCTGAACTACCGTATAATACTATTCTAGCGCTACGCTCTGTGAATAGTGTAATAATATATTATCGTCTTTCCAAATGTAAAAAGGGCTGGATAAAAGATAGAAAATGGTATTTTCAAATATGTTGAACATATTCTTTTCAATAAAACAAAAATTAACGGACAGATTTTTTTTATTTTTGGTCCTAAATTGTTTTAAATCTTAAATAAAAATAATATGTTAACAAACGTCGCAACTGATTATTTTTTTGATCCAGGAGCGAACCGTGAATAATTTTGATCGACAATTTAAAATTTGACATGAACACTGTTCGAGACAATAAAAATTACCAAAAACAAAAAAAAATGTAGTATAGAACCTTGTAACTCTGACCTGATGACAGGTCAACAGTGATTTTTCCCTGTGAAAACTTATTACTGATTTTTGTAGCTATAGTAGTACTGATTATCAGAATAATATAGAAAAAGTTCCATCCCATCATTTTTCCGAGAAATAAAATGTTAATAAAAAGTTTATCGTTTATCGTTGCCCTATCTCAAAAAATTGCTAAATTTAGTTAGGCCCTTGGGTAGCATCAAAACACTAACCTTCAGCTACCCTGATTAATTATATTATTATTAAGGGAAATAAAATAATTACTTTTATTTTTTATAAATTTATCTGTAAGATAATGACGTTACAACGCACCGTATCCTGTCTTTAGTTCGAAAAAAAATATTTTTTCGCCCAAAAAGTTCGCAAAAATAAGTTCGCAAAAAATAAAGGTCGCATGAAAATTAGTTAGCACGCGTTTAGTTAGCAATACATAATATCGCAAAAAATTAAGTCCGCAAGATTTTTGTTCGCCAAAATTGTTTTTATGAAGGTCAATGAAGATATTTGTTTATTAAACCATTTTTTGTATTGAGATAGGTACGTACGTTTTAAGTTAATTTTAATTTCGTATTTGATATTACATAAACATATATTTTTGAGTCACTTTAATTTTAGTTTTGGGTTGGTTTTAGATTTATTGTTTCGTTTTGGTTTGGGTTTGGGTGAGTCAATTTGGTTTGTTTTGTTTTGCGTCAGATGTAAAATGATTTGGATATTGTGCTGGTATTGGTTCATTTTTTTTGCAATATTATTATGTAGAAAATATTGTATATATATATTTTTTATTGTAAATTAATTAAAATATTATTAATAAATAAATATAAGTATTTTTCAAGTTTTCATATTGTCGATGCAATCTATAAATTCTTAACATAACTACTAAAAGAAACTGTAAAAATACATTCGCGAACTTTTGGACTAAGCGAACTTATGTTTTTGCGAACAAAGATTATGCGAACTAAGTTTTTGGGAATGAAAGGTTTTGAGAACTAAAAGTTTGCGAACTAAAATTTTGCGAACGAATTTTTGCCAACTTTTTGCTGCGAACTTTTTTTTTCGAACTAAAGACCGTGAACCCAACGCACTAACAGTGCGTTGTGACTTCAGCAGCTTGCCGAGATGGAAGGACAACTATAATTTAGCTTAGATGACGTTACAAATCTACAAGTTCTGTATCTCCAAAAAGTAAAAAATAAAAACTTTTCGCAAAAAAAATGAATGTCTCTAAAAAGTAAAAAATAAAAAATATTGAAGTCGGTGCAAATTTCAAGGAAAACATAATAAAATAATAAAAAAATAATTGTTAGTAATTAATTTAGGGAATGGTGAAATTGGCACCGACTTAAGTATTTTTTTATTTTTTACTTTTTAGAGACATAGAAGTCGGTTCATTTTTTTTTGCAAATAGTTTTTATTTTTATCTGGAGTTATAGTAGGTAACGTCGAATTTCTTTACAAATACTATATTTTAACACCGAGTAACTATGACAAAAATGTGCACTTACCCTTATTCGTGCATATTTACTATTTTTTATATTAAAATTTAAAATTAACATAGTATAATTTTATTTTTTTCAATACGAAGTCTTCTAAAATTTCTGATGTGATCGAAAAAAACTGACTTAATTTTTGAAATGAGGGCACCAAATTACATATAAAAATAACATTTTAATCCAAAGGGGGAAAAAGTTAAAATTTGTTGACCTGTGTTATGTATCATTATATAGGATTATTATTTAACAAGAAAAGTATATTATTGTGGATACATGTGGTATATGCACAGTAATATATTTAATTTCCTGTATGAAGCACAACATACCAGCTTTTATTTAAGCTTAGCTAGAATGGATTATCTGGTTTTGTAAGTTTTATACGCATATTCCATAACAGCACAAATAATTTTTGGCACTGTGCTTACCCCTTGATTGCGGAAAAAAACTGTTTAAAGAGAACTAATTTTAATTTTTAACTACTCCGTGTGAAAAAACGGACTTCACAGTTTGTTAAAAAAAAATGTAAATGTTATCACTAAAAAAATGGACATGAAACATTCTTAGAATGGTACCATAATTATAATCAATACCACACGACTGAAAAAGTCGTTAGGGAACGTTCAAGTATTACGTAACGCAAAATGTACCAAAATTCAATTCATTTCATAGCTCGGTTCTCGCGTTATTCAAGGCTGTAGATATTTCATATTTTGGCTTCCCCCCTACCCCTAGGGGGGTAGCCAAAATATGAAATCTCTATAATCTATAACAACGCGAGACAGGGGTTTAAAGTGAATTTTGGCACAATTTGCGTTACGTAATACTTGAACGTTCCCTTACTTATAATTTATTTAAAACTTGTTTTCATTAAAATTTATGGTTTATGCAGCATGAAAATTAAGAAAAATGAGGTACGAACAAAAAATAATTAATTTTAACCCATTAAGGACTGACCCATGAATTTATTTTATAATAAATGAAATATTTATCAGATATTACTATTATTAGTCCAAATAAGTTAATTTTACTAAAAAAATGCAATTTTTTTTTCACGTTTTCACTTGTTAAATGTAAACAATTCACTCGCTCACGGTGTACTGCTGTGTTTTTTTTGCAAATTTTAACTTTTTCCTTCCGACCCCTGATTTTTTTTTCATAGATTGTTTAAATACAAGAAGGAATTTAGGCAAATAAAAAAAATCGTTCGAGCCGATCGTTTTTTTAAGTTTTTTTCTAATTTTTAATAATATGTACATATTACGTACTTAATAAATTATTTTTGATCACTACATTATGAAAATGCTTATCTCCAACGCCAAAGGGCGTATCTTTTTTTTTCTTGCGCATTATTGTTTTATGGTTGCAAAAAATTATTAAATTATTATAATAATAATTAACCATATTTATAATAATTATTGATCGAAAGATAACAATTCTTATCCTACAACAAAATAAATTTTAGTAGAAAATAAAAAAAATACTGTTTATCTGTGCAAGAATTTTTATTTATTATTCCATCAATCTATTTTCTAATCATCGTACAGAGTGATATTGGTAGACTAGAAATAGATGGCGCACAAGTCTACATCAATCTAATGGCTATATTCGTTTTGCGAGTAAAGTCTAAAAACGTTTTCTTAGTCAGCGTGCAGAGTTGACTCTTGGTACTGAAGAGGGCCAGCAGCCCGAAACTGTCAGTCTACCAATATCACTCTGTACGATGATTAGAAAATAGATTGATGGAATAATAAATTAATATTTTTATAATTTTGTTTAAAATTAAAAATTTCTGTCCTTATTAAGAATTTTTATCCTACGATCAATAATTATAATAAGCGAGTTATAACATAAAATATTAGTTTTTGCCTCCTTTGTCCCCCTTATCCCAACTTTAACCATATTTGACATCAGAAAAACTATGAAGGCCCTGGAATCATGCATTGAAAGAATTTTTTTAATCGGACCTTTCGTTTAAAAGTTACAAGGTTTATAGTCAGAGGATAGACAGACCGATATTTTTTCAACATCCACTTTTTTCACATTTTCTCAACGTTTCATGACAATATGTAAAAAAAAATTGAGTTTTCGGTCGACTTCGCCCATAAAACAATAATGCACTAGAAAAAATACGCACTTTGTCGTTGGAGATAAGCATTTTCATAATGTAGTGATCATAAATAATAACTTTATTATATCTAAAATATTTCTTATGGAGTATTTAAACAATTTATGAAAAAAAATCAGGGGTTGGAAACAAAAAGTTAAAATTTGAAAAAAACACCGTTTCGCTAGAAATAAAAAACATAATTTTTGCATATATACTTTTTAAAATACTCCTTACAAAAATCTGTAAATCTGTATGAATATTTAGACAGTAGTCCTTAATGGGTTTGGAAACTACAAAATTTGCTGCGTTTTGTAACTGCTTCTTATAATTTTGTTTACGTCTCATCAAAATCAATGAAGAGACCCTAGCACAAGCCAAAAGCATGACTCTGTAACTATCTACACGAAAATAAATAAATAAATGAAAAATCAGGTAAAAATGTTCTATGTATTATTTTTAACGTTTTATATTCATATTGAACAACTTTAGGGGTCAAATACCCCACTGTTGGAAGGTATCAAAAGGTGGATCTAAGACCCGAGAGCCTATTTTAAGATAATCTGGAGAGCGAGCTGGAAGTAAGAAGACGGTTAGGCAGGCCTAGAATGGAATACTGCTCACAAATAATAAACGATGTAGGGTATAGAAGTTTTAGGAAAATGACAGAATTGGCTGAGGTTAGGGCGGGATGTGATGATGGTTGTTAAAAAGTTTTAAAATATATTTAATTTTTAATTATTAGTTAAAAGTTCTTACCTCCCGAGACAAAGTTTTGCACTTGTTGTACAATGCTGGGCCTCTCATCACTTTGAGTTCCATTTGGATTATTTTGATTTAAAAATGTTTGAGTAAATTGGCCGCTGAGGTTTTGAATAAAATTTTGTATTTGTTGTCCGATGTTCTGATTTTCGTTTTGATTTTGAGTTGGATTTTGCTTTATGTCAGCTTCTTTTTGGGTAAAGTAGGAATCTACTGCTTTTTCCAGTTCTTGCCAGGATTCATTACTTGGTTTTTCTCCTTCGGCTTTTACTACTTCTAAATTTTGTCTCAAAGTTTTGAAACCATCTTTAACAATGCTATGAGATTGCTTGACCAGATTTAACAAAGGCGTATCTTTTTTTTCAGGAACAGTTATTTCTTCTGGTTTTTTACCTGATATTTCTTCCTTTAATGGCTCTCCTGCTATTTTTTTGGTAAAAGATATTTCTTCAGTTATTTTTTCATCACTAACAGGCACATACTTGATAGAATCCCTTAATTGCTCTGAAGATAATTGTACTTTTTCTTCCAAATTTTTTACTGCATTAAATCTGTCTGGTACAACTACATTTTGATCGACACTACTTTCACTACCTTTATTATCGTACCGTACTTCTACGGGGATGTTCTCTATCCCTCTTTGTACAGAAGCTGACTGAACAGCCAAAAATATACCTAAGAATATCAGTGATTTGTTTATCATGATGGCTTAACTTTAACTAAAGTGGATGAACTCTTTCGCTTGGTTTTATACCAGTTCTTTAATATCCCTAAATTTTTTAATATACCAGGATCAAGCAAGAAGTTTAACTTTTCAGGCTACGTACAGCATACAACAGGTATTCGTTTTTGGTATTAATTTAAATTTATTATATTCAAGAAAGAAGAGAATAATGAATTTTGGGCTAAATGACAAAAATACATTTTTGTTTAGTAAGATGCAAATTGATGAAAAGAAATGATAAAAAACTGATTTCTAGATTTTATCTATTAATATTGAACAAATATTAAATAAATAAATAAAAATTACCAAAAACCCATTATATTATAACAGTAATTATTAGCTCAAATTTTAAATTGGCCACTTTCCTACTTGCTATATTGGCATTAGGGTGGGTCGATTTTTAACTTTTTTTTTTTTCATTTTAAAAGGCTGTAATTTAAATGGGGTTTTTTAATTTTAAATATTAAGGCTTTTTCAAGCCGGTCTCCTAAAAGAAAAAAAAAAAGAAATTCAGAAAATTATATCTCCTGTGTTGGGAAATGTTTTGTAATGATTCCTTATGCATGCAAAAAATATATTTTTAATTTACTGATATATTTAGAACCCCGTTACCCCGTCGCTAAATTTTCTTTTGCTAGTAGTAAAGCAGCTTATTTTGCATAAAATTCTAAAATAATTGGTACAAAATTACCCAGAACTCACCACGAGGAGGTGTCTGTTATTGAGTTACACCCCAAAAAAAAACTTTTATAAATTAAGAATTGGCAGTACAACAAGATATACTATCTGTCGGTTAAAAATCGAGAAAATATATAAAAAGTTATCTATCTATCGTTAAACGTTAGATGGATAGTATCTAAAGACCTGGTGTCATCTGTTGATGTGGTCACTATTATCTGTTTACTTGTTCCCAAAAGGCAAATCGCCACGTGTTTTACAAAAAGTATGTTCTAGGCCATTACGAGCTGAAATAACGTTATTTTTTAATATATCTATAGGTGTGGTATAAGTATTTTTTTATATATCTATAGGTGTGCAAAATCTTATGATTTTTCTTGTTTAGCCCAAAATCCCATACATTCCTTTACAAAATGTTACTTTAGGATACTTTATAGTTTAATCTTAGATAAGTTTTGTAAGCAACTTTTTGCCCAAAGAATTGAAATTAAAATCAAAAATCATATCAAAAGAAATACTTTTAAGCCTTTATCGCTTTAATGCTATATATAAATATAGCCTATAGCGTTAAAGGGTTAAAAATGTTTTAGCCTAAAATAAAGTTTTTATTAGAAAAAAAGGCTTAATATTTGTTCACAAAGAAAAACAAAATATATTGCTGGAACGGTACTGGAATAGAAAACATATCGAAAGACAGTTATCTTAATATAAAATGTTTGATTTTAATGTCAATTTTTAAGTGTTTTTTATACACAAGTCTCTTTAGTCGAAGCATTAAAAGGTTATAGTCAAGATATGGGAGAAATAACGTGTTTATCAGAATTTAACAGTCCATTTTTATCATTATTATATTATTCAGAGCGCCTGCGCTTGTATAACATTATACGGTAGTTTCGAATTTTCAAAAGAAATCAAAAACCGTCATAGACAAAAAACTCTTAGATATTAATTCTTTTCATGAAAAAATAAGATTTATTTTTTTTTAAATTTCCGTCTGTCCGTCTGATGTCACGATTTTTGTTAACACGATAAATCAAGAAGGAATCATCCTTGAAATTTTTAGGAAAAATCAAGTTCTACGAGGGTAAAACCCCTTGTTTTTGAAAGCAATCCCCCAAAAACTAAAAAATTAATGGGAGGTTAAATTTTTTAAAAAATCGAAAAAAACTGAAAGAAAATTCCGATTAAAGTAACTTTTTCAGAAAAAATTACTTTTATTATAAGGATCAATTCTACCAATTTTGAAAGTAATCCCCCCAAAAATAACAAAAGTCGGGGGGTTAAACTTTTAAAAAAATAAAAAACTATAATTTTTAATTTTTTTTTTTCGCAAAAAGAAAATAAAAAAATTAAAAATTTTGAATTTTTTTTTAAGTTTTTTTTTTAATTTATTTTTTTTTTGAAAAATATTTTTTTTTTGGTTTTTTTAAAATAACTTTTTTAAATGTAGTTTTTTTAATTTTTTTGAAGATTTTTTTTAAAGTATTTGGGGAAATGCACTATACTATTTACTGTGAATGGGTAGCATTACATATCTTCACGGCTTGTTACTAATCATTCGTAAGTTTGGTTTGCTAATAAACATTACGGTGTCGTTATAAGGACACCGTAATGTTAATTATTATTATATTTAAAAAGTCCCTTGGTAAAAACTAAAATATTTATATACATAGTGTGCGAAATTATGTTTGGTGCTGAGAATGAACGTTTTTTTTTGTCGGGCCAAGACGAAAATAGAGTTGAAAGGACCAAAATAATTTCACACACGATTTAATAAAAAAATTAAAAAAAAAATCATCATAAAATATCACGACAAAATAATTATTTCAGAGCAAACAACTGTTGACATTTGTCATTGTATGTATTTTTATCTTATCTATGATATTTTCTTACTGAATTTGTACGGTGTCCTAATTTTAAAAATAATGTTTTAAAATGGAAATAAAAAAAATAATACCTCCTGATACTATGGACGCACCAGATTTTTTTATTAATCTAACTTACTTAAGACGAAAATAGAGTTGAAAGGACCAAATTAATTTCACACACGATTTAATAAAAAAAATAAAAAAAAAAATCATCATAAAATATCACGACAAAATAATTATTTCAGAGCAAAGTAGCCTGTTTTCCGTTTCTAAATAAACAAAACTAACAACTGTTGACATTTGTCATTGTATGTATTTTTATCTTATCTATGATATTTTCTTACTGAATTTGTACGGTGTCCTAATTTTAAAAAAAAAAATTTAAAATGGAAATAAAAAAATAATACCTCCTGATACTATGGACGTACCAGATTTTTTTATTAATTTAACTTACTTAAGACGAAAATAGAGTTGAAAGGACCAAATTAATTTCACACACGATTTAATAAAAAAAATTAAAAAAAAATCATCATAAAATATCACGACAAAATAATTATTTCAGAGCAAAGTATTCTGTTTTCCGTTTCTAAATAAACAAAACTAACAACTGTTGACATTTGTCATTGTATGTATTTTTATCTTATCTATCATATTTTCTAACTGAATTTGTACGGTGTCCTAATTTTAAAAATAATGTTTTAAAATGGAAATAAAAAAAATAATACCTCCTGATACTATGGACGTACCAGATTTTTTTATTAATCTAACTTACTTTACCTTTTTCTAAATGCAAATGCGTGCGGAAAAGTGCTACTTTCCACAAGCTTGTAGAAAAATAGTTTTAAATTATGGTTCAATACTTAGTGCCTAGGCGAGACTGTATTCAAGTTAATAAACTTAGCCAGTGTATGTACTTTATGATAGTACCACGTAACTGTCGGATAGTACCGTGTAACCGGTCTGGTACAGCAGAGATTCTATTGCTATCTTGTCTCGTAGCATCCGAAAACCTAAGAACTGCAAGAAGAGTTCAAGGCTAATTGACCGTTAGTTTAGTTTTAGAGATTACGATCACAGGAAAAAATACTGCTGCAAAAATTATATGTTATCATCGATATTCAGGCCTATTCACATGTACCATTGAGATTGAAATGTGTGGCAATATTGACGAAAATTGTCATTTACGTCATTTACGTCAACTGTATTAAAATTGCATGGTATTGTAATTTTTGTCAATATTGAATAGATTTCAATGGTACATGTGAATAGGCCTGAAAAAGTCCTCGATTTTTTATTACAATTTTGTATTTTGGGCTATTCTGAGACTAACCAACACGCGATGAGACACGACCATCTCCTATTGTTTTCATATTTCGCATACTTGTTAAGACCATCAATAATTACTTCCCAATTTTTTTTTAGATTTATAAAAGTGCTGTTTTGGATATTCGAAAATACCGAAAACACGCTAATATCGCTTGTTAGAGCAATCTTTTTTTGCGATTATCTCCTGAAATATAACAGCTAGAAAGCTTATTCAGTACTCAGTTTAAAACCATTTTACTATTTTTTTAAATTATACTGAAAAATATTAATTTGGGACAAAAACGACTATATTATAAAGTAATATTAGTCAAAGAACGATAGTTTTTATTTTTTTTTATTTTATAGACGACCGCGCGTGGCAGCGGACTTGTTGAAATTTATTTCAAATAAGCTGCATTTTTTAGAAAACCTTACTTATAAGATACTGTTTATTCAGTATAAAAAATAGCCAAATCCCATATATCTAACACCTTCAAAATTAGTCCAAAAAACGCCAGAAAAAACGGCACTTTTTCTAGTTTTCCGATAATACTGGCACTGTTTTACTAGCTATAAAATGTTTTTTTAGTTTTCAAAATCCGAAAGTAAATAAAACAGTTATGGGCCCCACAATACGATAAAAAGTCATGAAAAAATGCATTACCTATTTTCAAACCCGAGTTTTAACATTGGAGGATTCTGGCAAAAAGGGTAAAATTTAAAATTAAAAATAATTTTCACCAGTTCGTACGCCCCTTAATATTATTAAATTAATAAATGCTTTTTTTTTGGACAATAATTAATTAAAACCATTCAATATATTAGATAACAGGTATTTCTAATTTTTATATTAAAATGTTCTTACAATAGTAGTCTGAATATTGGGTATGAATATTCGATACACAAAATTAATCATAATTAAGTTATGAGCATTTTTGTACGAAAAAATACAAATTTTGGATATTACATATGATAAAATTTTAAAATAATTGCTCACGCATTAGTGAAAATTTATACACTAAAATATTCTAATACATGTACACAGTTCTTAAAATGTGTAAATATTAGGTAACTAAAATAGAACAACAAAAAATTTATAAGCATTTTAAAAATAAGCATTATTCCAGGTAGGCTTGAAATTAGATTTTAAAAAATCAATAAGTATATTCAATTCTTTATATTGGATTAACATATATGAACAAAATATTATCTAAACGTGGTTTCTGAAATACCTTTGGGCGAAAACCCAGTCCTTTAAACAGGACACCCCAAAATTTGATTTTCATTTAATATCTCAGAAACCGTCTAAGCTAGTGATAAGAATTTTTGCTCGTTATCTAATATATTGAATGGTTTTAATTAAATGTTGTCCAAGAAAAAAAGGATTTATTAAGGGGCGTACGAATTGGCGAAAATTATTTTAAATTTTAACCTTTTGGCCAGAACCCTTTAATGTTAAAACTCAATTTTGACTCAAAAATAGTTATTTATATAGTAAGCATTTAAGATTAAAAAAAAGTGGTAAGATATGTAAATATTGCCCTTTTTTTTAAGTGTGAGTATCTCGGAGACCTCTTTATCTATAATCTTCATATTTGGCAAAAATGTCCTTTATCGAAATCAAAAAGATACGTATTTTAGGAATTTTCGATATTCAACCCTTAATGGGTGAAACGGGGTTTAAAGTTTTTTTAACTGTGTGATGGGCGCTGTAAGTATTTATCTACTCTTCGTCAAATATGATAAGAAGCAGAGTAACAAAGAAAAAAAATGAATACACATGTGTGAAATATATTGACATCACATTCTAAAAAACCCTGCGATTTTAAATAGGACGTACTAAAGTGTAATAATTTAAATTAAAATGTTATAAAAATAATTTGTGTCAGATTGCATAATAAACTTTTTTAGTTCCATTTTACTTTTATTTTTTGTTAAATTTTTTAAATCTTTAATTCTTGTCCTTTATTAAATTTTGAATATTATAAAAGTTGGTACTAAATGATTTATTTCTGGTCCAATATCTTTCTGACTAGTGAACCAATTCTAAAAAAAATAAATTTTTTAAATTGTCATTAAATATCGTTTAAAATGATATGTAACAAGGCCTATTTCAGATTTTATCAATAGTAGTTTTTATAAAAAAGTTAAATATATGACCATAATTACAATTATATAAAATCAGATATTTCGAGAACGTTTCCACCGATTTTTAAAAATTTAACATCTTTATAATCAGCATGTATTCCAAAAAATGTAACTTAAAATAATATATTAATAATGTTTTACTTTTTAAGAAATATATTACTACTTTAATATTTATGTTAATAACATACTACAGATGACAAAACCCAATGCGGGTCAGTTGATGTGTAAGACCATCTCATTCGATAAAAAAGATATCAGTAGCGTACTCAGAAAATTAAACTGAAATATTGTTTTTTAACTTCACTAACTAAATTAAACTAAAACATTTTTAAGTACCTAACACATGATCTGAGCAGTAGAGTATCAATTTTGCAGCTAACACTGACACTGATATAAAAATAAATAAATGGTTATTTTAAGAATTTATGTTTCAGTAACCATCTCAATATTATTTCTTGTTTAGAAGTTATATATCAAAAAAAAACTATGAATTTTCAATATCAATGAGCTCTAGAAAAAAACTATTTCACTTTTCGTGTCTATGGAGACTTTTGATCAGTAACTTAAGAGCTAAAAAAAATAAATTGATTTTTTCAATTTTTTTTGTCTGTTTCCTTACAAAACTTTTTTGTGTATTAAAAAAATATATTAATAAACCATTTCTATATTGTTGCCGAAGTAATGTACCCTGTATAAGTAAAAAAGCCCTAAATCTACTTAACTGTTTTAGGTAAAAAATGCAACTTTTTAAATAAAATATAAACTTGGGATACCACTGGTCAAATATTGTAAAGCAAAGGTTCACAAAGTTGTTTACAAATTAAAACTTTCAGAAAAGTCATTGGTTTCCAAGAAAATATATAAAAATTATATTAAAAAAAATAAACCCCTTTTTCGGACAGCACTGACTGAAAGTTCCATCTCAATATCTTTTTTCGTTATTGAGTTATATCAAAAAATATACTCAATTATTGCCAAGTTTAGAGGCCTGGGGAGGCAAATCTAGAAGACCTAGAGCTTTGCACCAGTGAACACTATTTATCAGAAGGGTTAGTTCTATAACATTAAAATTTTATCAAATTTAACCGGTGTCCAGAACCCATAAGGTTTGTGCGTGGTCCTTTCGGTTTTCAGCATTTTAGTATTTCATTTGAGGAATCATATTCCAGAAATAAAACCACAAAAAAGTTACACAGAAAAAAGTTTGGGACAAAAAACTGATAAGGCCTCCCCGTTTCGCACACCCCTGGCTAAAATAAGTACATGATAATAACATACGAAGATGGGCCTTATCAATATTAGTTTACATTCAAAACCTCGTTGCTGTATCTCAAAGAGTTCCTGAGTAATTAAATAAAAACCGAATATTTTGGACACTTTCAAAGGGACTTAGCTCCCTTGCGATGCATGTTAATAGGAACTTTTTTTCATATTTTCCTATATAGAATCACCCCTTAAAATTAATTACCCTATTTCTGAATAACCCTGTATATGCACCCTTAAATCCAATATCGGAAGTGTAACAGACAAGCAATGGATTTGGCGGAGTATAGAAACTGAATTAAATCGTGTACCACCGGTGGCACACGTCGGCCCTCAGGCAAAACGTCCTTGTACCAGAGGTGGCGCACGTCACACAGTGGGGCAAATTGAATTTCTAGAAGGACAAAATTCTAAAAATTTTAGTATTCTTAAAATAATCCGTTGGTAACGAAAAAAATAGTTTAAAAAATCTAAAGCTTAAGAGTGATTATTTAAAATCTAAAAAAAATTAAACCAACCCCAAATAATCTACTGATAACGGAAAATATAACTATAAAAATTTAATCCTTAAGGGGGACAATTTGGGGGGGTTAATATTGTAAATTTCAATAAAAAATCTAAAAAAAATAAATTTTGATGTAAAATTCGTAATCTACGACCCCAAAAAATATACCAATTTTACGTCTGCATGGTTCATAAATACAAAAATTCGCCATATTAGCGCCGGCATGCAGCGCTATTTTGAACTTTTAAATTTTAGCGAAAATTCCTAATCTGTGACTGTGGCTCAAATCAGCCAGAAACGGCATAAGTCGTCCACCATATTGGCCCCGCCGCGGCGTTTTGAATTTTTTAATTCTGACAAAACCCCGAAAACCCCCGATACCTATTTTGGGCCGATGTATTTTTTTTTTTTTGAAAACGGTGCTTACACTATATGACATTTTTATGTATTTTTACTCAAGGAATCCATTTTTTTACAAAAAAAAAAACAAAAAAGTACACATAAAAAAGTTTGGGGCAAAAATGTTTTAAGTCTACATACATTTTTCAGTCTAGGGATAAATTACCATAAACTTATTGCTCTTATTAATACTAGTATACATGCAAAAGCTCGTCGCTCTAGCTTAAAGGTTACCAGTTATTAATTAAAAACCTTATTTTTATTACAATTTTAAAGGGCCGTATCTCCCTTAGGGCTCATTTGCGGACCAACCTTTATGGACTCTTTTTTTGATATTTTTGGATGTAGAATCACCTATTAAGTATTGGCATGCTAGTTATTGATCACCCTGTATATATTAGGGTACCCAGTCAAAATTAAAAAATGAACTTTTTTAGGGTCCCACACCCTATAAATGTTCATTTAGGTCAAAAACCAATCCTCAATTTTTTTCAGATTTTTAAAAAAATATTTAGAGGTCGCGCCGGCGGTTTTTTGAGAGAGAAAAAAAGTTAAGACATTATTATTATTATTATTTAAATACAAAAACGTTGAAATCAGGAGAAATACCCTTTTACATGAAAAAATGGCTTTACCAGGGTAAAAACATTGCAAAAATTGACGTATGAAGCATATTTATGCTACAAAAAAGGTTACATAGAACTTTTTCTCATGTGTCATTTCTTTTTTAGAAATTCATTGATAAGTACCAATTAACGCCCCATATTTATTGTTTTAAGAAAAAGAACAAGATGTGTTTTATTACATAATGTAACAAGGCATTTTGAAAACATTTTTTATTTATTTGCTACAAAATTGATATTTTATTGCAATTTATTGGATTTTTTAAACTTTTATTGAGATATTTAATTATTTTTTTTATTTTTCTATTTTTCAAAAAAGTAAATATAAACCCTTAATTCGGGCATATATATATGTATAAAGTCCAAACCTCATGTGTCAATTTTTATAATTTTTACCCCATAAAAAAATTCTTTTTATTTTTGTGGAGGGGCGTAAAAATTGAGAATGTTCCTTTATTATCCAGAAACACTTTTTTGTTCCATAAATGTTTAATATCAAAGTTTTTATACCCCTAAAAAAATAAACCCTTCACATGATTTTCTGTTTAAAAAAGCGCCGGGCGTCCCCTCTAAACATATTTTAAAAAATCTAAAAAAAAGTGAAAGTTGTTTTTTCACCTAAAGGAACAATTTTGAGGGGTGGGATCCAAACAATTCGGTAGGTCCTGGGCACCCTAATATATAATATATATATATATTATATTATGTATATGAATAACCTAAAAATAGAAGTAAATCTAAGAATACAATAAAACATAATTAAAAGTTTTTTTCCATTCTAGGGACTTCCACTAAGATAATGATCAATACTATAGTAACACTGTTCAACAAGGTAGTTGTATAAGTTTCTTTTAAAAATGTATAGAACACAAAACTTAATATTACTTTTAAAAATCCGTAGTGTACCACTTAATTACAGCCAACGAAAACAGATTTTTTTTTTACTTGCTTATATGCCGACTTTAAGCTCTATAAAAATATTCTGCCGTCGTAGCTTAGAATAACGTATTATTTTTTTTTGTTTAGAAAATGACCATTAGGCAATAATGTAGATCAGATTTTAATTCAAGTGCATACCTAATGGCATTATTTGACAGTTTTTGAAATTTATTTTAAAATGTGCCACATTGTGAGAACAAAACTCTATAAGTAATAATTTATCGCTAAAAAAGCAAAATTTTATTAAACTGGAGTACTCAAAAGTAACAAAAAATAAACTGAAAAAAAGCGAAAAGGAAAAACAAAGAGAACGCCTTTAGAAAAAGTGGAATATTTAAAAATGCGAAGAGATGAATATGAAACATTAATTTGAGGTACTGAAGTTATTAAATCATCTTCAGGATTACAACATACATTGTTAATATATTTTTCTTGTAAATTTAAGTGTATTTTTAAATTAATAATTAAACTTTAGTTTGCTTCATATTATGAAATGTGTAGCTGTCAAATATATAGACATATTACACTATTTCTTTTTTATGATCCGTACTCTATCCTAACCTGGGGGTCTATTCTGGTTTCGGGCTGATTTTTTCCGCTCGATAATTTGCGTGAAGGTCACCGAATCTCACCGAAATTGAGTGAGAATTACATGTTTTGTATTCTCAAAGCTCACTTTCCCTGCAGTGGACTTTTTGTGTCAAATGTCATACTTTCGTTAATTTTATTCACGGATTATTTTTGTTTTGAATTTTTTGAACTGTGTTGGTATTTAGTTTGGATTTGTTTAGGTTTTGCTGTTTACAGTTTTATTGATAATAATTATGGATTTAGACGAAGTTTTGGAGGCGATCGTGGTTTCGGGAGATCTTCAGGATGCTGAAGAACAAGCTGAAGACCCTCTACGAGCTTTTCTGCCGTGGACAAATCCATTTACGGGTTTGTCAGAAACAAAATTTATTAAGACATTTATAGTTTCAAAAGAACTATGCAGATATATAATAAATTTGGTTACACCCTTTATTCAGCCACCTCATAGTGCCTTACGACTATCGATTGAACGAAAGGTAAAATGGAAAACTCATTTTTTTGAAGGCGGGTGATGTTTTCCCGTTTTTTTTTTCCATTTTTATTTACTTTTGTGTGAGAAAATAACAATAAACATATAGGTTAGGAACAAAACAACTGATATGTAATGCGTCGACGCGTGTCTCATAATATGATTGGACACGTGTCACTCCGACCGAAAATTATCCACCTCACGCGTTTATTTCCGCACGAAACCAGAATAGACTCCCTGGGTATGCAAAATATGGACTCTTTTACCTTTAAATTTACGTTACCGAAATTACTACTGTTACTGAAAAGATTAATTATACCGAAAGGATTAAAAAAAAAAACAATTAAAAACCAGATACAGTATGAAAATAAATTCTTTATTAACCCTTATTTAAATGAATTATTACGCACATATTACTTTTTGAGAAAATCACTGCCTAAATATAGATAAGGTTGTGTCAAAAAATAAAAATATATATATATATATATATATATATATATAAAAGTTTAAAAACTGGCGCCGTCGAATGTACACGTCAAAAATGTTTGTGATCAAAATACGCAAAATTACAGTGAAATAATTAATTCAAAATGTAAAAAGTGTAATAGAAAGGTGGTCAATGGAGTAGAGTGTAGTTTGTGCAAAAAAATAGTCCATTATAAATGTGCAAATTACGAGGATGAAGAAAAACCTAGATGCATTCCTTGTGCTAACCTAAATGATTCTTGTTCATCGAGTGATTCGGCAGAAACTGTAATCAATGCGATGGATAAAAGAAGTGAAAACAATGATTTGAAAGGCAAGTTATTAAATGATCTACTGCAAGAAAATCATAGACTACAGAACGAAAATGAATTGTTGAGAACACTTGTAAAAACGTTAGAAGAAAAAAACGAGTTATCAAATTTCATAAAAACACATCTAGAACATAAACATGAATATGGTGAGCCATCTAGCGTACAGAAGACGAAGCCTGCTGTGACTAAATCTATACCGTGTAGTACCAGATATAAAACACAGGTGGAGCAAGAAAAATTACACATTGACGTAGGGGCGCTGACAGAGATAATAAAATTGGGTGAATTGGACCGAAATTCCTCCCAAGAAAAGTCTGAAGCACAAGACGACACCTGGACACAAGTTAAACGAAGAAAGAGTCGTAAGTTTATAGTAGGCTCTGACGATCAAAATGTTATTTTCACAGTGCCCAAGCGTGTCCACCTCCACGTAACCCGACTAAAGGCAGACACCAAGCCAGATGATCTTAAAAATCTTCTAATAGGTACTTTTCCTGATGTACAATGTGTACATCACACATCGAAGCATCCTAATTACTATGCATCAATGAAAGTTACAATAAATGAAGGCGACTTGTCCAAAGCCTGGGAAGCAAAGGTATGGCCGAAAGGTGCATTTGTGACCCGTTTTTTATCCAAAAGACAGACGCAATCAGGAAACTGAAACAAGAAATAGTGAAAAAAATATTGTGAATCACACATCAAAAAATAGAAATACTAGTAAAATTTTTATAAGATCTCAAAATGTGCAGTCCATTGGAAATAAAATGGGAATATTACAACAACTGCTTACTGAAAATAGGGAGTGTATATCCATTTATATACAAGACCATTGGAAATCTGACACACAAATAGAAGAATATGTTTTCGAAAACTATAACCTGGTATTCAGTTTTTGCAGACAGGAAAATGAACACGGTGGAGTAGCTGTGTATGTTAAGAAGGGTGTGAAGTATAAACAAAGATGTGACCTGGTGAATGTGTCAGTACGTGGTGTGTTAGAAGTGGCAGCTGCAGAAATCACTGTCGATGGAAAAAAGTTTATTGTTTTATCTGTATATAACCCTGGTAAGAGCAGCCTAAAAAATACTGGAGAAAATGTAAGTACTTTTTTAGAAAATTTTGACAGACTTTTAAATAAATTAGTGCAGGAAAATTGCCAAATATTTGTGGCCGGTGACTATAACATAGATCTTCTTACAAATACTAAAGAAAAAACTGAGTTTTTAACTGTTATAAATTCATATGGATTACAACCCGGTCACAACAAGATAACTCGTATTGACACACGTGCTGGGTTTAACTCAAAAAAATCTATAGATAATATTCTTACAAACATGACTGGCTATCAATCTGAGGTAATGGAAACCATATTTCTGATCATAGGTTGGTAAAAATTAGTTTTGAGTCCAAATTAAACATAAATAATTTTAAAATCTGTCGCAACTTTAGTGAAATAAATAAATTAAATTTCAGAGGTATGCTCGCAGAGCAAGATTGGCAAGATCTTTATAATTGTAAAAATACAAATATTAATGAAGAGTGGAAAAAGTTTATGAATGTTGTTGTTCCAATCTTTAACCATTGCTTTCCAAAAAAACAAATTAAAATTAAACATAAAAAAACCAATTATAATGATCCTGAAGTAGCGTATTATAAACATCAGGTTGATGTTTATCATGTTTTAAGAAATTATTACTCTAGTTACAATGAAATATATTGTAAAATGAAAAAAGATTATAACTTAGCCTTAATAAATGCTAGAAAAATGCTCTATGCCAGAAAATTGTGTATGTCGGAAAATAAATCCAAAACACTATGGAATATTGTTAAGTCTATAAGAAAGGGTGAGAGCTCAACCTACAGCAGTCTGGCAAGTGAAAATCCGGAAAGGGTAGCATGTCAGTTTAATGATTTTACACTAAATTCTGTAAACGAACTTTTAATAAACCTTAAAGATACTTTCTTTGAGTGTAAGGTTCCATATAATGAGAAGTCTATGTTCATAGAACCTGTCACTATGACCGAATGTCTGAATTTATTTTCTGAACTCAAAAATAGGTCCAGTTCGGGCATAGACGAAATACCTTCGAATATTTTAAAATTTTGTAAACAAGAATTTTGTGAACCTATAACATTTTTAATAAATAGCTCCTTAGAACAGGGTGAGTTTCCAGATGACCTTAAAGCAGCTATTGTGACCCCAATATACAAGAAAGGGGACCCAGCCCTGATATCTAACTACCGTCCTATTAGCCTGTTGCCATCTTTTTCCAAACTGTTTGAGATGGCAATGAGCAAAAGAATTATAAACTTTTTCAATAAATTTAACTTGTTCTCAAATACACAACATGGTTACCTTAGAGGTAGACTGATAGAAACCGCAGTGCATGACTTCCTACAAACTATTATAGATGGTTTTGAAAATCACCAAATTATTATAGCTATTTTTTTAGACCTGAGCAAGGCATTTGATTGCCTTAATCATGATATTCTATTTGATAAATTGCATAGGTATGGAATTAGAGGTCCTGCACTGCGGTGGCTTAGATCCTACCTCACAAATCGCTCACAACAAGTACAAATATTTGAGAACTTAATTAAATATCTGTCAGATAGGAAAGGGGTGGGGGTTGGAGTTCCCCAGGGCAGTATATTGGGGCCACTGCTCTTTATCATCTTTGTGAATGACCTCTATGCGACCCTACAGAGCAGCAATCAAACCCTTGTCAGTTTTGCAGACGATTCTAACTTTTTAATAAAGTCGGATGCTGAAAATATTATACTTGAAACTGAGGTATTATTTGAGTTGGTAAAAAGTTGGTTGGAAAGTAACAAGTTAATTTTAAATAAACAAAAAACAAATTTCATGATGTTTAGGTTAAAAGAACAACCCAATGAAAATAAACACATTAACATAAACAATACTGAGAGAGATCTGGTACAAAGTGTAAAATTTTTAGGAATCCAAGTGGACGAGACACTGTGCTGGGGGTCGCATGTAGGTCATTTATTGACTAGACTGAATAGAGTGTCCTATTCTCTCCTTGTTCTAAGGAGTTATGTGGACTTTGCAACATTAAAGGTAGTGTACCATTCAAATTTTCAAAGCATTATGAGGTATGGTCTTCTCTTTTGGGGTAAATGCTCCGAGGTTGAGTGTGTTTTAAAGGCTCAAAAAAGAGCTTTACGTACAATGCTCAAACTGAACTACAGGGACTCATGTAGAAATTTATTTAAAACAAATCATATACTTACTGTTATTGGTCTCTATGTTTATGAATGTATTTTATTTTTATTAAAAAATAAAAAACTATATGAAGGTCTAAAACCCAAATCAAACAGAATTCTGGATTATAACATTCCAAAACATCGCTTAGCAATTACAGAAAAAGGTCTCTACTATTCTTCAATTAAATTATACAATAAAATACCCACTTGTTTAAAAGTAGATGCTGGAAAAAAATGTTTTAAAAAGAAGCTGTTTGAATATATTTGTAATATTGAGCCCTACTCACTGGAAGAGTTTTACTCTTTTTGAGCCTTTAAAACTCATTCAAAATTTCTGTTTAGTAGGTTGAGCTATCACCTTTTCATTTATTTTAATATCTTTGTATATTTATTTATTTATTTATCGTTGACATTGTCATTGTATATTTTGTTTATGACAAATTTCATCCAATGTTTCTTTTAACTGTGTTATGAGAAATGTTTTTCTGAAATAAAGAAGTATTATTATTATTATTATTATTATTATATATCCCCTCCCCTTAAGTTAGAACAAAAAGTGCATAAAAAATAGTTTTAAACAAAAAAAAAACAGAAAACTTATATATTAGTATATAAGCATATATACATGTTAACCTACCTGCGTATACAGAAGACATTATTTGTTTCCGCAAGTTGGGTAAAAAAAATAAATTTCAAATCAAAACCGGGTTCATTTTCTGTTTTTTTTTTTGCCTAAAACTTTTTTCGCTTTAATTTTTTTGAATTTTTCTTATTGGAATATGCTTTAGTATATAAAAATACACAAAAAAGTATTTGTGGTAAACATCGCAGAATTAACCGTTTTGAAGATAAATGCATTTAAAAGTAAATTTTTACGCATCAAGAACCATTAATAAAAAATAAAAAAATTATAAAGCCAAAAACAAAGGATTTAGTAAAGGGTGGTTATTAACCATTAAAAATCGAGAAAAAAATTATGCACCTTGGTCAAAAAATCATTCCTAAGGGATCTATGACATTCTTAAAATAAACTATGCCTTTAAAAATAATAATAGGGCATATTTAAAAGTACTTAACTTCCTTAGGAATGATTTTTCGACCAAGGTGAATAATTTTTTTCTTGGTTTTTAAGGGTTTTGGAAATGTTGAAACAAAACAAAAATTCCAAAACCTTTCTTTTAAAATACTCGCTTTTGTAAACTGGTATAAATTTCTTCTTTTCTAGTTTTTAGTTATATGTTATAACTAATTAACAGAATAGTTTTAACTTTAAAAACTTGTTTTTTGTAATATTTTTTATAGATATTATTTTTAGGAATCCAAGTGGACGAGACACTGTGCTGGGGGTCGCATGTAAGTCATTTATTGACTAGACTGAATAGAGTGTCCTATTCTCTCCTTGTTCTAAGGAGTTATGTGGACTTTAATGTTGCAAAGGTAGTGTACCATTCAAATTTTCAAAGCATTATGAGGTATGGTCTTCTCTTTTGGGGTAAATGCTCCGAGGTTGAGTGTGTTTTAAAGGCTCAAAAAAGAGCTTTACGTACAATGCTCAAACTGAACTACAGGGACTCATGTAGAAATTTATTTAAAACAAATCATATACTTACTGTTATTGGTCTCTATGTTTATGAATGTATTTTATTTTTATTAAAAAATAAAAAACTATATGAAGGTCTAAAACCCAAATCAAACAGAATTCTGGATTATAACATTCCAAAACATCGCTTAGCAATTACAGAAAAAGGTCTCTACTATTCTTCAATTAAATTATACAATAAAATACCCACTTGTTTAAAAGTAGATGCTGGAAAAAAATGTTTTAAAAAGAAGCTGTTTGAATATATTTGTAATATTGAGCCCTAGTCACTGGAAGAGTTTTACTCTTTTTGAGCCTTTAAAAGAAGACATTATTTGTTTCCGCAAGTTGGGTAAAAAAAATAAATTTCAAATCAAAACCGGGTTCATTTTCTGTTTTTTTTTTTTTTGCCTAAAACTTTTTTCGCTTTAATTTTTTTGAAATTTTCTTATTGGAATATGCTTTAGTATATAAAAATACACAAAAAAGTATTTGTGGTAAACATCGCAGAATTAACCGTTTTGAAGATAAATGCATTTAAAAGTAAATTTTTACGCATCAAGAACCATTAATAAAAAATAAAAAAATTATAAAGCCAAAAACAAAGGATTTAGTAAAGGGTGGTTATTAACCATTAAAAATCGAGAAAAAAAATATGCACCTTGGTCAAAAAATCATTCCTAAGGGATCTATGACATTCTTAAAATAAACTATGCCTTTAAAAATAATAATAGGGCATATTTAAAAGTACTTAACTTCCTTAGGAATGATTTTTCGACCAAGGTGAATAATTTTTTTCTTGGTTTTTAAGGGTTTTGGAAATGTTGAAACAAAACAAAAATTCCAAAACCTTTCTTTTAAAATACTCGCTTTTGTAAACTGGTATAAATTTCTTCTTTTCTAGTTTTTAGTTATATGTTATAACTAATTAACAGAATAGTTTTAACTTTAAAAACTTGTTTTTTGTATTATTTTTTATAGATATTGTTTCTACTTTTAGGGTAGTTCTTGCAGAGCTGGATTATCTCTTTTAGTTTTCGAGAAAATCTTTGTCTAAGTAGGGTTGGGCCAACCGGTATAGCATAAGCTTGATGTTCCAATATATCGCTAAGGGCATATCCACAGGCCCACATAACAACATAGTACATAACAATGCGATGCCGTGATTGGCTTGATTTTCCGCCATGTATCTTGTAAGCCAATCACGGCATCGCATTATTATGTTTTATGTTCTTATACAAGCTTCTTCTTAACAGAGCAAAAACATATCTTAAAGCTATTTATGTAATACACGTCTGTGTGGAGGGATAATTGTTTTTTTGTTGCGCCAAAATACGTGGAAAAAATAATTTTCGTTAAAACAGCACAATGTCAGTAACAACTAAAATATTTACAATGTGTTACCGAATGACGAATTTTGATTGAAATAGTGATAAAAATTTAGAATTTAGCGCCAGGGCTTTCCATATTAAAGGTTTGGTTAATATTTATAAAACCTAAGGTTTTATAGTTTATTGCTAACTTTAAACATTGTAATACTTATAAGAAGCGCGATTGGATGGAATTATGACTAATAAAGCTACGCAGTAGTTTTTTAATAAATAATATATTTTTTTACAAAAACTATTAAAATGTCTCAGAAACTTACCCTTGCACTCATGCGTAAAAAGTCCAAACCACTACTAAATTAATAATTTATAAATTTATTTTTTTTACGTTTTTTTACAGAAAAATTATATCTGAGGGTTTTAGGAGCTAATAAATATAGATTTGCTGCCGCTCAGAAAACACAATGGACAAAAAAAAAATTGATAAAAATTTAAGATGCTGTTCACATAAAGCCAGTCACACAGTTTGTTACATATTATGAGCCTTTCGATTGCACTTTAATTAAGTGACTTAAGGTGTTTTTATCCTCTCTTTTTTTTATAAATACTCAAACCAAAACCAAATATTAATTAAATTCTGCCTTTAAAAATTTAATTACGGTTTAACAGTGTATTTGTCTGCCAACATCTAATGTGTAGTACTTTTATGCAAACATTAGATGGCGCCACCAATTTGTAAGCTCTCAATACAGATATACTTATTTTTAATAAGTATTTTAAATTTTCAACAGTCGCGGCTAGTCGGTGCGAAAGCCAATATATGCTCACTGATGATCGTAAAAAAGCCTGAAATAGCAGCTATATGACATATTGGTAGGGATTTTCTCATTGATTGTGAAAATTCTGTAGTATAGCAGTGCAATTTCTTTATAGTGTATTTGTGTTGTCTGTCTAAATCAGTAGTGTATTCGACGAATATCGATAAAATTAGATTTGACCGAGTATATGGTCGCATTCCGTCCGCATTTCCTGGCTTCATTTTTCCCTCTGGCATTGTATTTTGACTTTAATTAAACAGTGGTCGTCAACCATCTTTAATCGTTTCTAAGTATAACTTTGCTTCCGAATAACTATGAAAATCTTATAATATAAGAATTTGTCTGCCGCGGCGTTTTGCTATTTCTTTTTCGGCACCGGCGGCATGCCGCACTATGGGACGAACCGGGCCGTAAGCCGGACATCATACTTTTCTTGAAAACGATAACTGGGATTTTGATAAAATTTGGTATGCAGCCATTTTTAGGTACGACAAAGCATTTTAACTAGGTTTCGTTTTTGGGAAAAAATCTGGAAATCTGGAAAATCTGGAAAACTTAAAAAAAATTAAATTTATTTTTCTTTTATATGGTTAATTACCATTTAGTGTACAAAAAAGATATTTAGCTATGTATTTAATACGGTTTGGAAAAAATCTGCAAAATGTGTGTAACTTGTAAAATTATAATTTTAGCTAATAAATTTCGCTTTTTCGAGAAAAAGTAAAACATTTAGCCAAGTATTGAGTATGAAAAAATTGTCGAAAAATTTCGAAAAAAAAAATTAAAAAAAAATATTTTTTCAAATTTTTTTGAAAAAAAAATTCAAAAAAAATTGGGGGGATTATTAAAAAACAATAGGGATCATCCCCTGATAGAACTTGATTTTTCCTGAAAATTTTGAGTCGATCGGATTATTCGTTCTTGAGTTATCTTGTCCACAAAAAAGTGACATGGCACGGACAGACGAGCGGATGAACAAACGCTTACGGGCTGTGAATAGTATAATAACGTAATTTCCCAATAAATTTATCCACCACAAAGAATATCTGTAAAAGTCTATGTAAAAAGTAATTTTTTTTTAGTTGTTTTTTAACACAAAAGTTTAAATTAAAGGGGTTCTGGGGTCTTCTGGGGTCTCTACATCATTTTTTTCCTTACTTAGTCCACTATATTGTAGTAATAACAAAAGTGCGGGACTTTGCGGGACTTTAACGAAAAACATTTAAATGTCGGAAAATTAAAAAAAATTCGATAAAACAAAAAATAGGAGATGTACATAATATTTTATTTTTTTATATAATACACTTTAATGTTGTTATTATTACGCAATTAATAGGAAAAGATTATATTGTATGATAAGAAAAAAAAAAGACTACAAATTTTCGTAGGCATAATTTAGACATCTATATAAGCGCTAATTTTTCTGGCTAACCTTAATTATACATGAAAATTTTGCCTGCACTCAATGTATAATATGATTAAATATAATAAAACCAAATTTAAACCCCTATTTTTGAATTTTTGTTTTTTACGAGATGTCCAACCTATGGCCCGGTTCTTCCATAGTGTGCCGACACGCTCGGCACCACATCCGGTAAATTTTGGATATGACCTCAAAAAACGTTATTTATTTATTTATTTATTACGTTTAAAGTCATTCTGAGACCTTATTTAAGGTATTTTGTACCATATTAGACTATTTAACAATACTAGTAATTTTCGAGTATTGAAAAAAAGGTCAAGAACTTTTTCGGAAACCATTGTATTCTTATATAATTTGAGGCGGTGAATCCGAATTTGGACATAAGCTCAAAACAAGTGTTCTGCCTTTTTACATAATGCCGTAAAGGCGGTAACCCAAATAAAGATATATACATTAAAAAAAATATCAATAATAAATTTTTTGTTGAAGCCACAATGGAACCTGACTTTAGTATTTTCTTAAGAACGCTTTGAGCTCATAAAATTCTTAATTTTTACTTTCCCCGAGGAAAAGTCCAAACGAAAAATTTTTATTGCATTTTATACGTTTCTTGACGTTTTATATCCAAAAAATATGATTTCTTTCAAAAAAAATCTGTCTGTCGTTCTGTCTGTCTACCTGTCGTCTTTCCGGGAAATTTGTGACCATGCTAACTTAAGAATGTTTCGAGCTTAAGACTTTAAATTTGGACCATTGATTTGGTATATCCAAAGTTCTAGGCTGAGATTGGTAAGAACTGGGGAGAGGTAAGAGGGTAAAATAACCCTTGAAGTTTTTTTCGAAAAATATTTTTTATATATTTTTTTCGTTTTTCCAAAAAAGAAACTTTTTTTTCAAAATTTTCTCTTCTTCTATTTTTTGTTTTGTTTTAATAAACCTAGATCTACATGAAAGTATTATTTTGTTGGCAGCAGCATTTTTTGTTTTAATTTGTTGTTTTTGGATTTTTGAGTTTTTGATTATGACGACCGTAATTTTGGACATTAACAAAGTAGGCGTGTGAATGGTCGTGATTATATTGAGTATCATAGGGTGTGTCATAGAAAAAACTCCGTATTGTGATGTCAGAAAAAAACTTGAAGAAGAATGACTTTATTTGAAAACAGCTTCTCGAGCGATTTCAATTTTTGTCAAAAACTGTTTAGAAATGTCTCAAAAACCACCTAAAACCAAAAAATCCGGGGTGGTTTGCCTTTTCATTTAAAATATTTAAGGCACACCGTGCATAGTTACAAATTTTTGCACATGCCTTAACATTTTTAAAGGCTATCATTTCATGTAATTTTTATTTGGTAATTTTAAACTTTTTGACGTGCGAATTGGGGAGGCGATGTCACTTTTTTACCCCAAACTTTTTATCCGTAATTTTTTTTGACATTTTCACAATAAAATATTAATAATTAAAAATAGGCCAACCGTTTTCGAGAACATTGCTTTTAAAGAGGCAATTTCACGTTTTGAGCAACAAAAATAGAAACTAAAAAATTCACCAATAAAAATACTGCAGAGAGATTCTACATTAAAAATTACGAAAAAAACTTCCCATACACAAATATCCAAAAATCGCTTTTAAGGCAGCTACTGTCCCTTAAAAAGTGTTACTATTTGAGAGGCCATAGTACTCTTGAAAATTATTTATACGATATTTTTTTACAGTTTTTAATGTAAAATCACCCTGCTGTATTAAAATTTTTATTGTTGCATTTTTTAGTTCCCATTTTTGATGCTCAGAACGTGAAATTGCCTCTTTAATTGCATTTTTTTTGAAAACGGTTGGCCCTACGGCGTTACATAAAGAGTTACTTTTTTATGTATTTTTAATTAAAGATTAATATTTTATTGTGAAAATGTAAAAAAATACGAATAAAAAACTTTGAGGCAAAAAAGTGACCCGTCACCCATTTTGCACGTCCCTGGTTAAAATTACTAAATAAAAATTACATTAAATGATAGCCTTTATCAATGCCAAGGCATGTGCAATTTTTTTTATAGTAGGGTTCCAGAAATAATAAATAAAAACTAATTTTTAGATGTACCCTTATATTTTTTAACGTAGAATAACTTCTTAAATTTCTCGAACTTATTTCTGAATAACCCTGTATAAAGTCTAAATACAGATTTTTCTTTTTAATCTAAACTAAATGGAAAATTATAAAAAATATAAAAAGATATTTTTTATGTTTTACTAATCATTTAAAGTCGAAATACACAATAAAATAACGTTGGTCACTTTTTTCCTGTTTTTTTCCTTTTCCCTTTAAACTCTTCAATGGAAAATTGTAAAAAAATAAAAAAAAAATATTTTATGTAATTACTAATCATTTAAATTCGAAATACACAATATTATAATGTTCATTACAATTTACGGTTTTTTCCTTTTCACCCTACATTAGGGTGTAGCGTAAAATTTAATTTCAAAAAATGAAAATGCTTGGGGTGCCATTTTTTTCTTTTTTACCTAGAAAAAACCATGTGTGAAGTTTCACACCAATGAAAAACATTTTGGAAAGCCAAAATAAGCAAAAATCTCAAAAATAAATACACATCTTTTTTAAATACTTTACACATACTCACATATCAAAAAAAGTACCAAACAAAAATTCTTACAAATAATAAAATACAACTTCTATATTCAAAAAGTTTTTTAATTAAACAATAGTTTTGGAGAAAAATAAAAAAATGGCAAAAAAGTGAAAATTGTATGCTTTTTATAGGTAAAAAAGAAAAAAATGGCAGCCCAAGCATTTTCATTTTTTGAAATTAATTTTTACCTACACCCTACCCTACATTCTATATTCAAGAATGTAGGGTAAAAAGGTATTAAAAAAATAAAAAAAAAAACATATTTTTTATGTTTTACTAATAATTTAGTCGAAATAAAATAATTTTGGTCACTTTTTTCCCGTTTGGTCCCATAGTGCGCTGAACCCGATTTTGAGGTCGAAATAGCACCTCAAAACTAATAGGGTAAGGTGCTATTTTGACCTCAAATTCGGATTCCGCATCATAACAGGCGCCTCCAGATAGAGAGGAATACAATGCATTGTATTCCATTGCAATGGTCTCCGAAAAAGTTCTTGACCTTTTTTTTGTGTGGCTGTGTTATCCATCATATATATTTCTTGTTTAGTTTATTTAAATTTTGACAACATTTTTGTTTAACTTAACAAACATTGTCAGGGACTGTCACATAAATTTACTTATTAGTATTTTTTTTTCTATACTTACTGGATTATAAAATAATTATTCTATATTGTATATTATAATCAACTATAAAAAAAACTTTTTCTCACTACCAACTAGGTAAGTTGACATTACTTAATCAAAAAGCCGACAGTAATGTAAAGTACTATATCGAGCACACTTAGTGATAGATGAAATCAATACAAACAAAACCGTAACTAGACAGAAAAAACGATTTACCGCTAAAGAACACAAAGTGTCCCACACTTACCTAAGGGGGACACCTAGACACAAGACTACTATTTTATAGAGTAATTCCAGAAAAAAATAATTTGTTGAATTGTCACACATAAATTTCAAAAATATTATTAATAAAATAGGATTTTAACTCCTTGGTAGTGAGAAAAACCTAATGTGCTAATCTTAGGTAAGTTTTTTTCTGTCTTCGGTCTTGTTTATGGAGCTTTAGTCCACAGAATATGACCTTACACAGAAAAATTCACTTACCTCTACTAGAAGCGCAAATAACTATTTCTAAACATATAGGATAAAATGCATAGCCACTACGAGCCTGCACATACCCACATACCCATGGGTATCCGTGCTCAAAATCTATAACCCAATAGCGATAGACCAATGCATCGTGGTAAAAACGACGTGGTTGACTTTTTTGTTTTCGTTTATTTTTAAGAGTTTTTATTAATTTTGTCATAAAAATTAAATACGTTGGGGATTAAATTTAACTTAGGCTGGATTTCGAGCATTGTATATTTTTTATATATTGTAAAAGAAACCAAAAACTGTGACCATCTTTTTGAGATACACTGTTCATTGAACAGTGTTCAATAAAATTTATTTTGTAACTTTAGATCTATTGGTATTTATTGCCAGTTCTAAATTAACAGGCTATGATAGTATAGCTTTTTCGTAATAGTATTCGACCCCATTTCCGTTTTCTTTCTCTTTAAAAAGTTAGTGGCAAATGGCAATTGATCTAAAATTCAAGAGAACAGAATCAAGTAAACCCTGGGGGTTCCGTTTAGTTGGTGGTGCCGATTTTGAAACCCCTTTGATTGTTGTCAAGGTAGGAAGTCTTAAAAAACAGATTTTTCTTGTCAGGCTTTAGTAATAGATTTTTACCACGACCTAGTTAGTAGTTAGTGCCTATTTCCCACCCGTTGCCTATGACAACCATTGGAAAGTGGCAATCAGCTGATTTTACATATCTGCTGTCAGAAAATAGAAATAGTAAACGTCAAACACATAACCTGCAATTGACAAACTAATTTTAAGATAATTTTTGCGTTTTTTGGATGTTTAGGTGTTAAGTCGTAGGAAAAATAGTATACCCACCTCGACGCAAACCATTTCAGTGCACTAAAAACTATTATCCACGGCTGTGATTAATAGGGTGATTGTCAGAATACTGAGTAATTTATTTTATGAAAATGTAAGAAAATTTTAATGAAATGATAAAAAATAAAATAATTAGCATCATTTCGGTACAACTAATTAAAGGTAATATTAAAACACTGTAAATTTAATATTTTTTGACATTTTTTTTTTCTTTAACGACGTATGTGAATAATTTTCGAACGCTTTAATCGATTTTCATGAATTGTTGTATTATATATTATATGTCTTTTATGGCTATAAAAACCTGATAAATTAATTTACTTGCAAAACAAGATGACTGACCAGTTAAAGTGACAGATTTTAAATGTATCGATGTATAAATCCAAGGCGTCTTTCACTTCCAGGCCGCGCTACTAGCCAGAATTCCTAGTGGGCCATTCCATGACAAGTTGAACATTTTGAAGCAAAATGTCAAATGTTTGTCAAAAATAATTGTGTTATTTGTGAGAGAAAATAAAGATGTTATTTTTTTACAAAAACAACAAATATAATAAAACTAATACTAAAATATGTGATGGCTTGTTCTTTTTAATAGGTAAAAAAATAAAGAAAAAGGCGAAGAGAAGAATTTTACTGCATTGAAAAGGAAAATCAGTTAATCATTAAATTTTGTTTTAAATTATGTTTGTTTTTATGTTTTTTATGTTTGTTTTTAACCTCGTACTATTCTACTTAATTAAGCATCCCCTAAGTCCAGGACTTTTTAATTTATAATTAATAATTATTAGCAATTTTTAGAGTTAAAGTTAAAGTTTTTTTAATAATTATTAAAATTACATAGTTAATTTTTAGAGTTGTTTTTTTTAATAATTATTAAAATTACATTAGTTTTATTTTCATTACATTATAAAACAATGTACCTGGATATACAATAGTTATTTAAGTATTAAGGTCAGCAAGTGCATTTTACCGGTTGAGGATTATTTTGGAGACTGAGACGAAGTCGTAATATCCAATACTATCCAAAACCGGTAAAGCACTTAATGGCCGTGATTATTACGGTTTTTGCACGATCCAACAAAACAAAGATCAATAAGATTTATAAAAGTGAGATTAAAACGTAAAATTTATTTTATTGTAAAAATTAAGTCAGTATACTGGTAAAGGTACTAGTACCTTTGATAAAATTTAACCCTAACAACGGGTTGCTACCTATAACAAAATGCTAAATTCCTAATTTTGTTTGACGTTTGTCCTATGTGCCAATTAATATCTTTGTAAAATAAACATTTTTTATAAAACATGCATCAAGATGACAATTTTGACCTTTAAGTTGCGTAGAATATAAGATTTTTTGCATTTATACCCGAAAAATCCAAAGATCAGTGAAAATAGTTCAAAACATGGTGCAGTGAAAAAAATATGTGAAAACATAGAAAAGTTGCTGTTGGCTTATTAATTAATAATTATTTCGTTCGAAGAAGAAACCTAAATAGTCCAATAGTGTTTAACAGTTATTGTTCCAATTGTAATTTTATATTTAAATTTAATAAAAACTAATTTAAAGCTTTAAAAATTAAAAATTAGATTATTTACTTACCGCCTGCCGATGGGTAAGTAATTTACTTACCGGTCAGCAATTTGTAAACCTACTGCTGTTATAATTAGTCTAGTAAAAATATCAAAGTACTCGATCGTGTTAAAAAATATTGTATTTTTATTTCCCGACATTTGTAAGTAAAAACCTTAGAATAAATATATAAGTTCTAAATTATTTTATTAGTTTATTACCATATAAAGAACTTTCACTTTCGGCTTTAGACCGTGTTAATGGATTTTCACTTTCCGACGTTTCGTCTCTTACTACTAGAGACATCTTCAGGGATTAATCTGAAATCAGTTTCAAATTAATCCCTGAAGATGTCTCTAGTAGTAAGAGACGAAACGTCGGAAAGTGAAAATCCATTAACACGGTCTAAACCCGAAAGTGAAAGTTCTTTATATCTTAATGGCCGTGAAAGCTTAAAATCTAAAATAGTTTATTACCATACATGAAACTACAGTATCTTCTTTGATTCAAGCAGCTTAATGTTGCATTTTATTTTAGTAAATGGCTCAGAATTCTTACATAATTAATTTAATTTTTCTAGTTAGCACTAGGATATTTAAAGGCAAAACTGAAACAATAACATTTTTATAATTGCATCCACATTTTTTAAATATTTCACCAAGTGCTTTATAATCAAATGTTAAGCGTCAAAATATAGAACTGTCAAACTGAAAATAAGAAATTCTTAGTATTATTTTTAGTATTTTTTTCTTTATATTGGGGTACCAGCGTTTTAAGACCCTAGCGGGCCATATCAAAGCCAACTGGATGGTCCAGTAGCGTGGCCTGGAAGTGAATGAAGCCGTCATAAATCTGATTCTTTGTTTGAGATTTCATATTTTCATAAAAAGTAAATACATTTCGGTAGAGAACAAAAAAAAGAAAAGACATACCAATTTTCGATTAAATTTACCTACGTAAACTTATTTTTAACAGGCAACGCCATAACACACTTTTGTAACAAAGTAAATTAAAAAAAAAGGAAAGCATAATGAATAACTAGATTACCTGTTAAAATGGCTGATTTTGAGTACACTTTAAAAACTCGAAGAAACTTTTTATCCGAAAAAAAACTAAAAAAACTTAAAGAGGACACCCGAATACACAAAAAACTCAAAAAAAAACAAACACACCCGAGTACACTCGAAGAAATCCGAATTTATCCGAAAAATACTAAAAAAACTTTTAAAACCCCGATAACACCCGAAAACACTCTAAAAAACCCTAACACACCCGAGTACATTTGAAAAAATCGGAGAAACCCGAATCTATCCGAATAAAGTGCATAAGTTCTAAAATCTTATTCCAGAAAATCTCAAGCAAAACACATATTCCTATAAAACTTACATTAACAAAATTAAATTATGAATAAAAAATTCAAATGTTAATCCAATATTAGAAAAACCAATTAGTTAAAAAAAAATCAGGATGAGCGAACCGTTGCAACGCGTTGATGCAACTGTATTCAAAATTTAATAACTAAAGGCAAAAAAAAACTTTCTGGTGGCCACATACAAACTATTTATTAGCTCTTGTGGTCCTAAATGGCAAATGTATTTATTAAGTTCTTATAAATAAAAGTCTCAGCAGTGATAGCATTGTCCATTTCGTATTTTATAGCGTTTATAGAAATGCTTACTTTGAAATAACGTTTAAGTACTTTTGTGTGAGATATTAATAGAAAGGCTTACTTTATGTATTTAATTTTACTGCATTTTGCTTTCCTAGCTTTGACTTCGTACAAAAATTTAATTTTACGACTTATTTCGAAACAATCGATTTGGAGGAAAAACTAAATACTAGCTTTCTGATAAGTCTGTCTGTTTGTGATAGCATTTTTCTTTTTCATATATAAAAAGCTTTTGTAGAAATGCTTACATTGAAATCACATGTTACATACATTACATTGTTTAACCTCGTACTATTCTACTTAATTAAGCATCCCCTAAGGCCAGGACTCATGGGGGCTAGTAATAGAAGGTACCACCTTATACTGACTTTCGAACCAGTTTATAGGGAGTGTCCGTTTCACATCGCCTTTGCCAAATTTCAATTATTAAGGCAAATTGGCGCCACACCGCATTAGCGGTCAAAATTCAATATCTTCTACAACTGTGGATCGTTTTAAATAAAATTTGGGTAATTTCTTTAGTTTTATAAAAGACGTATTTTGGTATAGTATAACCCTTTCAGGACTTCCGGTTATCCCGGAAGTGGTAAGAATTTTAGTCAATTTTAAGGTTATATTGTTTTATTGGGTAAAATTTCTTAAAACTAATAGAAAATAATATGTTGCATCAAAAAAATAATATAATAAAAAAATTTAATTTTTTTTTTCTTTTTGAAAAATTTGGTCCTTTTCATTTTTTCTGACTTTAAATTTCCTTTAAAAAATATTTAACTCTAATTAATAATGATAAATTTATATGAGTATTAAAGAATGATGTTCAGAGAATTATTTAAAAAAGGAATTCTTAAAAAATATGTTTCTTCTTTTTAGCTATTCGGATCAAAAGAATTCAAGAAAAATAACCAAAAATTTCACTTGGGTGCAAATTTTCATATCGTCCGGCGAAAGCGGGCATCGTGAAATTAATACATAACGTAGCCTATAGTTTTCCAAAGCTTCCCTTAAAATCCCAGTCTGCGATCTTTAAAGGTTAAAATTTTATACAAGTGCGCTTAGGTGTTGACGGATTTCGCAATAATTTTATTATGACACATATAAGCATTTGGCATATTTTTTGTTCTAAAACATGCTTTGTACTTAATTTAATTTATATTGTTATGTAAAAATAATAATTAGTTAAGTAATGATGAACTACAATTTAATGAAACTAAGTTACGGCCAAAACTATTAAAACTATAGTTGAAATAGTTTTGGTTGAGGCTTTGGTTATCATAAAACTTTTTATTTTTATATAGTTTATATAATTATTATATGATATCATTAAACTTCATTTACTTTAAGTGAATTGACCACAAAGGGTCTTTGTAAAGGACTTGGTTATTTTAATATTATATATGCAGAGAAAGATTGGATCGTAAGATAAATATTTAGGCCAAAAGATCTGCACGCTCCATTTTGCAGATACCTAATATATCAGATATAGTTCTCCGCATGAAACAAAGTCTCCGAAGGAAGGGGGAGGTATTAATAATAATAATAATAATAATAATAATAATAATAATAATAATAATAATAATAATAATAATAATAATAATCGTTTATTTACGCATATAGCAGTTACAAAGTTATTTATATAATATTCTTCTCTAGCATAATAGGTATAAAATAATAATTAAAAAAAATAATAAAAAACAAATAAGAGTAATATACTCATATAAAACAAAATTACATGCCTAAATGTTGACGTAATTCATTTTTAAACATATTATATGAAGAATTGTAAAAATCAACAGTATTGCATGCTAAATTAACCAATGTTACAATACGGTTCATTGGAGAATTTTCTGCATTAACAGTATTACAGGAGGAAACCTCCAGGAGTGAATAACTTCTCAAGGATCTTGATGGAATTTTAATATTATGCGCGCTCTCTTCTTTCCGTCAAAAGCGTTATAAGTCGTGCGTGCCTGCAACGGGCCTCT
>OY294046.1:21148349-21190231 GCA_958510825.1 Brachypterus glaber
GAAATATGATTCCCCAGGTCAAAATACATAAAAAAGGTGCTCCATTAGGATTGATTTTTGGAAGTACCTGTATATGAGGTTTTTTTCTTAGTTTTTAATGTACATTCGCCCTGCATCATTAAAATTTTGGTTTTCAACATTTTAGTATTTAATTTTTCGTCCTCGAACCGTGGAATTTCACCTTCAAATGAATTTTTCTTCGAAAACGGTTAATCCTACAGTATTACAACAAGAGTACCTTTTTTATGTATTTTGACCTGAGGAATCATATTTCAAAAATAAAAAAGTTAAACAGAAAAAAGTTTGGGACAAAAAACTGATAAGCCTCCCCCGTTTCGCACACCCCTGGTTGAAATAAGTACATGAAAATAACACATAAAAACGGGCCTTGGTAGGAATAGTTGATGTGCAAAACCTCGTTGATATATCTCAAAGGGTTCCTGAGTTATTAAATAAAAACCGATTTTTTTAGCCACTTTTAAAGGGGCGTAGCTCCCTTATGACGCATTTTTAGACATATGTTTATAGGAACTTTTTGTCATATTTTATGATGTAGAATCATCTGTTAAAATTTCCGACTCTATTTCAAATACACCGTGTATATAATAACTTCAGAAATGTAACTTTATTTAGACGTTTATATAACTTCCATGCAAAGTTAATCTTTAACGTTCCTATGAAACTTTCTATGGAAGTTTATGTAACTTTCATAACAATTTACATAATAGCTTCATGAAGTAACTTTATGGAAGTTAAAATAACTTTCACATGAAGTTATTGTCAAAGGTTAAGTACCTTTTATGAAAGTTGATAGAAAGTCCATTTAACGTCCGTGTTCAGAGGGACATGAATACTTTTACACGATAAACAACTATCCTAGTTATAAATGCGGTTGGTATCCATTAAATCTAGAGCGTTTACACATAATAACCAAAATAAGTGCCAAACATATTGCCGAGGGGCTGACCGCGAGGAAATCTTTTGTACAAGCCAAAGGAACTCAGGAGGAACTCTGAAGAACTCTGGAGGAACTCCGAGGAACTCTGAAGAACTCTGGAGGAACTCTGAAGAACTCTGGAGGCACTCCGAGGAACTCCGGAGAAACTCCGAAGGAACTCAGAGGAACTCTTTGCAAAAAGTAACTCTTTTGTACAAATTTCAGACGCGGTCAGAAACAATTTTTATTTATTACCCATGCGGATTAACGTTTTTATTTTCAAACTAGATGAGCCGTTACAAACACCTTATCAAAACATCCTACCTTTGAGCGCCAATTTCTGTTTTGAAGGGGCGCTAAGTTTGGTAGAAACCGTCAGGGACAAAGCTTTTTTTTCTTGAAGGTAAAATTGGAGCGCTATTTTTTATTTGAAGGGGCGCCAAGTTTGGTAGTAACCGTCAGGGATAAAGCTTTTTTTCATGAAGGTATTTTTTGGGCGCCAATTTCTTTTTTTTTTGTAGGGGCGCCAAGTTTGGTTGAAACCGTCAGGGACAAAGCTTTTTTTTGAGGGTTCCTTATTGGCAGTAATGCTTGCATAGCGGTAATTTCTACGGCTTATTTGCCAAAAATTGCCCGTTCCAGGGAGGAACTCTTAAGGAACACAGGAGGAACTCCCAAGAAACTCTGGAGGAACTCCGAAGGAACTCTGAGGAACTCTTTGCAAAAAGGAACTCTTTTGTACAAATTTCAGACGCGGTCAGCCCCTCGCATATTGCCAATATTCATAAAAAAAAACACCTAGAAAACTTGCTCCTATATATTGAAGTGGAAGGGGTAATTTGTTTTTTTTTTATCTAAGGATGGCGTTATTGTTATTTATAAATATTTACGGCCTTTTATCACAGTTAAATCCAGATTAATAACTCTGGGCCTGCTCTGTACGGCTGTGTTTATCAAAGTGCAGCTAAATCTAGCTCACACGTAATAACCATATGCTATATAGCAACTCCAACCAAAATCCAAAATTTGCTCTTAACCGAGACTTTATCTTTAAGATAAAGTTTTAACTGTACACTGGTAAACTGCTTCTAAGAGGTTTAGATTTATTTTAGTCATTTTGGGACCTCGAAGGTGTTTTATACCATAATAGACTGGTTACATTACAAAAATTAGTGCTACATACTATTTCAATCCATTCCAATATTTTTAAAAATATATTCCTCCGTTCTATGTTCTATACTGTTCATTCTATGCACTTTTTTCACAATTTGTGAATACATTCTAGAAGTTCATTAAGCAGCAAATATCATAATTTTGTAAAATTAAAATTTTCTAAAATAACTTGACAGTTCAGTGGCTGTGAATTAGTATATTATTCAAAGAGCGAATTATTAATTAAGCTATTATACGCGAGTAGAATACTATACTTTACCCACGGCCGTTTTAAAGCTAAACGGCTTATTTTTACAGACCCGTGATTAATAGGCCTATTAATCACGTCCGTGGATAAAATATAATTAATAAATACTCGTAAATACAGCAGATAACAACGTTTACAGGGGAGTTAATAAATCTGGTAGTAAAAACTACGGAATTTAGGTCTTGTGTAAACATAGTCAAGAGTATTTCGCTCGTATTCTGTTCAACTTTCGTAATTTTGCCTGTTGAATCCGAATCTGCCACTTATATAATAACAATAACATATATAATTTTAAAGTTAAGAATCTATAGATTATGAACACAACAATAATTATTTATCAAAAAAAAAATAATAACTGTCCTTCCCGCGGTCTCAAAAAAATTGTCGGATAGGGCGCAAATGGGCTAACACAAAAAAATAGTATATAGTTTTACTAAGAGGAAAAGTTAAGCTTTTTTTTACTAGTCTGTAGAATTTACGGATAACGCGAAGCGGAGTCCGGAAACTACAGACGAGTAAAAAAAAAGCACTTTTCCTCTGAGTGAAACATACTATTTTTTCTTCAAGCATTCCAATTTATATATTTTTTAAATATTAATTTATTCAGTAATAAAGTATGTTTTTTTATTAAAGTAGGCCAATAAAACCCTTTCGAAATAAACTTAAACCTTCCTTAGCTCATTTTAAATTTTTTTTGTAGGCTACATCGTACACTTTTCGCGATTTCGATGGTAACTTTTCTAATGTAGCATTTGCAATTTCGGAGAGATTTGTAGGTGTATAAACCAGTTTGAAGTATGGCTGTCATCAAAGTCAAAGAGTGCTGCCGCCAGTGGTGGTTTAGCTAACTAACTTTTTTTTACGGCGTACAACAAATAACTCATTTTTTTACTGTAAAAAAATAGATCACTTCTAACTAGTGTGTTCAGTTATAAAATATGAACATTTTAGTACGCTTGAAGAAAAAGAAATATGTTTTCTTACCTTCCCGAATATACAACTGGTCTCGAGCAGATTCCCCTTGCATATGATCCTGTTGTTTATGTATTGTCCTCTTTGTTCCCCTATCTGATCCTCTTTCCATTTCATGTCTTCTCAGCGACTCGGCTTCAGTGTCTAACATCACTTGCTCTGGAGTCCATGCTTCTTTTCTTCCGAACCACTCAGCTACTTGGACAGACTTGCTTTCTTTCCCTTCGCCTGAAATTAAACGATACATGGTGCTTTTTTTGGGGATATTCTTTGTTTGTTTGGAAACCCTAAAATTCCTTTACCATTCGATAGTACCGTCCATTTATATAATTTTCAGCGAAAATTAAAAATCTCCACCGAGCGCGTCGTTTTTTATTAAAAAAAATAAATGCTAAACGAGCTGCGAAGAGTAAAACAAGCCATAAATATATGTAATACTACGCATTTCATTATATACTATTCATAGTAAATGGGTATATTGCATTTTTCCAATTTAAGAAAAAAACAAATTAAAAAAATTTTCAACTATTTTTTTAATTTGTTTTTCCTTTTTCGCAAAAAGGAAATAAAAAAAAATTTTAAGTTTTTTTTTTATTTTTTGTTTCTAATAATTGTAAAAATGCAATATACCCGTTTACTTTGAATAGTATATAATGAAATGCGTAGCATTACATATGTACACGACTTGTTTTACTCTTCGCAGCTCGTTTAGCATTTATTTTATAAATAAAAAACGAAGCGCTCAGTAGATTTTTTTAATTTTCGCTAAAAATCATATAAATGGACGGTACTATCGAATGGTAAAGGAATTTCAGGGTTTCGAAAAAAAAACAAAAAATACCCCCAAAAAGCACCGTGGATACATTTGATTGATCCCGATCCACAAATAAACTGTACATAAAAGTTATACACTATAGTGTATAACTTTTGTATTTATTTGTATATTTACGATAACACAAAAAGAGTTAAAGATGTTTTTAATGTTATTATGTACATTGGATCTGGGGGTGCACCCCCCTTAACTTCAGTATTTGTAGAGATAAAATTTTATATAACCTATAATGTACTTAAGAAACCTCAACTTTTGTTTATAAAACAACATTTTGCTACTTCCGGTTTTACCGAAAGTGCTGACAACTTTCACATTTTAAGTGGGACATACAAATGCGTTACATTTTTGGAATCTGTACACTTTTCTGAAAACATTGTTACCACATAAGTGACATTTCAAATGTCAAATTTTATTTTAAATTTGTTCTATTTTTTTTTAACTAGGTGCACCATGATATCTTTAATAAACTCTTATGGACACCAGAAATGCTAAAAAATAATTAGAACAAAATTAAAATAAAATTTGACATTTGAAATGTCACTTATGTGGTATCAGTATATTCAAAAAAGTGTAAAGATTCCAAAAATGTAAAGCATTTGAATGTCGCACTTAAAATGTGAAAGTT
This sequence comes from Brachypterus glaber, assembly GCA_958510825.1. Lineage (NCBI taxonomy): Eukaryota > Metazoa > Arthropoda > Insecta > Coleoptera > Kateretidae > Brachypterus > Brachypterus glaber. The sequence goes on from OY294046.1 coordinate 21,153,136, forward strand.
ATCATGTGAAACCAGAAATAGCAAAATGTTATTTTATATGTAAAAAGTTGAGGTTCCTTAAGTACATCATAGGTATTTAATTTTAAAACTTCATCTTTACAAATACAGAAGTTAAGGAGGGTGTACACTGGATCTGTGGTATATAAATATTAAAATTAAATGCTGAAGAAAAACGTATGGATTTTTCTGTAAACTAAATTAGTGGGGTGTCCCAGCCACAAGCCTCGGCTTATTTCGGACACCCCATGATGCTGTGCTGTAACCAACGATAAAAAAAAAATAAAATACAAAATGTACAATATTGGAGATATCTACAATCCGATTTTGACTTTGGAGCAGTTCTTTCCGAAAATTACTAATAAAAGTAAAGCAAAGTTATTGTTTTTTTCTCTTTGCACACCAATAACTGGTGCAACCCTGATAGCACAAAAACCTTCTAAGAATATTCTTAAAATAAATAGCCGGAAGGACAGCATGCTTCTTAGAAGCATGTCTATTTTGCTCAGGATATTCTAAGAACGATTAAAGAAATGCAAAGGATACCGTTTTAATCGTGCTGGGAGTTCCTAAGAAGGTTCTTAAAAGCCTCTGCATCAAATAAGAATGTTTTAAGAAGCATGTTAAGAATGTTCTTAGAAGTAGGTACATGTACTTTTAGGAATTCTTGGCATGCTTCTAAAAATATTCTAATTTGATGCAGTAATAATATTGAATATTTCGCATGCGCAAACAAAGTAGGTAGGCGTTTCAGAATTCTGCATTAATGTAGTTTTCTCTTTCTTTCAAATATATTTTATAATACTCGATCCTTTTTATGAAGTGATATCATAAATTTGGACATGGCGAAAATTTTTACATCTTTGAGATAAACCTAATAATTAAAGTATATAAAAATCTTTAGATATAGCATCCATCAGGTAAGATTCATATGGGATATGCAGTTTTACTGTGAAAGTAAACTTTGTACCAAACATAAAAATCATGCGCCACACAAAAATCCAAGTTTTAGAGAAAAAAATAGCAAATAATTGTCATTTCAAAAAATAATAATTTTAATTTTTTGTCTCAAACTATATAATAATCACTTTATGTGTAAAAATACATCCATTTCTACTACTACTAGGGTAAAACTTATGTTATTAACAACAATTTTAAGAATATTTGTAATTCTAACCTAATAAAATTAAAATAATATAGACACCATATTACTATTCTAAAAACATTCCCATTAGAATATTTTAAGAATATGTATTTGAGAATATTCTTAGCAAAATACTCTAATCATGCTTAGCATGTGCACTATAGCATTATTCTAAAAATATTCCCATTAGAATATTTTAAGAATATGTATTGGGAATATTCTTAGCAAAATACTCTAATCATGCTAAGAATGTTTAGAGTAGAATCACTTATGCTACTACAGCAGTGCACCTTTTAAGAACATGCTTAGCATGTTTACAGCATTATGCTAAGAACCTTTTCAAGGGAACGATTAAAAAACCTTCTTAGGATGTAGTGTGTTATCAGGGAAGGCTCTATAACGTACCTTTTTCACTTAATACCAATTTTTGAACTTCTGTGGAGCTAATTCTTCGTTTCTTCGGAGGAATATAGAATGGACATTGCTCGCAAATACAACAAAGGATTAGTATAGCTGCTGCAATTAATGCTAATACTATTAACAATATCAGCAGCCACAACAGATCTGAGCTGGAAGACTCCCTGATTCTAGTTTCCGTTCTATAATTGGTGTTCGTGTTTTTGTGTAGAACATTTTCATTTCCAAGTTGATTATTGTCATTTTCCCTTTTAATATTGTTTTCTAAGATTTGTTGAATTCGATTTACATCAATTACTGAATCCTTGGAATAACTGATTGTCGCTACTACAACGCTCCTAAAAATAAAAATGCCTTAAAAAACATAAGATATAAGTTTGTTTACAAAGAAGATAATTAAAGGTCTTTTATCCAATACATACAGATGAGACAATTACCAGCTTTATTTTAAATAGATAAACTCAATAATAACCCCCGCGTGGCTTTTACTTTATTGAGTGGATAATTATTTATTTTACCCACTCAACTGTCACTTGTCAAATTATTTTCTTGTAAATGTCATTAAAATTTTTAATAAAAATATGAATTTCTAAGCTATTTATTCCATAAAACCTTGTATGGCACTCATGGGTAAACCGATATTGCCCTCTCGAAAATTAACCTGCTTGGCTGACGCCTCGCAGGTTAATTTTCTCATGGGCAATATCTTACTTTACCCACTAGTACCATAAATAACTATTAATTATGTTCAGAAATTCTAAAGACTTGTTAAATTATAAATAATAGAATAGATAGAAGAACAGCAAATGACGGACTTAGAAAACACATAAAACGTTTCGTCATAATACTATCGTGGCGGTAACGACTTAAAAAAAAGCGCTAAAGTTACAGAAAAACATATTGTTTGTTTTAATCAGAAAAAGAGTCGTTTATCGCTTACCTATTTGGATCATTGTTTCCATATCCATTATAACCGGAAACATCTGTTGCCCCAGGTTCGTAACCATTATATGGCCTAATCTCGTTAATTTCAACTCTTCCTCCTGTAAGTGCCCTTAAGGTTTTGGCAACATTCTCTCTATCGGGTTTTCTTCCAGGAACAATAAAAACCATCTTTCTAGATTGACCTTCAGGTGGATAAATTCTTATTTCACTTTCACTAGACAGTCTAGGAACTCCTCCGTCCCAAACTCTAGCTCTGAGAATCGCCACATCGGTTTTATCCCAATGTCTTGTTAATTGCAGCTCGCCTGTTTTTTCGTTGAGGTAAAGTCCATCTGCTTGATCGATAAGTTCATAATGGACTTCATTATTCGGTGGACTGATATCTTCGTCAAATGCTTTGATAAATGCAGTTGTTGTAAAGGACATTTTGTCAGGACTTAAAATAAATTCGTATAAAGATCTTTCAAAGTAAGGGACTTGGTCATTTATATCAACCAGATGAATTTTTACGGACGATGAAGTTTGTAAAGCTTTACCGTTTTCATCTGCCGCAGTTACTTCTAAAGTTATAACTGGAGATTTTTCAGCATCTAGAGCTTGTGCGTTGGCAACAGTTATAAGACCTGTTTCTGGGTCTAGGTTAAAATAGCTACTCCCATCTCCAGATAGTTTCGTATATCTTATTTTATTTCCAGGTTCCCGATCGATATCATATGCTTCTACACGTAAAACCGTTGTACCCACCATAGCATTTTCTTGTATTTTTGCTTCATATAAAGTTTGTGTAAATTGAGGAGGATTGTCATTAACATCATTTAGTATAACGGTTAGCTTAACTCTAGCCGTGTAGTTCCCGGTTCCTATTTCTTTGGCGACTATGTAACAATGAACTGAATGTCTTGCCTCATAATCTAATAATTTAGGATCATGAACTTTAATCTGAAACTTGCCATTACCTTCTACAACACTTGGGGATATATCAAAAGTGTTATTGTTGTTTATTAACTCTAGCGTTACAACGTCGCCGGGTTGAGTGTTTACTTCAGCCTGTGGCAGATCCAGAACTGTCCCAGTAGAGGAATTTTCGTCCAAAAGGGCTGTGTATTCTAGAGCACCGAATGTAGGGGAAGCAGCGGTGACTCCTGGAGGTATTAGAGCTAAACGAACACTGGAGGATTGTGCTGGCTCTTTTGAGTTAGAGCGGATCTCTTCGGCTATTACTGTAAGAAGGATTGGTTGGCCTGAGTGTGAACTTGAAATTATTTCATTTAGTGGTAATTTAAGTCGTAATTCACCTAAAATAAAATAACACAAGCTGTAAAGATATGTATTAAACCGTCCCAAAAGTCACCCCCTCCCATCCTCTTAACTTGAACTAGTTGAGATATCGACTTAAAATTTGGAACTTATATTTCAGCTCCTAAAATGTGGAGAGGGGAGCATAAGGGGGCATTTTTTAAATGGAAATAGGGGTCGTGTGATATATTGTTTTAAAGCTTAAAAAATTATCTATTTAATCATATATTTTTAAAAATTTTAAACATGTTTTTTTAAGGTATTAATTTTTCACTTTTTTTTGCAAATAGCATATCTCGAGTTGGAAATGTTTCATTTTCTTATTAGGTTAGAAAATAAATTACACCGATTTTTTTTAGTAATTATCACTCGCAGTAATAATAGTGATAAATTGGCAAGTGATTAATTACTGCCAATTATTTATGATTTAAATAATTTATTATTAGGTAATATAAATTTATTATTAACATAAATTAATTACTGGCTAAATTATTAGTAATTCATTATTTTCCAGTTTATTACTAGTGAAATTATTACTGAGATTTATTAGGATCTTTGCTTATAATAATTATTATAATTAATAAGCTCAATTAAACTCAATTTCCAAAGATTTTTCGTCTACTCACACAAATTTTGTTCTATTTCGTCCACAAATAAAGAATAAAACTCTTTATTTGTTAAATATTTAAGAGACAGAAAACCTATAGAAAGCCTATACCAAACTAAACTAAAAAAAAAACTATACTTAAGTTATTTAAAAACGCAGTTACACTTACTTCAGAACCACCAGTTACACTATGGAATTCTGGTCAAAAACTACCCAATATGACACAAAATATTTTAAATGAACCGTAACAATATTGTTACGTTATATAACGTTTATAAAAAATCAATAAAAGCAAAGGCCTCACTTGGTATTTAGTTAAAAAGCATGCGCGACAAAAAAAAGTTATTTTTTTCTGTATGATCATACCTGCTAAAAAATATACGAATAAGGCAAACCTTAAATCTACCGGAATATTGCTAAAAACACATTTTTTTCTTGAAGACGAAATAAAAAAATGGCGATGGTTACACTTACCCCGCTATTACACTTACCCCACTCCACCTTACCTAAGTCATTTTTTTTTTTGTTATTTTTTGTGTTTTCGAAAATATAAATTCTGGATCGTTCTGGATTCTGGATGTTATGGAACAATGGATACAAAATGGAATAGGGAACGTGTTGAAAGCACCAAATCATTAAAAGTTAAAATAAAGAAATAAATATTAAAAGTTTATTTCATTAGTAGTAATTGGAAGTAATATTTATTTTTGATAAAATTATTGTATATAAAATTATCAAGATGTATTGATTTTCTTGGAAATTATAAATAGAAAAGTCAACGATCTAAAGTATAAGGCTAAAAAAATTAATATTAATAATTCACTAATAACTCCCATTAGGAGTCTCCCAATAGTTTATAGATGTCAAGGGTAGCATTTCCAATAATTCTCATAAAAATGGAACATCATAATATTAGATAGGTAAACAATGTGTGCTACACATTGGGTTCATAATGTGTACTATATATTATATTCATAAGGTGTTAGCACTACATATTATATTAATAATGTGTACCTACTACACATTATATTCAAAATGTGTATTACACATTTGCCGAAATTTTTTAAAAAGCATTAATAGGTCTTATCAAGGTGGGCATTGAAATTGTACATTTTACAACATAGTTTGATTTAGTTTGACAGGTAAGAACAACGAACTAATAACTCTTTTCTCTAGAATAGGCATTTCATTCGTTAAAACTGACAAAAACGTCGGCAACATAAACATTCTTCTGTCTTACTCGCACATATTTGTTCTAACAGAGACAACAATACCGGTTACTGGTAACTGATATTGTTCAGGCCTGAATATACCTACTATTTGTTTACAAACAAACCGAGATGTTGGCGATACTTTATTTTAACGGTATGCGTATTCTAGAAAGAAGAGTTATTAGTTCGTTGGGTAAGAATGAATTTTTAATGTAAGGTTATTTATTTGTCAAATTCAAAACATATCAAAGTAAAACTACAGTATCCGCTTTGATTTTTTTTCTAAAAATTAAAATTAGTAGAATAAAATTTATCGGAAAAATAAAACAACCTTATTTACATAACTTTTCTGATTATAAAGCATTATAAGAATAATTTAAATAGTACAATACAAAAAACTAATAAAAAATCCAGTATTTAGTGTATTTTACCGTGGACGGGTTTTTGTCAAAAGCTTTTTAAAATCTCTTGTCAGAATGATATGATGTAAAATTTACGATTTCAATGCCTCCCTTAATAAAACCTATTAATCCTTATAAAGAACTTTCACTTTCGGGTTTAGACCGTGTTAATGGATTTTCACTTTCCGACGTTTCGTCTCTTACTACTAGAGACATCTTCAGGGATTAATCTGAAACTGAAACAGTTTGGACTTTCCCTGAAGATGTCTCTAGTAGTAAGAGACGAAACGTCGGAAAGTGAAAATCCATTAACACGGTCTAAACCCGAAAGTGAAAGTTCTTTATATCTTAATGGCCGTGAAAGCTTAAAACCTATTAATCCTTTTTAAAAAATTTCGGCATTATAAATACTGTATACTCAATATCAATGGGCCACTAAATAGTAATTTATGTTGAAATAAAAATACATCTGCCAAGCTTAGGAAATAATAATTAAATTTATTAAATTCCGTTACGTAACGTTTACCTAGACCCCCCTCACCCCTGTCACAAACTGTAACAATTTCTCTGACCCCCTCCCCCCCTAGGCGCGTTACGTAATATATGGACAGCTCCTTATGACGTCACGTATGTGAGTAAAATCAAAAAAAGCCCCACTCAAAATAAAAATCGACTTGTCCGAGGAATTTTTCTAAAAAATATTATTTTTAGAGAGAGGCACAATGGTGGCAATAGGAAGGAGGATCGTGTGATATATCATTTTAAGGCTTATAAAATTCTCTATGCCCACATATATTTTTAGTTTTTAGAAGCAATTTTTGGGGTTTTAAAATAGGGTTACAAATGGAAATTTTCATTAAAATTTCAAAACCAAACAATTTTTGAAAAATGGTTTATTTCATGATTCAAATAAGTTAATGATACTTAAACTTAAACATAAACTAATTTTAAATCATATAAATAAAAAATCTTAAAAAATCGCATTAAAAAAAATGAAATTGTTTTAAGAATAAAAAATAAATGCCCGAATAGAGAATTTTATGAACTTTAAAATAATGTATCACACGATCACCTTTCCATTTACAAAAATGTTTCCCCTTGCCCCCTAGAGGGCAATGGAGGCCCTAAGGGGCCCTAAGCATAAAAAATATATAACAAAAAACTATTTGGATCATGTTATTTACGTGTTGCAAAATTTCAAGTTGATATATTTTCCGTTGAAAAATTTAGAAATTTTGCGAATCTTCTTTGCACTGATTTAATTTATAGTCTCTGATTTTCGTAAATTGGATACCATATTATAGATGCATATTCTAACTTAGAATGGTGGCAATGGGGCAAGGGGAGAATGTTTTTTAATCGAAAGGGGGATCGCGTTATACATCATTTTAAGGCTTATAAAATTCTCTATGCCCACATATATTTTTAGTTTTTAGAAGCAATTTTTGGGGTTTTAAAATAGGGTTACAAATGGGAATTTTCATTAAAATTTCAAAACCAAACAATTTTTGAAAAATGGTTTATTTCATGATTCAAATAAGTTAATGATACTTAAACTTAAACATAAACTAATTTTGAATCATATAAATAAAAAATCTTAAAAAATCGCATTAAAAAAAATGAAATTGTTTTAAGAATAAAAAATAAATGCCCGAATAGAGAATTTTATGAACTTTAAAATAATGTATCACACGATCACCTTTCCATTTACAAAAATGTTTCCCCTTGCCCCCTAGAGGGCAATGGAGGCCCTAAGGGGCCCTAAGCATAAAAAATATATAACAAAAAACTATTTGGATCATGTTATTTACGTGTTGCAAAATTTCAAGTTGATATATTTTCCGTTGAAAAATTTAGAAATTTTGCGAATCTTCTTTGCACTGATTTAATTTATAGTCTCTGATTTTCGTAAATTGGATACCATATTATAGATGCATATTCTAACTTAGAATGGTGGCAATGGGGCAAGGGGAGAATGTTTTTTAATCGAAAGGGGGATCGCGTTATACATCATTTTAAGGCTTATAAAATTCTCTATGCCCACATATATTTTTAGTTTTTAGAAGCAATTTTTGGGGTTTTAAAATAGGGTTACAAATGGGAATTTTCATTAAAATTTCAAAACCAAACAATTTTTGAAAAATGGTTTATTTCATGATTCAAATAAGTTAATGATACTTAAACTTAAACATAAACTAATTTTGAATCATATAAATAAAAAATCTTAAAAAATCGCATTAAAAAAATGAAATTGTTTTAAGAATAAAAAATAAATGCCCGAATAGAGAATTTTATGAACTTTAAAATAATGTATCACACGACCATCTTTCCATTTACAAAAATGTTTCCCCTTGCCCCCTAGAGGGCAATGGAGGCCCTAAGGGGCCCTAAGCATAAAAAATATATAACAAAAAACTATTTGGATCATGTTGTTTACGTGTTGCAAAATTTCAAGTTGATATATTTTCCGTTGAAAAATTTAGAAATTTTGCGAATCTTCTTTGCACTGATTCAATTTGTAGTCTCTGATTTTCGTAAATTGGATACCATATTATAGATGCATATTCTAACTTAGAATGGTATCAATGGGGCAAGGGGAGAATGTTTTTTAATCGAAAGGGGGATCGCGTTATACATCATTTTAAGGCTTATAAAATTCTCTATGCCCACATATATTTTTAGTTTTTAGAAGCAATTTTTGGGGTTTTAAAATAGGGTTACAAATGGAAATTTTCATTAAAATTTCAAAACCAAACAATTTTTGAAAAATGGTTTATTTTATGATTCAAATAAGTTAATGATACTTAAACTTAAACATAAACTAATTTTGAATCATATAAATAAAAAATCTTAAAAAATCGCATTAAAAAAATGAAATTGTTTTAAGAATAAAAAATAAATGCCCGAATAGAGAATTTTATGAACTTTAAAATAATGTATCACACGACCATCTTTCCATTTACAAAAATGTTTCCCCTTGCCCCCTAGAGGGCAATGGAGGCCCTAAGGGGCCCTAAGCATAAAAAATATATAACAAAAAACTATTTGGATCATGTTGTTTACGTGTTGCAAAATTTCAAGTTGATATATTTTCCGTTGAAAAATTTAGAAATTTTGCGAATATTCTTTGCACTGATTCAATTTGTAGTCTCTGATTTTCGTAAATTGGATACCATATTATAGATGCATATTCTAACTTAGAATGGTATCAATGGGGCAAGGGGAGAATGTTTTTTAATCGAAAGGGGGATCGCGTTATACATCATTTTAAGGCTTATAAAATTCTCTATGCCCACATATATTTTTAGTTTTTAGAAGCAATTTTTGGGGTTTTAAAATAGGGTTACAAATGGAAATTTTCATTAAAATTTCAAAACCAAACAATTTTTGAAAAATGGTTTATTTTATGATTCAAATAAGTTAATGATACTTAAACTTAAACATAAACTAATTTTGAATCATATAAATAAAAAATCTTAAAAAATCGCATTAAAAAAATGAAATTGTTTTAAGAATAAAAAATAAATGCCCGAATAGAGAATTTTATGAACTTTAAAATAATGTATCACACGACCATCTTTCCATTTACAAAAATGTTTCCCCTTGCCCCCTAGAGGGCAATGGAGGCCCTAAGGGGCCCTAAGCATAAAAAATATATAACAAAAAACTATTTGGATCATGTTGTTTACGTGTTGCAAAATTTCAAGTTGATTTATTTTCCGTTGAAAAATTTAGAAATTTTGCGAATCTTCTTTGCACTGATTCAATTTGTAGTCTCTGATTTTCGTAAATTGGATACCATATTATAGATGCATATTCTAACTTAGAATAGTATCAATGGGGCAAGGGGAGAATGTTTTTTAATCGAAAGGGGGATCGCGTTATACATCATTTTAAGGCTTATAAAATTCTCTATGCCCACATATATTTTTAGTTTTTAGAAGCAATTTTTGGGGTTTTAAAATAGGGTTACAACTGGAAATTTTCATTAAAATTTATAAACCAAACAATTTTTGAAAAATGGTTTATTTTATGATTCAAATAAGTTAATGATACTTAAACTTAAACATAAACTAATTTTGAATCATTTAAATAAAAAATCTTAAAAAATCGCATTAAAAAAATGAAATTGTTTTAAGAATAAAAAATAAATGCCCGAATAGAGAATTTTATGAACTTTAAAATAATGTATCACACGATCACCTTTCCATTTACAAAAATGTTTCCCCTTGCCCCCTAGAGGGCAATGGAGGCCCTAAGGGGCCCTAAGCATAAAAAATATATAACAAAAAACTATTTGGATCATGTTATTTACGTGTTGCAAAATTTCAAGTTGATATATTTTCCGTTGAAAAATTTAGAAATTTTGCGAATCTTCTTTGCACTGATTCAATTTGTAGTCTCTGATTTTCGTAAATTGGATACCATATTATAGATGCATATTCTAACTTAGAATGGTGGCAATGGGGCAAGGGGAGAATGTTTTTTAATCGAAAGGGGGATCGCGTTATACATCATTTTAAGGCTTATAAAATTCTCTATGCCCACATATATTTTTAGTTTTTAGAAGCAATTTTTGGGGTTTTAAAATAGGGTTACAAATGGAAATTTTCATTAAAATTTTAAAACCAAACAATTTTTGAAAAATGGTTTATTTCATGATTCAAATAAGTTAATGATATTTAAACTTAAACATAAACTAATTTTGAATCATTTAAATAAAAAATCTTAAAAAATCGCATTAAAAAAATGAAATTGTTTTAAGAATAAAAAATAATTGCCCGAATAGAGAATTTTATGAACTTTAAAATTATGTATCACACGACCACCTTTCCATTTACAAAAATGTTTCCCCTTGCTCCCTAGGGGGCAATGGAGGCCCTAAGGGGCCCTAAGCATAAAAAATATATAACAAAAAACTATTTGGATCATGTTGTTTACGTATAGGCAAAATTTCAAGTTGATATGTTTTGTGTTACAACCACATTTCTGTGTTTGTATTTATTTTTAATTTGGGTTTTATTATACATAATTTCATTTAATTTCTTTACTTAGTTATAATTCAAAAATAGTATTTTGTTTTAAATTAATTGTATTTGTGTAAGTAACGCGCTGAAAACCTCCTAGCTTTTCTGCGCGAGTTCGGGTAGGTTGCCTTCCGGACAGTAGCAATTTGACACTCGAGAACGATCGATGCGTGTCAATAAAAATATACTCAAATCAGCTGACGAATATACCACGCCGGGGGCATTCGTTAGAATTTACCATATTTACGGCTGCAAACTATAGAAATAAGTTCCATATACACATATGTATTTAAATAATTAGTAGTGTATACCTACACTGGTCAAACAAACTTTAATTCGCGTACATCAGTTCCCAATTATGTGGTGTCTCCTGTGAAGAAATGGCGGTCATGACCTGTCGTGCTGAATGCTGAAGCTAAGGTAAGATTACCATATATATTATTGGAACTGTCGTTTTGTCTTTAATATTCTTTTCAATCATTAATACCTATTCGCAGTCCACTTAATTAATATCATAAAGGCGATGTTACGGAGGCAATCCCATATCACCGAATGGGACCTTTCGACGTCACACAACATGGCCCTTTCGAACCGGATTTAAGCTAGCAGAACCATTATAACATGGTCCGTTTTGAACCGGAATTTTGGCACTAGTATAACTATTTAACATAGCTTCATAGCTTTTAAATTCATTTAACTAGATTTTGCTAATTTTACAGTGTGTGTGTGGTAACGTTCTTTTGCAGTTGTAAAATTACATATTTGTTATAAATAAATATATCATATTTGAGTGTTGCATTCGAAGATAGCTTATTTATTAACATTAAAATTATTCGTTATAAATAACAATATCATATTTGGATTTAGCATTTGAAGATAGCTTATTTATTAACATTAAAATTATTCGTTATAAATAAATATATCATATTTGAGTGATGCATTCGAAGATAGCTTATTTATTAACATTAACATTATTCGTTATAAATAACAATATCATATTTGAGTGTTGCATTCGGAGATAGCTTATTTATTAACAAAAAAATCTCGCGTAAAATCTTATTTTGAATAAAAATTATTTTCAAATAGGGTAATTCGCTTTAAAAATATATTTTGGATTTTTCGGTTGAAAAATTAAAAACCGATAAAATCGTAAACTTTGTGCTCTATAAAAAAGGCAAAAAATTATCAGCTGTATCCAAGCGTTTTTTTCCTTTTTCTTTGGACACAGTCAAAACCGCAATTATTATTTTATTTTGCAAAAATACAGTTTATTGTTAAAATAAAAATATTATTTAACTTTGCCTTTTGAAAATTATTGTTTTAAAACTGGTGATTTATTTGGGCGTAGAAAGATTCTTAAAAATATTTCTGTGCTTTGAAAAAATAAATTAAAATTTATCCATATAATTAATTACATTCGATAGAACTTATTTGCGAGCAAGATATTATAATTAAAATACCTATCTAGTAGTAATAGATTTAAAATTTACCTATTGCTAGTAAAGTTACATTAGGGTGGAAACAAAATTACTTTTATATTTTGATTTTTTTCCTTCTAATTTGATATATTTTTTGCGCGCAAAAATAAGACACCTTGTCCAAATTCTAGTTTTACTATTATACAGGGAGTTCTTATAATTAGGAACTTTTGTAAAACTTATTTTTTTATATTGGATATCTAGGTATTTTTTTCTTGTACTTTTCGAATGTATACAGGGTTATGCAAGTGGGAAATCTTGAGCTGTATCTTTAGTGTATACCAGGTTGAAAAATAGTAGAAAACACTTAAAAATATAATTTTAATTTTTATTTTATTTTCCTTTTTATTTTTTGGAAATACTATCGGTACATAAAAAATTGTAATTTTCAAAGAATAGGTTAAAAATAAATTTAGCCCATTTCAAAATGTTTTCATACAGGAGAATTGAACTTAGATTATAATCTAATTTTTTTTAATATTCTGTCAAATATATGCATACAGGGTAACCTAAAGCTTAATTCTAATTTTGAATTTTGCCTTTTTGAGTATCCAGTCCATATATACAGGGTCTTAAATTGTACTTTTGAGTTTTTGTTTTTGTTTTTTTTATATTCTGTCAGAATATATACAGGGTGACTTAAAAATTAAATTGTAATTTTTTGAATTTGGTTTTTTGGAAAACTCTGTGCAAATATACAGGGTAACTCATAGTTTGGATTATAATTTGGAATTTTGAATTTTGTTGAAAATATTTACAGGGTGATTCATTACTGAGGTATAAGTTATATTTTAGCCATTATATCTGGAGGTTTTCTTCTACAATAAATTCAATTTAAGAAATAAAATTTGAGAAAAAATTGTGTAATTTTCCTAAAATTATTCAGTTTATATTTTTTTTTATAATTTTTATTTTTTTTCTTTTACCTTTCAATAAATAAATTTTATAAGCCATGGATCTAAACGAATATTGTATTATGGACAACCGTAGGCAGTTGCAATATGATAGGCTAAAGCGAGTTCAAAAGGCAGCAGTGGCCGCTCAAAAAGATATCACAAAACAGCAACATTTTAAAATTTGTTATCAACAGCTGGATGTGACTTATAAGCAATGGCATAAGCTGGCTGATGACATACTCGCTTTCGTCATATCAGATCCTGGACGTACGGATGCTATCCGAAAAACGGATATAGCTAAAGAAAAGGAAGCTGCTACGGTGATTGATGAAATGTTTTGGCAGATCCAAGGTATTTATGTACAATTATTTGGAAGTTCTTCAAATGCTACGACTTCAAATGTCAAGCTTCAAAAGTTGAATTTAAAACCTTTTAGCGGAAAATTTCCAGACTGGCAAACTTTTATAGATTTGTATGATTCTGCTATACATACAAATCCCCAACTTTCAGACATTGAAAAGTTTTCTCATTTACATTTATTATTAACTTCGGAACCACTTAGCATTATTAAGTGTGTTCAATTATCGGGAAGTAACTACTCTGTAGCTTATAATCAGCTGCGTCAGAGGTATGACAATAAACGATTATTGGCTAATACGCACTGGCAGGCAATATGTCAACTGCCAAACATCTCTGACACATCATCAGCCTTGATTATTTTCCTGAATACTCTTGTCGAAAATTTAGCGGCACTCGGGGCCTTGGGTCTTCCAACAAACGAGTGGAGCTTTATTCTTGTAGATATGGTGTTCAAACGTATTCCAAAAAATCTTTGTGCTAAGTTTGAGGAACAAAATAAAAAGAATGGTTTTCCCACATTTGACGAATTAAAACTGTTTTTGACAGCACATGCTAAGGCTTTAGAAACTGTTGAGGCTTTATCTTCTAAAAAAGCACCAATCAACAATGTTCAAAAGCCAGTACAAAAACATGTTAAGTTAGATTCATATAATAATTCTTCTTTTGTGACAAATACTGATATTTTATCTTGCCCTGTTTGCAAGTCAAATCATCATGTTTCTCAGTGTAGGTCGTTTTTATCAGAAGCTCCAAAAAAGAGATATGAAATTGCTAAACAGCATAGGTTATGTGTCAATTGTCTTAGCCATTCACACAACTTTAAGTTTTGCAATTCTACTCATTTATGCAAAATATGTAAAAAGCGACATAATTCCACTTTACATTTTCACAAACCAAATAACAAGGCAGTTAAAGTAAATTTATCACATTCTGGTGAAAATAACGTAACCCCTCCCTTATCGGTCCAAACGGCCGGTACATCGGGACAAAACTACGTAGGAAATAATGACTCTAGCGTCGAGTCTAATGATCCTAACGTTTTTACATCCATAACGACTGTACCAGCGCCAATTTTATTGGCTACTGCTATGGTACACGTAAAGGATGGTCGTGGGCACTATCAATTAATACGTGCTTTAATTGATAATGGCTCTACTTGTTCATTTATAACAGAAAGATGTTTGAATCGGCTAGGATTACACCGTTCGTCTTTTCATAAGACCATAACGGGCATTAATCCTAATTCTCCGGTAACATCCAAGGGCATTACTCAATGCGTAATAAAGCCCACTCAAGCTAAGAATCCTATTCTTAATATTGATGCAGTTGTGCTGCCGAATCTTCCTGAACGGTTGCCGGCATGCGCACTCGATACTACCCAATGGCATCACATACGCCAGCTAAATTTAGCAGATCCCGAATTTAATAAAGTAAAAGCCGTGGAGCTTTTACTGGGGGCGGAGGTGTTTGCTCAGATATGGCTCAGCAATAAAGTAGCAGGGGATCTGAGTCAACCGGTAGCCATTGAGACAGTTTTCGGATATATACTCATGGGGAAAATATCCTATCCCTCCCCGACAAATTTTGCACTTGTCACATCCATGGAAACCTTTGATCTAAAGTCCTTTTGGGAATTAGAGCAGGTACCTCAACAGGAAAAATTAACTCCTGAGGAAAAATGGTGTGAACAACAATATACAGAATCATGTACACGAACAAACGATGGACGTTACATGGTTGCCCTACCAATCAAAAAAATGGAACCTACGTTTATGGGTGATTCTCGCACAAACGCACTTAAGCGTTTTTTCTCTTTAGAAAAACGATGCTTGCAAGATGAATCCGTAAAAATATCGTATTCTAAAATTATTCAGGAATATTTAGATTCTGAGCACATGGAAGAAGCACCTCCATGTGAGGCCACTGCACCGCATTATACGGTTCCGCACTTTGCGGTACTAAGGCCGGATAGTAGTACTACCCAGGTACGCATAGTTTTTGATTGCAGTGCTAAAACATCAGAGGGCTACTCCCTTAATGATTTATTATGTCCAGGACCTAAATTACAAACTGATATAATTTCCCTTTTATTAAGATTTCGCCTTCATACTATTGTTATAATGGCAGACATAAAACAAATGTTTAGGCAAATTCTTATGGATCCGAAGCACCGAAATTATCAACGATTGCTTTGGAGATTTCATCCCCAACAACCAGTAAAAGAATACCGACTTACAACGGTAGCTTTTGGTAATACTTCCTCTCCCTTTCTAGCATTACGCACTATTAAACAGTTAGTAACAGATGAGGGTAAAGATTTTCCTATGGCATCAAAAGCTCTAGAAGAAGATACCTTTGTTGATGACATTATCTCAGGGGCTGACAACCTAGAGCTAGCACAGGTGCTTTGTCTTCAGCTAACTGAACTTTTACAAAAAGGAAAGTTTGAATTGAGGAAGTGGGCGAGCAATTCTCCAAATTTATTGAAAGATATTCCTGTCGATCATCGACAGCATATATCATTTGATTCTGAAGAAGATTCATATCTTAAAATTTTGGGACTTCAATGGACTCCACATACAGATTTTTTCTCTTTTCGGGTGAAGGCTTTAGAGTCTACACCAACTAAGCGTTCTATCCTATCGGATATTGCGCGTATTTGGGATCCACTTGGATATCTCAGTCCAATAACCTTTGTAGCCAAGCATTTAATACAGCATTTATGATCACTATGTTGTAATTGGGACCAGCCACTTCCCAATGAAGTGGTAACAAAGTGGTTACAATTTAAATCTGAATTGCACATGTTAGCAGATTTAAAAATTTCCCGTTTTCTTGATATAAAAAATGCCAGTGGTTTAGAATTGCATGGCTTTTGTGACAGTTCTGAGAAGGGCTATTGTGCTATAATTTTCTTTCGAAAACCTCTGCCAGATGGAAAGTTTGAAGTTTCCTTAATCTGTGCAAAGTCAAAAATTGCTACTTTAAATAAATTATCAATACCCCGCTTGGAATTGTGCGCTGCTGTTTTATTAAGTAATTTAATAAAGTTTGTTCGCAACACTTATAAAAACAGCATTACTTTTCATAAAACATATGCTTGGTCAGATTCCATGGTAGCCTTATCATGGATTAAGGCTCCGCCCCATCGTTGGAAAACATTCGTCGCAAATCGCGTTAGCCACATCCAAGATTTGGTACCACCAGATTGTTGGTATCATGTTAAGTCTGCGGACAACGTGGCTGACCATGGTTCACGTGGGCTTTTTCCCAGCGAGCTTATGCAGTGTACCCAATGGTGGGCGGGACCAGAATTCTTGTCTACCTCCCTGGATCTTGATACGGATAGTTTTACACCCGTTACGTCTCCAGATGAGGCCAAGATTATATCCCTAGTTTTAATAGAGACTGATCAATTTATTGATACCCTATTAAACAAATATTCTAGATTATCACGTCTAATACGTGTTGTCTCATATATTTTTCGTTTTGGTTTCAATTTACGTAATCCTAATCAAAAGGTTACTACTGCTTTAGTTGCAAATGATTTACAAGTGTCCTTAATGACTTTGGTTAAAATTGTTCAACACCAATATTTTAAGGAAGATATTGTACGTATCGAGCAACAAAAGCCCGTTAATAAAACTTTACGTAAATTAAATCCTTTCATAGACCCGCAAGGAGTTTTACGAGTAGGCGGTAGGCTAAAAAATGCACATCTGCCGTTTGAAAGTAAACATCCCGCATTATTACCTCGTACTCATCGATTGACTTACCTCATTATCGAGGATATGCATGTTAGGCATATGCATCCTGGGATTCAAACCTTACAGTTTTTATTGAATCAACAGTTTTGGATATTATCCGCCAAGCGGGCCATAAAATCTGTTGTTTCAAAGTGTCACAAGTGCTTTAGGGTTAAGCCCAACACTATCCAACCTAGGATGGGTGACCTACCGAGCTTTAGGATAAGTCAGTTAAAAGCTTTCCAAAGCTGTGGCGTGGACTATTGTGGTCCATTCAATATAAGCATGGGACGAGTACGTGGTGCAAAAACTTACAAAGCTTGGATTTGTGTGTTCGTGTGCTCGACCACAAAAGCTATACACTTAGAGTTGGTGTCCTCACTTTCTTCTGAGTCCTTTTTGGCTGCTCTTCGTCGTTTCATTTCTAGACGTGGACGCTGTAATCACATTTTCTCTGATCAAGGTACAAATTTTGTTGGTGCCGCGCGCCAATTAGATGAGTTGATGCAGCATGCCACTGAAACTGAATCGATAAAGTGGTCATTTAATCCCCCTTCAGCCCCACATTTTGGTGGTCTGTTTGAATCTGGTGTTAAGTCGGTAAAAACTCATTTTTATAGAGTAGTTGGTTTACAACGACTGACATATGAGGAATTCTCAACCTTCTTAGTTCAAATAGAAGCCTTATTGAACTCGAGACCTCTTTGTCCAGTTAGCTCTGACCCAAATGATTTATCGGTCTTAACTCCCGGACATTTTCTTACCCTGAACTCACTCTCTGCCCCGCCAGAGCCTGATCTACAAGACTTGCCTCTTAATCGTCTAAATAGGTGGCAGCTCATTCAACGTATGCATCAGGACTACTGGGCCAGGTATCATTCCGAATATTTATGTACTTTACAGCAAAGAGTTAAATGGAATGAACCCTCTAAACCGATAGAACTTGGTTCTATGGTGCTGATAAAGAACGATTTACAGCCCCCTCTTCATTGGTCGATAGGTCGTGTAATAGAGTTATTTCCAGGTGCTGATGGTGTGATCCGAGTAGTAAATGTCCGTACAGCTCAAGGCGTCCTAAAGAGGCCCTTAGTAAAATTATGTATATTACCTATGTGTTGTTAAAACACTCTAATTTTGTGTGTTTTGGTGGGCGGTAATGTTACAACCACATTTCTGTGTTTGTATTTATTTTTAATTTGGGTTTTATTATACATAATTTCATTTAATTTCTTTACTTAGTTATAATTCAAAAATAGTATTTTGTTTTAAATTAATTGTATTTTTGTAAGTAACGCGCTGAAAACCTCCTAGCTTTTCTGCGCGAGTTCGGGTAGGTTGCCTTCCGGACAGTAGCAATTTGACACTCGAGAACGATCGATGCGTGTCAATAAAAATATACTCAAATCAGCTGACGAATATACCACGCCGGGGGCATTCGTTAGAATTTACCATATTTACGGCTGCAAACTATAGAAATAAGTTCCATATACAGATATGTATTTAAATAATTAGTAGTGTATACCTACACTGGTCAAACAAACTTTAATTCGCGTACATCAGTTTCCAATTATGTGGTGTCTCCTGTGAAGAAATGGCAGAAATGGCGGTCATGACCTGTCGTGCTGAATGCTGTAAACTAAGGTAAGATTACCATATATATTATTGGAACTGTCGTTTTGTCTTTAATATTCTTTTCAATCAATAATACCTATTCGCAGTCCACTTAATTAATATCATAAAGGCGATGTTACGGAGGCAATCCCATATCACCGAATGGGACCTTTCGACGTCACACAACACATATAAAACTAATTTCTTGTGTGGCACAAAGCCAGTTTCAGAAGATTTCTTTGTGAAAACTGAAATTATAAAGGTAGAAAAATATTTTCCTACTAGCGTGCGGAAAGATCACTCTTTCCGCACTCATGTGGGTGTGGAAAGAAAGCCTTTTCCGCACCCATAAATATTGTTTAATTTCTTAATTGCGTTGTGTTATTCTTGTTATATTTATTCATAATATTATAAAAATGTTTAAATTTTACCTGTTAATTGATTTTCTTATTGAAAAATTATAAAAATAAGATTTATTTCGATTTATTTGATAAAATATAAAAGTATTTTATTTTAACCCTGCTCGTAGGAAAAATATTGTTCCTAACGCATGCGTAAAGAGGCTTTTCCGCACTTGTTAGGAAAATTGCTATTTTATTTCTTTTTCCTTATATTTTATATTTTTAATACAAAAGTGCATTTTTTCGGTTGAAAGCTTTTAGCGTCTTGAGTGTTTTATTTTCAAAAAACAGTTTTTTTTCAAAAATTCTGTGGGTCGGTCTTTGTGTTCGAGGTCCAATTTTTTTTTTGCTGGAAGCTTGTAGTGTTCTAAAATGGGAACAAGGGGTAATTAGAAATATGAAAATTTAAGCAAAATATTACTAATTACTGGATTATATCCAATACATTACAAAGATATAAAGTTATTTAGTTTTTTTAATGTTGTTTTAAGGTTTAGGAGTCTCTTTAACCCCGCTGCGCGGTGTTGCCAGAAAAAAAGATGCCAGAAAACCAGACGTCATTTACGAGTTTTATGATGAACTTTTGTCACTTGTAAAACTGTACACTACAAATATGTTTGTGAAATCACTGCAGTTGACTAATCTGATGGAGATATTACAGTGTTAGGTTATATACAATAAATTTGCAACCGAATTCACTCCAAAAGTTAATGACATTTGAACCATTCAAATAGAATCAATAATAGCGATACTTCTAGAACTACAAACGTAGGAAAAAGACCGTAGACTTTTATTTACATTTCCAGGAAAACTTTCTGTTTTTGAGCAATAAATAATATGGGGTAGTTTTGTCCAACGTTTAATTTGTCTTTTACAAGTATAAGTATATAACACATGTTACGTTAAACAGGTTTGTTTATATTTTTTATAAATCTAAATAAAAATGATTTATCAGCATTTTTTACTTTTTTTATAATGAAAAATACACACGTATAAGGACCTGAAAGGCCCCGGGTATGTTAATATGGGATATCGATGGAAAAGAATTTTTCATACCATATGGTATAAAATAAAAATAACAATGCTACAAAAATGTTATTCTAAACACTTGAATTGAGGTATTCCCAAAAGGATTTTTTAATAAATTTATTTTTTTGTAAGATACAGCTAATTAGTTAACCTGCCGGGACTCGGAGGCCCGGGTTAATGTACATTTAATCACTTAATCACTTTAATAAATTAAAATACTTAAAATATTTTTTTCTGATTTCAACCTTTCCTTGGGGTAAATGTAAATTTCATAAATTTTCGCTTTTCGCTTCGTCCTTTTTATTTTTACTTAAATATATGTTAAAAATATGATAAAATAAGACTTAATGCATGGCAAAAATAATAGCTTTTTATAATTTCCCCACGCTCGTTTCATTTTACCCCCATTCTCGGGGTAATTAGAAATAGGCGCTAAGAATTGGCAATTTTTTTTTGCAAAAAAATATACTTAAAAATTATTTTAAGTATACAAAAATATTTAAAACATTGGTAAAATTAAACTTAAACCACTAAAACCAAAATAATTTTTTTTTTGTTGATAATTTAAAATTCCGTCAGAAAGCTGTTATTTGCATTTACAATTACCCCATCTATCGTTTACAAGATAAGAATAATCAGTAGGTAAGGAAATTATTATACTTTACGATCTCAAATAATACAAATAAAAAAAATATTTCTAATACTTAATATAGATCTAAGCACAATCTTTTTTGGATATCCATTCTCCATGTAACTTATCTAAACCAAGGTATCGAACCTTCACCTTTGTACCTTTTTTCTGTAAAATTTTAGAAATTAGATATACATCGGGATATTTAACTTTAGAAAGTTCAAAGGTATAAAACCGGCCTTTTATTGGTTCTTTTCTTTGATCCGCCAGAATATACGTATGACGATTTGTAGACTTATCTTCCTTAATGGAAAAAATTTCATTTGACCAAGAGGGTTGATATCCTTTGCTAAAGGCCTGTATTTACTTATTCTTACAAAATCACCGATTTTATAAACCGGCATTACAGCTTTTTTTGGAAAACTGTAGGACTTTAATATCCCCCATATCGGTTTGTAGATTTTTAGGACCTTTTTTGTTAGTTAACAAACTACATTTCATAGCACTTGTAACTTCTTTGCCCTTTTTACTTTTTAAAGGTTCTAACCATACAAATTTAGAAAATGCATTTATCACAACTAAAATAACCCTTATTTACTTTAGAGTAGAGAATCATTTCAACTAAGTCCAGGTTTATGAAGTTCAGTAACAACTTGTTAATTAATATTATCAGTTTTTCATTATATATGGGCTTTTTATAATAGTAATTCTAGATAAATATTCCATTGCGCCCTAAGATCTAGTGTTGCAATAGAAAAAGTGTCACATTTCTACTATTTAAATTACTTAAACCAAGCTCGGTGGTAGAATAATATTCCGTATTATTAAAAATTATAATGCCAGGAGGTCCACTATATTTTACTTTTTTAAATAATGCCTTGTTGAAAGGAAGTTGGATGATCTCTTTTAAGTTTTGTAATTTATATAAATAATATGTAGATTTTACAGTTAAAGCAATAAATGTTTTATTTTATTTTATTTATTAACGGGAAAACCCCAATACATAAGAAGTACAAAATATGGTATAATTATAAATGCATAAATATATAAATTTTTGATACAAAAATAATATCATAAATTAAGGTTATTTAGAAAAGTTGTAAAAGAATTTAAAGATAAATTAAAAAAATTCAAATAATTGTTATTGTTATTAGCCAACAGCATAGCTCTATCCAAAGGTGTATGAGATCCGTAGTTAGTTCTATGAAAGGGTATATTAAATGTTGGAGAACTTTGTCTAAGACTTATTGTAGGGATATAAAACTGAATTTTATACAACATTGTTGGACAAATAAGTAAATTATTAATAAGTTTAAACAATAAACATAAATCTGATTATGACAAAGTAATTCAACATTCAATGCTTCATACACATGAGAGTAATTATGGTCATAAATTGGAATATTTCGTTTATTAGCACAAAATCTTAATACTTTACGTTGAACAGACTCAATCTCATCTATAGCAATATTGTACTGAGGGGACCAAATTACAGAGGCAAATTCAAGATAAGATCTAACAAGGGAATTGTAGACAGTTATAATAGAC
This sequence comes from Brachypterus glaber, assembly GCA_958510825.1. NCBI lineage: Eukaryota > Metazoa > Arthropoda > Insecta > Coleoptera > Kateretidae > Brachypterus > Brachypterus glaber. The sequence continues at coordinate 21,175,881 of OY294046.1, forward strand.
TTAACAGAAAAATCTTTATAATTTCTTTTTACAAAGCCTAACACTTTGTTAGCCTTTTGAACAATAGAGGTAATATGACAGTTAAAATCCAGTTTACGATCTAATAAAATGCCAAGATCTCTAACAGTATCAACCATAATCTAAAACAGTGTCACCAATAGAATAAGAGCTGTTAACCTTTGTTCTACCCATAAAAAAATACATTTTATGACACTTTTTTACATTTAAAAATAAATTATTTCTGTTACACCACTCAACTAATCTATTAAGGTCACTTTGTAGAAGACCAATGTACTCAGTAGAAATATGTCTGTATAATTTTAAATTATCTGCGAATAAAATATAATTACTATTTAAGAATTTTTTTCCTATATTATTAATAAATTAATAAGGAAAAAAATAGGTCCACTATGAGAACCTTGAGTTACTCCGGATGTAACCAGAATAATAAAGGAAATAAATGTGCCAATTTTTACAGGCTGACTTCTACCTGAGATAAACCTTTCAACCCAATTAACAAAATGAGGGCTAAAACCGAATGAAATTAGTTAAGATAAAAGTGTAGGCTAGTCAACACTAACAAAAGACTTGAAAAAGTCCGTATAGATAGAATCAACTTGGCCATTCTTATTTTCAAAAGTATCTAATATAAATTCTTGATATACTAAGAGGTTGGAGATGGTTGAGCGGTTTTGACAAAAACCATGTTGCTGACCAATCAATAGTTCCTTACAGGACCATCTAAGATTATCTGTAAAAAGACTATAAAAAAGCTTGGTTATAATTGATTGTATACAGACGCTTCTGTAATTAGATACATTTTCCCTTGGACCAGACTTGTGTACAGGCATAATATAACTATGTTTCCATAAAAAAGGGAAAGATTCCTGCTCAAAAGACTCATTAAAAATAATACATAAGAAATCACTTAAGGTGGAAATAAACGTTATAAAGAAATAGTTAGGTATACTATCTGGACCAAAAGACAAGGTATCTGCAAGACAACTAATTTTATTAAAAACGTCCATAGTGTTAATAACAGAGCAATCAATATTTGCATACGTGTTTGCATTAGGTTGAGCAGCATTATTATTATTTTGGGAACAGTAAAAAAATACCTCGCAAATACCTTGTCCATTATTTGCAGAAGCATCATTATAATACATTTAGTTTGGTAAGTTGTGTGATGTGATGTGATGAACGAATATCCTTTATATATTTCCAAAAATATTTTGGATTTGATGTTAGATTATGATCAACATTTCTAATATAATTGGCATAACATTAATTGGTTTGGACTTACATTGATTTCTTAAATCTTGAAATACAGTAAAGTTGTTGAACTCGTTGGACATTTTATATTTTTTATGTGCTAGTTTTTTTTCTGTATATTAATGTTCTTAACTGGGCGTTAAACCACTTCAAGTAATTAGATGTTTTGCAACGCTTAATCGGAACAAAGTTACTTATCCCCCTAAACAGGTTTTCATAGAACAACTCGCAGATATCATTACCGTTTTTACCAAAAAAAAACATTTAGTCCAATTAATTGAAGAATAAAATTCATTTAAAGCTATGTTGTTGGCGTTTCTAAAATCATAGTTAGTTTAACTATATTGTAAGTTATTAGAATCACTAACTGATAAATCAAAGTTATAAGCATAATGCTGAATACTTGTACGCAATAATAGGTCTATTGCTAATTCAACAGAAATAAAACTATAATGTGAAAATAATAAATCCAGATACACCTCTACTGTTGGAATTTTAATAAATTGAAATAAATTAAAATTAGAAAACTCGTTGCACAAAACTTCAGCATTATCTCCAATGGGACAGAAAACAGTAGCATTAGGTTGCTACCTAGCGAGGTGGAATATATAAGCACCCAAATATATACGAACTGACTCCTATAACTACAGAAACGAAGACTTGCTCTATTACTTTAAGCTGACATATTCTTGTTTAGAAAATAGTTATTTATGGTACTAGTGGGTAAAGTAAGATATTGCCCATGAGAAAATTAACCTGCGAAGCGTCAGCTAAGCAGGTTAATTTTCGAGAGGGCAATATCGGTTTACCCATGAGTGCCATACAAGGTTTTATCCAATAAATAGCTTAGAAATTCATATTTTTATTAAAAATTTTAATGACATTTACAAAAAAATAATTTGACAAGTGACAGTTGAGTGGGTAACCTGTATAGAAATTTAGGTAATTATGTTACTCTTAGAACACCTATATAAAACTTTAGTTTTTAACAACACTACATAATGCTTGTTGGGTAGCTCTCGTGAAGGGTGGTCAATGCCAACGGTATGTGGCTCGATTACTCAACGTTAGACATTCTACCAGTCAAAGTGTACTACAGCATTTTGGAGAGAAGGGTAGACACACAAATCCCAGGTAGTGGTAAAAAACGGGCAACTACTACCCGAGATGAGCAATAATTGGGTCTTGGTGAGGCAACACGAAACATTGAAGTTTATTTTAAGTTAAACTTCGTTTTCTATGCCTCTAAAGTTTATTTTTGTGAAAATAAGTTTAAAGTTAACCCGTACTCTTTCTTTATTTGTGTATTTGTTTATTAAAAACACAATAAGAACCTCATTTTATTAAGTTTTTGAATTTGGCACTATTAAACATCATAACAGAGCCAAATCCAGGGCCGGATCCAGTACCAACAATAATATATGCAAAAATGAACATTTTTGAAAAAAAAAAAAGTGATATCTCCACAACCAGAAAAGATATAACAGTGCTTCGAAAGATTAATTACTTTCAAGAAGTGAGACAATTAAATAAAATTTACCACTATGAAAACAAGTTCTTAAGCAAACCATAGACGCTTCCAAAGATATGGTAAAAAACATGATCTGGCATTTTTCCATACTGCACCTATAATCATGAAATTTGAACTAATAGTAAAAGAAACTTGAAGTTTGTGGCTCTAAAACAAAAAATCAGTGATATTTAAGTTTGAACATCACAATTTTTTTAAGTGGCCCGTTTATTTTGCGTCTGACTGTATGTTTAAAACACAAGTTTAAAATACAAATAAACCACAGTACATTGTGGTTAAACCTTTTTTTATTTTTCACCATATGCAAAATACTATAGGTTGCATGCAATTTCTTGTTTTAAGATTAAAATAACATCAGATTAACATATTGTTATAATTTTGCAAAATAGTAAACCTTGTAAAGTTAGAAATATATTAGACACAAAGGCTCTACCAAGAAACCAAAAAGCCCTAAAATTTTTTCATTAAATCGCAAAAACCACATTATTTTGTTTCACTCGGACACTAACTGAGGCAGATCAGCTATTATCAGCTATATATTACTCTTGAAAGCAGATTTGGTTTGGACTTTTAAGATTAAAATAACATCAGATTAACATATTGTTATAATTTTGCAAAATAGTAAACCTTGTAAAGTTAGAAATATATTAGACACAAAGGCTCTACCAAGAAACCAAAAAGCCCTAAAATTTTTTCATTAAATCGCAAAAACCACATTATTTTGTTTCACTCGGACACTAACTGAGGCAGATCAGCTATTATCAGCTATATATTACTCTTGAAAGCAGATTTGGTTTGGACTTTTAAGATTAAAATAACATCAGATTAACATATTGTTATAATTTTGCAAAATAGTAAACCTTGTAAAGTTAGAAATATATTAGACACAAAGGCTCTACCAAGAAACCAAAAAGCCCTAAAATTTTTTCATTAAATCGCAAAAACCACATTATTTTGTTTCACTCGGACACTAACTGAGGCAGATCAGCTATTATCAGCTATATATTACTCTTGAAAGCAGATTTGGTAAAGTAGTGCTATGTGCTTTATATGGGTGCTTAATTCAAATAGTCATGGAAGTTAGAGCGACTGTTTGATTGTGCCCCTTGGTTGAACCATCCCACTATTCCTCTATTTAATAAAGTAATAAAAACTTCTCAAACATGTGCTTTTCTCAATAATGCGCCCTATAACTTTTTTATTTGAGCATATGATTCTTTGAGAAAAATTTTATGTTAAATGATGGTTTAAAAAGACTATGTAATTTACTAAACTCTGCTATAAATTTAAAGATACAGTTTTGTGTATCGACTATTCTAAAATTAATAGTTTTCGAGTCATTTAACTAAAACCGTTATTGTGAGTTTTATGTTTAGGAGGCCCTGAATTAGATCTATAATTTACCATATCATATGATTCATATGAAACAAATATGCTATTGTAGCAACATGTCGGTGAAGGATTAACAGGTTCTCCCCACCAGGTATAGTTTTGCACTTTTCAATAAAAACAAAGGGCTTTTTAAGGGTTCTTTTTAAATTTAATTATATGATTTTGTTCAATATTCGCAGACTTTATTTTCTAAGTAGCTCCGTGTTCATAAAATATCATTGCCTTCTCGAATAATATTTATAAACCATTGTTTTCTGAATAAATTGATAAGTATTAGTGATGGGGTAATAGTTAATAATAATAGTAGTTTTATTAAATTCTTTATCTTATGATGCTAGAATATACAGGGGATCAGAAAAAGTTAGAAATATTTCCGGTGAAACCGGAAGCGAATATGTTTACTAAATTGGATAATAAGATAAAGATAATCCATTTTCCAATAAGCACATTAAATGTGTGTAGAAATTTTCTATGTCCTCAAACAAAAATGGTACAATGATATTGCTTAAATGACCTAAAGTACCGAAACCCTTTGGGTCCGAGACACGATTATATTCGTCCTAAACGAATGACATTGACAGATCTCATGCCTAAAAGATCAACCTCGATTTTGTCGCACAGTGTTATTATATATAAATTAATATTAGAACTTGCAACTACCCGGATCAGCGAACTTGACGTGGTCCCGCAACATAAAGATAAAAATAACATCTAGCAAATATTATATATTTATACATATTAATTTTTATTTTAACAGGGAACACAAAGTTTTTATAGAAGAAAAAAAAATCAATATCACAATAATTTATCTACAAATATATATTTTGTTAAAATGTTGGGCGGAAGGACCTCGGTCGATAGCCCTTTGACTTGGCCAATAAAATACTTTATCTATCTGTAGAAAAACTCCCTATTAGTTACACACAAAAAAGGTCAATTGTCAATTGTTTAGAAGACTATGTATTCCTATATATCTATGTACCCAGCCAACACGGTCACGCCAACTGACGTGAAATACACGTGAATTTCCCGTCAAACTCGTCCTCGTCAACAAATGACGTCAACGTTTTAAATCGAAGAACTTCTTGTTTTATAATTATTTGATTTTACCTTAAATATTACTATAAAATAATTTATTATAAGACAATTGAATTAATTTTTAGAGAAATTCAAGAACTGGAAATATGTCTATATGATTCATGCATCACCAAAATTGACGTCAACTTCAAGTCAAATTTATATCATAATTGAGGATTTTTAAAATTGATATTATATTATATAATAAATGATAAGTTATGGTTCATAATAAATATAATCCAAGCACTTATATCCTGCAAGCATGCTCTATTAAAAAGTTAAAAAGATGTTTGTGTTTTTTTAAAAGGGTTTTTATATTTTAATGAAGTTACTCATAAAATAAATTGTCCATATTAATGGAGAATTCTCCATTGCAAGTTATATTTGTAAAATATATTATAGTTATTGTGAATAAATTTCAAAATATATAATTTTAACGGATAACACAATATTATTTTTAAAAACAAAATTTTTAATATCGCGAGGATAACTTTGAGTTGGCATTGCTGTATGGCGTAATGGCCACCATTTGCAGTTTTTGTTTTGCTCTGTGTGTTTTACATCGAGGTAAAAATATTAATTTATACTGTTTTTACTATTATACAGTGCGGTCCAAAAGTCACCCCCCTTTTAACTTTTGAACGAGTTGAGATATCGACTTCAAATTTAGAACTCTTAAATAAGACAACTTAAACTATCTTTTAGCATATATTTGATATTTTCAGCTCTTAAAATGTGGGCAGGGGGGCATGGGGGGACATTTTTTTAAATGTAAAGGGGGATCGTGTGATACATAATTTTAAAGCTTATAAAATTCTCAATTTAAACTAACATTTTTAAATTTTTTAAAAATGTTTTTTAAGGTTTTGATTTTTCAATTTAAATATGCTATTGTAGCAACATGTCGGTGAAGGATTAACAGGTTCTCCCCACCAGGTATAGTTTTGCACTTTTCAATAAAAACAAAGGGCTTTTTAAGGGTTCTTTTTAAATTTAATTATATGATTTTGTTCAATATTCGCAGACTTTATTTTCTAAGTAGCTCCGTGTTCATAAAATATCATTGCCTTCTCGAATAATATTTATAAACCATTGTTTTCTGAATAAATTGATAAGTATTAGTGATGGGGTAATAGTTAATAATAATAGTAGTTTTATTAAATTCTTTATCTTATGATGCTAGAATATACAGGGGATCAGAAAAAGTTAGAAATATTTCCGGTGAAACCGGAAGCGAATATGTTTACTAAATTGGATAATAAGATAAAGATAATCCATTTTCCAATAAGCACATTAAATGTGTGTAGAAATTTTCTATGTCCTCAAACAAAAATGGTACAATGATATTGCTTAAATGACCTAAAGTACCGAAACCCTTTGGGTCCGAGACACGATTATATTCGTCCTAAACGAATGACATTGACAGATCTCATGCCTAAAAGATCAACCTCGATTTTGTCGCACAGTGTTATTATATATAAATTAATATTAGAACTTGCAACTACCCGGATCAGCGAACTTGACGTGGTCCCGCAACATAAAGATAAAAATAACATCTAGCAAATATTATATATTTATACATATTAATTTTTATTTTAACAGGGAACACAAAGTTTTTATAGAAGAAAAAAAAATCAATATCACAATAATTTATCTACAAATATATATTTTGTTAAAATGTTGGGCGGAAGGACCTCGGTCGATAGCCCTTTGACTTGGCCAATAAAATACTTTATCTATCTGTAGAAAAACTCCCTATTAGTTACACACAAAAAAGGTCAATTGTCAATTGTTTAGAAGACTATGTATTCCTATATATCTATGTACCCAGCCAACACGGTCACGTCAACTGACGTGAAATACACGTGAATTTCCCGTCAAACTCGTCCTCGTCAACAAATGACGTCAACGTTTTAAATCGAAGAACTTCTTGTTTTATAATTATTTGATTTTACCTTAAATATTACTATAAAATAATTTATTATAAGACAATTGAATTAATTTTTAGAGAAATTCAAGAACTGGAAATATGTCTATATGATTCATGCATCACCAAAATTGACGTCAACTTCAAGTCAAATTTATATCATAATTGAGGATTTTTAAAATTGATATTATATTATATAATAAATGATAAGTTATGGTTCATAATAAATATAATCCAAGCACTTTTATCCTGCAAGCATGCTCTATTAAAAAGTTAAAAAGATGTTTGTGTTTTTTTAAAAGGGTTTTTATATTTTAATGAAGTTACTCATAAAATAAATTGTCCATATTAATGGAGAATTCTCCATTGCAAGTTATATTTGTAAAATATATTATAGTTATTGTGAATAAATTTCAAAATATATAATTTTAACGGATAACACAATATTATTTTTAAAAACAAAATTTTTAATATCGCGAGGATAACTTTGAGTTGGCATTGCTGTATGGCGTAATGGCCACCATTTGCAGTTTTTGTTTTTGTTTTTGTTTTGTTCTGTGTGTTTTACATCGAGGTAAAAATATTAATTTATACTGTTTTTACTATTATACAGTGCGGTCCAAAAGTCACCCCCCCTTTTAACTTTTGAACGAGTTGAGATATCGACTTCAAATTTAGAACTCTTAAATAAGACAACTTAAACTATCTTTTAGCATATATTTGATATTTTCAGCTCTTAAAATGTGGGCAGGGGGGCATGGGGGGACATTTTTTTAAATGTAAAGGGGGATCGTGTGATACATAATTTTAAAGCTTATAAAATTCTCAATTTAAACTAACATTTTTAAATTTTTTAAAAATGTTTTTTAAGGTTTTGATTTTTCAATTTTTTGTGCTAAAACATTCGATTTTTGATGTTTTTTTTATAATTTTTTATTTATGTCAACTAAAATTAGTTTAAAAGTATAATTAACATTTTTTATGATGAAATTAGGCATTTTTAAAAAATCATTTGTTTTTTTTAGAGGAATTTTGACATTAATACCCATTTTCAACCCCATTTTAAACCCATTTTTTTAAAATTTAAAAATATGGAGTTAAATGGAGAATTTTATTAGCTTTAAATGATGTATTACACGACCCCCCTTTCCATTTAAAAAAATATGCCCCCATGCCCACATTTTAAGAGCTGAAAGTATTAAATATATGCTAAAAGATAGTTTAAGTTGTCTTATTTGAAAGTTCCAAATTTGAAGTCGATATCTCAACTGGTTCAAAAGTTAAGAGGGGGGGGGTTACTTTTGGACCGCTCTGTATATAATATTTTGTTTTGTATATTTTATTATATAGAATTTGTGGGTCTACAATTTATTGCGAAGTGATGCCAGAGAAAATGAAAAAAAGAAGTTTGGTTGCTACCATATAAAAAACAAATATTACTTGACTACCTTAAAAAAGAAGGATCTTCACTGGACATTCTCCAGAAGTTGACTGGTGTCTATTTCAAATCAGGATGTTTTTTTTGAAGAAGGTAGGTTTTTGGACCATTTTCTTAGTTTGCACTTGTCATTGTAGTTTTAATACTGAATTTTATTTGTAAATACAATTTTTTTATTTATATGGCCACCATTGGTATTTAATACTTTACTTGTGATATTAAAAACTACAATGTAAGTTATGTATATGATATCTTGTCATATTGACAGAACACAACGTGCTGGTACCATCACGGTCATTAAATCCAGCTACAGCAAAGATCCTTGCGGAATACCCAATATTTAAAATAAAAGTTGTGTAGATTGAGACAAATGAGTTATTTGTCATTTTTAAAAAATAAGGTTAGACATGTTGTCATTTTAAAATAATAAACAACTTTATTTCAGTTTTATTAATATCAATATACAAATATAAGATAGTCGAGGTCTAAATACACGCCAGTCCTGAGGTCAGTTTAAGTTTCAAAGAATGGCCAAAGCAATTACAGTGGATATTGGTAGAAGGTGGTCTAAGATATTCATAACCGTTAACATCAAAATCGCAACAGATGATACTGTTAAAATTCCTTAGTAATGGCCATGTTTAACGAGTAATAAGTATTACAGATGTCTGTAAAATTTTAAAGTTAGTTTTAATATGAATCATTTTTGGGTGTAGCTGGATTTATTGGCCGCGATGGTACATTAAATCACATTTAATAAATGTACCAAATTTTTTGGTGTTCCAATTTTTGGAACACCAACATCTGTTTATTAATACTACCATGTTGTAGTAAAAATTACTGTAACATTTAGTAAAGTATATCATACTTATAGTATGGTATACTTTAAGTTGTTGTTATTATTGATCTAATTAGTTTAAAGTATTTTACAGTCAGGGCCGTAGCGAAGAAGATTTTGTGGGTGGGGAGAAGGTCAAAAATCACCTTTTTTAGCCTAAAAATGCAATATTTCTTTGACAAAGAGTTAATGACTAAAAAAAGTCTTCACTCTTTCGTTCTTAATGCATAAAAAAATGTTCCCCACACTTTCGTAAAATATGCAACTTTTGTATTTTGAATCCATGAAATATGCAATATTTTTGATTTCAATATAAGTCGGGGAAGGCTCCTCCATAGCTACGCGTAGCCGTATACGGCTTACAAGTACACACAATTACACACTGACAAAATAATCGATCCTTTTTTTTTACTTTTCTCTGTATTATTACAAACTAAAATTTTGGTATTATTTACCGATTGTTATTTTACTGAATACTGTAGCATACCTACTTTAAACTAGATCAAAAACACAACTTAACTACAACTTAAAGTATAGCATACTATAACTGTGATATAATTTACCAAATGTTATATTAATAAACAAACATTGCGTGGGAATCCAAATATACCAGCACATTGTGTTGTGTTAGTATAACAACTAATTGTATACATTGCACACATTACAGTTTTTAATATCACAAGTTAAGTTTAGATACCAATGGTGGACCACCAGTGGCAAAATAAATAAAAAATACACTGCCCAGTAAAAGAACTTTCCCATTTTACACATCCTCGCTTAAAATGGATTTTTTCTTCAAGCCTACTAAAATCTTCATATTTTATAACTGAACACAGGTAAAAAATGAGTTCATTGTTGTACGCCATAAAAAAAAGTTAGTTAGCAAAACCACCACTGGCGGCAGCACTCTTTGACTTTGATGACAGCCATACTTCAAACTTGTTTGTTTATTATGTAAACAGGTGGTTGACTCAAGATTCTGTGCAAAATTGATTAAAAAATATTGAAGAAGAATATATGGTTTATACACCTAAAAATCTCTCCGAAATTGCAAATGCTACATTAGACAAGTTACCATCGAAATTGCGAAAAGTGTAGATTCAGCCTACTAAAAAAATTTAAAATGAGCTAAGGAAGGTTTAAGTTTATTTCGAAAGGGTTTTATTGGCCTATTTTAATAAAAAAAAACATACTTTATTACTGAATAAATTAAACTCAAAAATTAATATTTAAAAAAAAATATATAGGATGCTTGAAGAAACAATAGTATGTTTCACTCAGAGGAAAAGTGTTTTTTTTACTTGTCTTTAGTTTCCCGACTCCGCTTCGTGTCGTCCGTAAATTCTACAGACTAGTAAAAAAAGCTTCACTTTTCCTCTTAGTAAAACAAATTTTGAAATTTTTTGCACGAATACAAGGCTTTCCGAAATTAAAAAAAAATTCAAAATGGGAAAGCATTATGTATTTACAAATAACATTTAGTATTAAAATACAACGTCATTTTCTGAGTGTGGAGCCGGTAAATTATCCGCAAATGTAACTAGTAACATTAAACATGCAATTGTATGTACTTATAAGTATTAAAATAAAATCTGAATTTTATTTCAATTTTTGTATTATTTTCCTTTTAATGAATTACGTCGATCTGACGTTCATAAATGGCAACTCAGGAGGTTCCAAGAAAAACCCCACAAGTCTCAAAATTCATAAAGTTGAGTTTGCTTTATTAAATCAGTGTCCAGTGGCGTCTCTAAATTACGTCTAGCGACGTTTCTAAGTCACGTCAGGTGACGTTTTTAAATGACCTCAAGTGACGTTATAAATCACGTTAGAATCATGAGACATTTTCACGTGATATCTCACCTGTATTTGACGTCGATAATTACGTCAATTTGGTGACATCAGTGACTTAAAATTTACGTGAATTTGACGTGACCGTGTTGGCTGGGTATTTTGAGGCGCTTTATTCGAATTTGAGGTCAAAATAGCACCACATCCGATTAGTTTTGGAGATAACCATAAAAACGTTATTTTTGAGTATGAACATCCGTTTTTTGAGGTTATGTAAAAACTTTACGGGGAGGTGCTCTTTTGACCTCAAATTCGGGTTCAGTGCCTCCGATTTTTTTTTCTGTGGCCACACAAACAATAGGTGAAGGTAAATTTTTTCGCAGACAATTTTATTCCTATGTATTTTGAGACACTGAATCCGAATTTAAAGTCAAAATAGCACCTCATCCCAAAAAACGTTATTTTCGAGTCTAACGAGTATAAAGTTTTTTAAGGTTATCTCCACAACTGGATAAGGTCATACCCCTCATCATACCCTGAGCACTCAAATTTAATTTTATTTTTATATTTTTGACTTTCTATCCGCATGGGTGCGCCACTAGTATTTAGGAAGCATTGTTCTCCGCCATTTTGTTAGCGTCAGGTGTTTTCTTTTTTGTTTGAACAAATACAATTTATAAGGGTGTCAAGTTACAAATCAAACTTTTTAAGTTGGTTGTGGTTTAAGTAAGTTTGGGACAGAGCTTCTAGCGGATATCGCTTAAAACTACGCATATATATAAATATATACAGCCTGTTCCAGAACAGAACTCGCGTACCGAAATTTGAGGGTATATTAAAAACCCTCTGGAAAATATGAAAAAAATTAAAAAAAAAATCCATCTTCAATACTAATTAAAAAGGAAGCTATTTTATCTGACCAATCCTGTTGCTGATGTTAAATTACCTAAAAATTAGTTTTTCCCTACTTATTAGTAACTATGGTTGCATTTTAATGGTTGACTCGTGCATTGTTTAAGACTTTCAACTTTAGAATCTTTTTAGGTTATTATATTTTGACAAAACCGACAGAGGCTATCAAATATTCTATTTTTATAGGGTCACTCCATCCGGCGGTGGTTTTATGATACCCGTCTTAGACGGCAGCAACAAACTGCCGCTGCAACTCCATTCAGCGCGCTGAATGTAGTGTTTTTTTTTATTAGAAACTCAGATCTTTTAATTGATTTACTGGCTATAAATTCTTAATACAAATTATTAAAATAAAAATACAATAACTGAATTTTATTTATTTATTTCAAAGTAATGAACATAGGAAAATTTTTTATCGGTGTTCCGAAAAGAGAACATTCTAGCTAGAATGTAATTTTAAGATTGGTGCAGAGGGCAAGGAAGTTTAAACGCAAACATAAAAGTGGTTGGAGACACTTCGCGAAATGCAAAAACTGTTGATAATAAAGAAGCTGTCATTTAGACTTTTGAAGAATAATCTGGAACAAGCATTAGTATCGTGGCAAGAAATCTTGATATGTCTGTCCTGTGTTTAATGAACTCTAAAAGATGAAAAAACGCATTATTTTTAGCAAACTCGCGTTCAATGTATGAAGCATGCTAAAGAATATGTTCAAAATAACCTCCACCAACTTGAACACATAAAGCAGCTCTTTTTAACAGACTTCTCCTGGCATTAATAATCATATTTGGAGTTACTGACTCAAGCGCTTCATGTATTCGGTCTCCTAGTTCTTCTACAGTGTCTGGCATATTTCTATACACTAAATTTTTTACATGGCCCCATAAAAAGAAGTCCATTGGAGTGAGATCAGGGGATCTAGGAGGCCACCTTCTGGGACCCCCACGGCCTATCCAACTGTTTGGAAAACTGATGTCGAGTTGGCTTCTTGCCGTTTCTGAGAAATGCACTGGACAGCCATCATGTTGAAACCAGATGTTATCCACATTTGCCAACCTTTGAAGTGGGATGTCATCAATAAGATTTTCCACTTCATCCCTTAAGAAGTTAGTGTAGGTTTCGCCATTCAATCTGCCAGGAAACTCATGGGGTCCAACCTAAAAACAAATATTTTAAGCATTTTATGGTGGTTTATTTCTCAAAATAACTTACTATAGCATTTCCCAATATTCCGGCCCAAATATTCAAGGAAAACCTTCATTGGGGATTTCCTAGCCTGAAGGCATGGGGATTTTCCTGTCCCCAAACATGAGAATTCCTTGAATTAAAAAAACCATCTCTTTGAAACCCAGACTCAGGTTTCAAAGAGATGGTTTTTTTAATTCAAGGAAAGAATGCTTTTTACAAAGTTTTCATTTTCTTGATGTTTCTGCAACAGCCATGTGCAAAATTCGACTCGTAAAGGATAGTCCTCCAGTGTCAAGCATTGTACTCGAGTGTAATGAAAGGGATGCATTTTTTCATCTTTTAGAATTCGTTGAACAGAGGTCTTAGACATATCAAGATTTCTAGCCACGATACTAAGGCTTGTTTCAGGTTCTTCTTCAAAAGCCTGAATGACAGCTTCTTCATTATCAACAGTTCTTGCAGTTCGCGGAGCGCCTCCAATCTCTTTTTTGTTTGGAGTTAAATTTCCAGAATTTCTTGCCCTTTGCACCAATCTTAAAATAACATTTCTGCTAGGATGTTCTCTATTGGGAAAACGAATAGAATATTTTACAGATGTAGATGAAACACTTCGGCCACACTCGCCATATAAAATTAGCATTTCGCAATACTCTTCTGAAGTAAACATCATGAAAGTTTTGATATTTTTTTATGACATTAATAAATATTTATGTCACATTAATCACCATGTCAACCTACAGAATATGTACCTGCAATAATTAAATTTGCTTCCATAGCTACAAATTCAACCTTTAATGGTAATTTATAATCAGCAACAGTATTGATCCACTTAAAGCGTTCTTATTTTTGAATTGAACGAAGATGGATTTTTTTTGAAATTTTTTTCATATTTTCCAGAGGGTTTTTAATATACCCTCAAATTTCGGTACGCGAGTTCTGGAACAGGCTGTATATATATATATATATATATATATATATATATAT